>JBBGZY010000286.1:5167500-5550000 GCA_037952925.1 Lithobates clamitans
AGGTTGTTGACAAGGATGGGAAAAACTGGGACTTCCTGATACCATACTTGATGTTTGCCATCAGGGAGGTTCCCCAATCCTCCACGGGGTACTCTCCCTTTGAGTTGCTTTATGGGAGACACCCTCGGGGACTCTTGGACATAGCCAAAGAAACTTGGGAGGGGGAGCAGACACCCCATAAAAGTGTCATTGAGCATACCGCTCAAATGCAGGACAGGATTGCAGCAATCATGCCGATTGTAAAAGAACACTTACTGCAGGCCCAAACAGCTCAACAGAGGATATACAACAGGGGGGCCCAACTCCGTGTTTTCTCACCTGGTGATAGGGTCCTGGTGTTAGTTCCCACTGTTGAGAGCAAGTTCCTGGCTAAGTGGCAGGGTCCCTTTGAAGTAATTGAAAGAGTTGGGGAGGTCAATTACAAAATATATCAACCAGGAAAAAGGAAGCCCGAACAGATTTACCACATAAACCTGTTAAAGCCCTGGAAGGATAGACTGGCGTTTAACTGCGAGGTCCCTCCCGGTAACGCCTAAGGGTACTGAGTCCCCTCTGATCCCTGAGGTCACGATTCCAGACACCCTGTCATATTCTCAAAAGCAGGAAACTAGAGAATTCCTGATAAGAAATAGAGAGAAATTTTCAGTTACCTGGCACGACTTCAGCAGTTCAGCATGATATTGTTACTGAACCTGGGGTCCGTGTCAAGCTCAAACCATACCGAATTCCTGAAGCGAGGAGAAAGGACATCAGCGAGAAAGTTAAAAGAATGTTGGAGCTAGATGTCATTGAGGAATCCAATAGTGACTGGTCTAGCCCCATCGTGTTAGTCCCAAAATCGGATGGCACTTGGAGGTTCTGTAATGACTTCAGGAAGCTTAATGCAGTGACAAAGTTTGACACGTACCCAATGCCCAGAGTGGACGAACTTATAGACCGACTTGGCAAGGCTCGCTATCTGACCACTTTGGACATGACAAAAGGTTATTGGCAAATACCCCTGACTGGTAGCGCCAAGGAGAAGACTGCATTTGTGACCCCGGAGGGTTCATTTCAATATAAAAAAAATGCCTTTTGGGTTGCAAAATGCCCCCGCCATATTTCAGAGGGCCATGGACAGGACTCTAAGACCCCACCGACAATATGCAGCAGCATATCTAGATGACATAGTGGTACATAGCACTGACTGGGAGTCTCACTTGCCCCGTGTCCAGGCTGTCCTCGATTCCCTCTTCAAAGAAGGTTTTACAGCAAATCCAAAAAAATGTGCCATTGGTCTAGAGGAAGCCAAGTATTTGGGCTACACTATTGGGTGTGGTGTCCTAAAACCTCAAGTGAATAAAATAGAAGCCATCCAGGAATGGCCACGTCCTGCAAACAAGAAGCAGGTCAGGGCCTTTCTTGGCATTGCGGGGTATTATAGAAGATTTATCCCAAATTTTGCAACTATAGCTGCCCCACTGACAGACCTTACGAAAGGGAAAGACTCTGTAATGGTGAAATGGTCCTCAGTAGCAGAGGAATCTTTCCAAGTCCTGAAGAAGGCTCTTTGTGCACAACCAGTACTGTACTCCCCCGATTTCTCCAAAGATTTTTTGGTTCAGACGGATGCGTCTGATGTTGGTATCGGGGCAGTACTATCACAGGTACACAATGGGGAAGAACACCCTGTGATGTACCTAAGCAGAAAGCTCAATGACCATGAGCAAAGGTATGCAGTCATTGAAAAGGAGTGTTTAGCCATAAAATGGGCCGTGGACGCACTCAGGTACTATTTGTTAGGACGCCAGTTTGAGTTAATAACTGACCATGCTCCTCTGAAATGGATGGCCCAAAAGAAGGAGACTAATAGACGGGTGAACCGGTGGTTTTTGGCTCTACAGGATTACTCGTTCACTGTAAAACACAGGCCAGGTGTTGAGATGGGGAATGTAGATGCCCTGTCCCGTGTTCACTCCTGTTGGGCTACAGGTGTTCCAACCCTGGGGTTGAAACAAGGGGGGAGGATATGTAGCAGAGCGTCCCAGAGAGAGCCAGGAAAAGTCCTGTTCAGAGTTTATACATCTCCCAAGCTCCTCTCATACAGGTTCAGGGATCTCTGATCCATGGTCCAGTTCAGGTCTTGGTCCTCTCCCCAGGCTAATTTAAAGCTCACCTGAGCAAGACAGCCCTTGCTCTTGGCCTGGGATACTCAGACAAGCTTCTGTGTAGGAGAGCAAAAAGGTATGTGGAAGCTAACAAGCTGTAGGCTTGCTCAGCCTGGTAGTTAGGATCTTTAAATATTGTTTAGTTAGTGCCGAGACACGGCTAGGTTTTGTTTTGGCTATTTCTGTTCCTGTTTTGTTTTTTTTGGAACACTGTACAGCACCTGTATATAGACTTGTATATATCACAAATAAACACCGCACTGTTTGTCACTATTTCACTGGATTTGGTATCTGTGCCTGAAAGACTGCTCATCCCAGGGAGCTTTGAACCTGCTACCTGTCCCCCAGGTTAATATATATATATATATATATATATATATATATATATATATATATATATATATATATATATATATATATATATATATATATATATATATATATATATACACACACACTCTGCATCCAGTGTAGCCTATATCTAAGTGCATTACGTGGTGTACTGTTTCGAATACACTTCAGGCGGTGTACACAGTATCTAATACAGTGTGTACAGTGGTGTCTACTACACTTCTGGTGGTGTACACAGTATAAAATACAGTGCAGCCTTAGTACAGTTGCTAATACAGTGCAGGCAGTGTACACAGTATCTAATACAGTGTGAAGTATTTCTACTACACTTCTGGTGGTGTACACAGTATCTAATACAGTGTAGTGTGGTGTTGCAAAACAAAATATACATCATGTCCAGAAGGCCACCAAGGATAGGCAGACGCTCACAGGCCACTAAAAGTGTGCAAGCAGCCTCTGTGTCTACAGTCAACAGTGATAGTCGTGGACATGGTGCATCCTCTGTAGGTGGCCGTGGGGCACGCTTGTCCTTTTTTTCTGCTGCTGGCCGTGTTATTGAACCAGAACATACAGAAGAGTTGGTGGAGTGGATAACAAAGCCGCGTCCTCATCGTCCTCATCCTCTGTCACCCAGGCTCAGAGTAGTTTGTCTTCCAATGCAGCTGCAAAAGCGGCCTATTCAACCGGCTCCTTGTCCACAGTTACTCCTTCTGGAGCCCCACCATCATGCACGGAGGAGTCCCCAGAACTATTCGACCACAGTGTGGGGTACATGTTGCTGGAGGATGCACAGCAATTTGAAGGCTCCGATGTTGATTCCCAGGTTGAGGAAGGGAGTAACGTGAGCCTAGAGAGAGGGGATGCCCAAGAAGGACAAGAAACTGGCAGTCATGTTCCCCCAGCTGCAGCATACTGCCAAGTTTGCTCCAGTGATGAGGAGGGAGGGGATGATGAGGTCACTGACTCTACTTGGGTGCCTGTGAGAAGAGAGGAGGAGGCACAACTCCAACAAGGCAGGATGTCCTCTATTGGGCAGCTTAAGGACAGCCACCCTATTGCATCACACCGCAGAGCTCCGCAGGTGCAGGGCGCTGCTGACTCCCCGCTGACTTTTAAAAGTTCCTTGGTGTGGGCCTTTTTCGACACGTGTGCAGCAGATCACACCATTGCTGTTTGCAACTTATGTCTGAAGTGGATCAAGCATGGCCAGAACAGCAGCCGCTTGGGCACCACATGCTTGACCAGACATATCACAACCTGCCATGCAGTCCATTGGCAGCAGCACTTAAAAGACCCACATCAAAGAAAAAGGCTGATTTCTCCTTGCTCCTAATCTGGAATCTCCAACCCCACTATACCTCCAGTCCTCTCAAAAACCTGCACTGAGAGGAATGAAGGTATAGCAATAGGTGTCCCAAGTGCTTGCAGCCAATCTGCTAGCAGTACACCACTATCTGATTTCAGCAGGCAAATTTCCCTACCCCAGTTGCTGAACCGTAAAAAGAAATTCGGTCCCAGCCATCCACATGCTCAGCGTCTGAATGCTAGCTTGGCCAAATTGCTAGCACTGCAACTGCTGCCTTTTCAGCTGGTAGACTCTGCCCCCTTTCATGAATTTGTGGAATGTGCGGTACCTCAGTGGCAGGTTCCAAAACGCCATTTCTTTTCACGGAAGGCCATTCCGGCTCTCTAGCGGCATGTGTAAGGCAATGTTTTGGCCTCTTTGGACAGGGCGGTCAGCAGTAAGGTGCATATTACCGCTGACTCATGGTCCAGCAGGCATGGGCAGGGACTTTACTTTTCCTTCCCGATGCATTGGGTAACTCTGCTGGCAGCTGGGAAGAATGTAGGACAAGGTTCAGTATTGTTGGAGCTTGTTCCACCACCATGCCTTCAAAATGCTAGTGGTGATTCTGCCACAGCTCTCTCCTCCACCCCCTCTTCTTCTTCCTCTATGGCCTCTTCTGCAGATTTGTCCTCTGAACCAGCGGCGCTCCATAAGTGTTCAAGGGGCTATGCAAGCAGTCAGGCAAAAAGATGCCATGCGGTGCTTGAGTTGGTCTTCTTAGGGTACAGGAGCCACACTGGGGCAGAGTTTCTGTCAGCTCTGCAGGGGCAGGCCCAGAGGTGGTTGACGCCACGCCAGCTTCAGCCAGGAATGGTTGTATGCAACAATGGCACCATTCTTCTCTCCGGACTCCGACATGTTTGACACACGTCTTGAATTTGGTGGTGCAGCGGTTCTTGAGCAGGTACCCAGGCTTACAGGATCTCCTGAGGCAGGCCAGAAAAGTCTGATCATTTCCGCCTGTCATACAATGCCAGTGCTCGGCTAGCTGACATTCAAAGGGAAAGCAACCTACCCACCAACCGCCTCATTTGTGACATGCCCACCAGGTGGAACTTAATGTTGGCAATGCTGCAGTGGCTGCACATGCAGCAAAGGGCCATCAATGAGTACCTGTACCAGTAGCTACTGATCGAGGATGTATGGATTGTCCTGTCACCATTTTAGGAGGCCTCAAGGATGGTGAGCAGCAACAATGCATGCATCAGTGATACTGTCCCTCTAGTCTTCCTGTTGAAGCACAAGCTTTGTGGAATAATGGACAGGGCACTTGAGGCAGAACAGCGGGGGGAACAGGATGACTTCCTTACCTCTCGAGGCCACCTTTATCCAGATAGCATTCCTGCGGGCCCGCCAAACACACAGGAAGAAGAGGAGGAGTAAGACTGTGTCAGCATGGACGTGGAGGATAACACTCAGCAGCAGTCTTCAAGGGATGGTTTTCAGTCCCCAGAAATCCAAGGAGTTGTACGTGGCTGGGAGGAGGCTGTTATGGATCATGTGATCTTTAGTGACCCAGAAGACTCTGAATCAAATGCCTCTGAAAACTTACGCTACATGGCCTCCCTGATTCTGCAAAGCCTGCAAAAGGACCCTAGGATTTGTGGAATCAAGGAGAGGGATCATTACTGGCTGGCAACCCTTCTTGATCCAGGCAAGGTCGCAAAACTCATCCTGCCTTCGCAGAGGGAGCAGAGGATGAAACTTCTTCAGGAGGCCTTGAAGAAAGGTTTGTGCAATGCATTTGCAGACCCTGGGAGGTTACAATCTCCTGGTGCTGGACAACGTGTTGCTGAGGCTTCATTCAGTCAGAGGAAGAGCAGTGGAGAAGGTGGCCGGCTGACTGATGCCTTTAAACAATTTTTCAGTCCTCAGCGCCAAGGTCTGATTCGTTCAAGCATATTCAGTGCTGCTGGAGGGTTTGTAATCGATCACAGAGTGCGCCTGTCCACAGACTCCATTGATAGGTTCACATTCATAAAAATGAATCAGTCTTGGATCAGCAGTTATCAAGCACCTGGTGCTGATGTAACTGATTGAATTTTTTATGGACGTGGGATCCCTTGAAGACTGCCTATGCTGACTATCCTATTCCTCCTCAATCTTGATGATGCTAGCTTCCAGCAAAATGTTTAGTTTAGGGCACCACCACCACTGCCTAAGGCCCAATTTTTCTGCCCCTGTTTAACAGGGGCATGTAATTAACAATTTTGATATAATATTTTAATGCAGGGCCCATTCCTTGGCCCAACAAGCTTAACTGTGAGGGCTTACAGTGTTGTGGCACCACCACCACCACCACCAAAGGCCCAATTTTTCTGCCCCTGTTTTAACAGGGGCATGTAATTACATATTTTGATATAGTATTTCACAGCAGGGCCCGTTCCTGCACTCACCAAGAATAACTGTGAGGGCTTACAGTGTTCTGGTACTACCAACACCTATGGCCCAACAGCCTCTGCTGTTCAGAGTATATAGTGCCTGGGGAAACCATACCTTTTTTTTTTTTTTCAATGATTTTTATCTATATTGCCGGGACCTGACAATACATTACAGCCGCGAGCAGTTTTAAATGACTTTTTTTCCTTTGGAAATGTCATTTTGCTGTGGTATTATTCTAAACACGGGAAAACTGCGCCACTTTACAGGCATATTATAGACTAACCCCCAGGCACAATATTTAAAGGAATATCTAAATTTTATTGTTTCACTTTAGGCATTATTAAAATCACTGCTCGAAAAAACCCCTTTTTTTTTGCATTGATACATGTCCCCTGGGGCAGGACCTGGGTTCCCAAACCCTTTATGGCAATAACTTGCATATGAGCCTTTAAAATTAGAAATTTTGAATTAGACTTTAACGGTGTTCACGTGTTCAAAGAAATTTTCTGCTCATCTCTACTCCCAACTTTGTGCAAACAGTTTGGGGACACTATTCCAACAGGACTGCGTACCAGTGCACAAAGTCCATAAACACATGTATGAGCGAATTTGGGGTGGAGGAACTTGACTGGCCTGCCCTCAACCCGATAGAAAACCTTTGGGATGAATTAGAGCAGAGACTGCGAGCCAGGCCTTCTCGTCCAACATCAGTGCCTGACCTCACAAATGCGCTTCTGAAAGAATGGTCTAACATTCCCATAGACACAGTCCTAAACCTTGTAGACAGCCTTTCAAGAAGAGTTGAAGCTGGTGTAGCTGCAAAGGGTGGGCCAACTCAATAGTGTAAAATTATAAAAAATAAGAGTTGCGCTAATGTGCAAAATTACATATATATCATAAGTGGAAAAAATTGATATGTTTATACAAGGATATATATAGATAACAACTGAATATAGTCCACAAAAATGTCCCATCAAGTGAAAATTGAATATGATATAAGAGTGACTCAGAATGACCCACAGATAATGCAAAAAAGTCCAAGTGATAGTTGATAAATAACCCGTGACTACAAAGGAGGATCCACCACCGAGAGTAGAAGGGGTTACTTATTACCCAATGGCCACACCGCCCTCCCGGCCCTGATCGCTGGACCCGCAACCCTCCGCAATCACCCAACTCACCTTTTAATATATTATCAAATTTTTCCACTTATGATATATATGTAATTTTGCATATTTATTAGCGCAACTCTCTTATTTTTTATGTTTATTTCACAATTGATGTTTATTGTCGAGATTGCAACTCTTTTGATGATCAACTGTTCACTTGGGTTATAGCGCGGTTTTATTTCTATTCTTCTTATATTTGCAACTCAATAGTGAACCTTACGGACTAATGCCTCGTACACACGGTCGGATTTTCCGACGGAAAATATGTGATAGAACCCTGTTGTCGGAAATTCCGACCGTGTGTGGGCTCCATCACACATTTTCCATCGGATTTTCCGACACACAAAGTTTGAGAGCAGGATATAAAATTTTCCGACAACAAAATCCGTTGTCTCTTTATTTATGCTCAGAATAAATTGAAAAAGCTATCAGAAAGCTATTGGCCACTGCCCCGTTTATAGTCCCGGCGTACGTGTTTTACGTCACCGCGTTCAGAATGATCGGATTTTCCGACAACTTTGTGTGACCGTGTGTATGCAAGACAAGTTTGAGCCAACATCCGTCAGAAAAAATCCTAGGATTTTGTTGTCGGAATGTCCGAACAAAGTCCGACCGTGTGTACGGGGCATAAGACTGGGATGCCATTAAAGCTCATGTGTGTGTAAAGGCAGGTGTCCCAATACTTTTGACAATATAGTGTATATTCTACAAATCCTCCTTTCTTCTTTCTGCAAAACATATTCTTTCCTTTTAATATCTGGAGATGAATAAATATGTATATAAAACATTTTTATGAATAAGAGACAAGATGTTTTGCAGCATTATCATGGGACACTGCACAATCTTACCATGCTGGTCATATAAAGATTGCCGTTTTTCTATTCTCCACAATGTTTTCAAGACTATATTTGACTATAAATTACAGCACGCTTGGGATAGAAAAAAATGACATACAATAGTAAGGATATAGGCAGTGAAATAAGATTACATTTTGAGAGGCCTGGCAAAGAATGTAATTAAAATAAAAAGCTGACATCTTATGTGACAGAACCTGAGTAGGCAGGCTTCATTTATCACCTCCTGTTCGCTTGCTTTCCTTTTTGAAATTAGCGAGATTTATCTTAAACGCCCACTCACCTGGCTTGGCATCAGCTAGAGCCTACCAAAAATATAGGCCTTAAATATAACACAGAGGAAGATTGCTGTAACCTGAAGAATGCTCTGGGCTTTTCTTTAATGGGGAGAGAGTGGAAAAGACAGTTCTAAGAGTGACATAGGTCTTTTCACTATTTTCTTTAATTTGCTGGGAAACCACTTGATAATGAAATATTAATGTACAAGGCCGCTGAAAATGTTTGGAATGATATAAGCACTTAGCTTATCAAAGCAATCTGCTGCAGATCAAATTGCTGTACGGTGAAGTGAAAAAATAAGCATAATAAATTTTGCATGAATAGCATAATTTAGTAATTCACTGAGAATGGAGTGTGTAAATGGTAAAACCTGGTGATGGCTATAGAATGCATAATTTTTTTATGTGACAAAGCAGAAAGGTGAAAAATAAGACATTTATTTAGGCTTTATTTAAGTGTTACTAAACCCAGGACCCTGCATTCACTATATTACACAGAACATGGAAATGCAATTATTTTAGTAAATATAAACTGATAAATACCTTTTCTCATCAACAGTATATAGCAGTCTTTGACTTCTATCAGTGTCTGGTAAAGCTTGTAGGAGGAGTTTTCATTCTCCCCTGATCCTCTGTCTGGACAGTGCTGAACGGTCCTCTACTGATCACATGCACCCCCCAAAGAAAATTAAAAAAAACTCTCTAGCAATACACACCAAACTGAGCATGTGCAGCCTGTCCACTGGCTCTGTAAATATCAGGTTATTTTTTTTGGACAGTGGAAGGATAGGAGGATGAGAGAGACAGGATCAAACAGCCTTTTTACACAATGCAAAGGATTACCCACTTAAGTTCCACAGTGAGTATAACAAGCATGCTTTACTGCATATGCAGACTGGTTGTCATGAACGGGTGTGACCAGAACCGTGTGATCTGCTACAGAGGACACCAAAACGTATATAAGTGAGTAATATAAAGTTTATTAAAGATAAGTGATAAATAAGTAACACCCCAAATACAAATAGTGCTCAACCAATCAACAGAAACCCACAGACAACAGATAATTATATACAGCCAATGAAAGTACCAAAGTCAAACAAGTTAGCCAGGCCAGGGTCATACACAGCAGATCAGCAGATGGACAAAGATGTTCCAGAAACATAAACGTAAGCCAGGCCTAGGTCATGCACAGGGAGTCAGCAGATGAGGACAGGGAACAAGACAGGGAGAGGATGGATGGATCAGACTGCAGGGCAGGGATGCAAGGTAACAGATGGGACCCGATGGGGATCAAGACAGAGAGATAGGATCAGGTAAACTGATAACAGGTTCAGGTTCAGGGTACAGGAACAGGCTCAGGCTCAGATAACAGGCTAGCAGGTCAGGGCGCAAGGATGATACCAAGGCAAGCATGTGAGGTATTTATATGCCTGTAATTGGCCTCAAGTGACACCTGAATGCAGGAGGTGTTATCTGCTCCACACTGCCAAGATCCATCTGCTGGTGGACGCCAGTACTGCGGCCCAAAGATGACATAACATCAGCAGGGAAAAGCTCTCCTGACAGTTCCAAACTGCCAGGAGACACCTGCTGGTGGACCTCAGTACTGCATGCCAAATGACAGATATTACCAGCGGTTGGAACTTTTCCTGACACTGATTTTACTGTTGTGGGTTTAGTAACACTTTAACTCTAGGTAGATGTAAAAGGCATCTTTGTATTCATTAGTAGACCATTCAATGTATTTTTTTCTATAAAAGGGGTATGTGCCTTTTGAATTCCCCATTACAGCAGCACACAGATTTGGTTGGTAGACAAAGCTGGCCAATAAGCCAATCTGGTGTACAGCAATGCAAGGAGCATGCTAATTAGTGAACAAGAATGAAGTGAAATTAGCTCATTGGTCTGCCACTTCTTCTTTCACTGTCCAGTCACAAAGTGTGGCTGAGCAGGAGACCTGTAAGTGAAAGTAAAACCACAGCAAAGAAAGATCAGGTCCCTTTCCCTAACTAGGTACGAATGTGCTGTGTGGCAGAGCTGTGCACTCTTAGTACTGGATGTACAGCAACATAAATTCACTGAGCTGTTTGCTTTTAGTTTAGATTTAGGATAGAAATGCAGAAGGAGACAGTTTTAAAAAAATATACATTGTCAGATTTTATATATACGCAACCGTATGTTAAATGTTTACCATACGCAGAACAAAAAAAAAACATACAATAATAATTGTCCCTTATTGCTTATCTTAAGGCATAACCTCTGTGTAGAATGTCACAGACTCCAATGAGCTTTACCTTGCTGTTTTTCAGATGTGCTAAACTGATGAAAAGTGAAACCTGGTTGATAACTAGCACATTATTGTTGTTTACAAAGCCTCATTAAATATGCATTGCCTGTAAAAAGCTTCAATCTGTAGGGATTCTAGCAGTTTTCAAACCCAGTAGTGAAATCTTGGAAAGCACGCTGCAGTTAAAGCTGAATTCCAGGGAAATTACAAAACTACCCTTGCTTGTTTTTCACTAGGATACCTTTAAAAAAAAAAAATTTTACCATATTTTTCTCCCCTGGCAACTGGTGCTTTCCTCTTCCTTCTGACTAAGGATGAGCTCAGGCGTGTTCACAAACAGCACATGCGGAGCCCGTCAGGAAGTCGGCACTGCACAGCGCTAATCACAGGCAGCGAGACATTTCCCGATCTCTGCAGCCACGCATCGGGACAATGTCTCACTGCTTGTGATTAGTGCTCCGCAGTGCCGACTTCCTGGCGGGCTCTGCACGTGCTGTTTATGAACACGCCTGAGCTCATGCTTACTTCTGACGAGAGCGGGATTGTCAGTGCTGTTTGGACTGGAGTGGACTGAAGGGACCACTTGACATGGTCCCTTCATGTCACTGTGACTGAGGAGGTGTCGTGTCGGTGAGGTGTCACTGTGAGAGTCAATTTCATTTGTGTGTGCCTGCCCATTCTAATTTCTCACCCTCCTGAGTCTTGTCCCTGAGCTACTTACTTACTATATCGAAAATAAAATAAGAAATATGTTTTCTGCCTTAATATCTACCTTAAATGACATTGCTAATTGCATATTGTACTTGTGTGTAGACTACTGTAAATACTGAAACTTGCAGTTTAAACTGTATTTTTGTAACTTTTGGAAATGCCAATAAAAACTTGGCTGTGCCAGTAAATTTTGGGAGTTGTGTCAGTAAATTTCAATCTAGTAGGTTGGTAGCATTGACAGAGCTACATTATTGTTTGCCTGTAGTTCAGCTTTAAGCAAAAGCATACATGAATTAAATGAACTCTAAGCATTTAATAGGCAGGTGAACATTGCCATGCACAAATCATGTTCGACATTTTAGCAAAAATAGCAAAATAAAAAGTTCTGTCAAAACATGTATTTAATTGCTCTGTTTAATCAAGCAATATAAAAATAGATAGCAGTTTTATACTCATTAGCATAATAATCTTCCATGTTGTTTTTCTTTTCAAATATCGCAAATCCATTGGTTAATGTCTTATCACCTCATTAGTAAAAAGAGTATTAGAAATAAAAGTTAATATGACAAAATGACAAACATATATATATATACAGTAGCAAGCATATACTGTATATAGCTGCAGTACAGTATATATGTTCTTGCTGGGTTTATGGCTGTTTCATGTGGTGACTGCTATTTACTTTACAGTTATACATAGTACTTCTGAGTGTTAATATCTACACAGTAGGAAAATCATTTGGCAGCGACACGGAAGAGACATTTTGATAAATGTCTCTTTTTTTAGAGGTGGAATTATAGAAGATGCATGGTATTGTGCTCATGCTGTGACCCTTAAGCTACAAAACACACAGGCATTTTCTTGTCTTAGCTTGTAAATGCTATTCTGAAGAGTATCACATTCAACAAGCTTTTCAAAGCACTTAAAAAGCATTAAACAGTGTGCTTGAAGCCCTCTAAATGCCCTTCAGCTCCAGTCTAGGAGTACTGAGTACAGATCTTTAATAAGTGTTTAGCAGGCTTCAGCAGGATTTTAACGAGCTTCTGCAGGCATTTATCAGCCTCAGCAGGTATTTGGAAAGCTCAAGGGGAATACTTGGCTGAGCTCTGCAGACATATTATTGTAAAAAAAGAGGAGCAAAAAAAAAAAAAAAAAACCTAAAAAAACTAACATAACCTCCTACCTGGATGCAAGGCTAATTACATATCACTCCTAGTTGAACAATGACCTGTGCAGCAGCACTGAAAGACCTAGGGCACTCCTAGGCACAACAAAGATAGAAAGGCTACAATGTGTGTCATGTGCCATGGTGCTCAGTACCCACGGTAGGGTTGCCACTTCATCCCTTTAAAACCAAACACATAAATTACAGAGGTTCTGTGGCTGATTAAGGTGGTAATTAAACTCACTTGGTGACTTATCTGCATTAAATTAGCCCCAGAACCTGTGTAATTCATATGTGTATGGTTTTAAATGGATGAGGTGGCAACCCTAACCCATGGTCATATCATGCTGAACAGTGGGTGTAGCTTAAAGTTATTAGGGAGAAACTGTATTTTGGGTGCTACACACATGTGGCTCATCATGGAGTTAGTAGACAGCCTTATTTTTTGGCTTTTCACATGACCACGGCTCCCGCCTGGTCCCAGGTTTTGGTAAGCATGCCCTTGATTGAAGTATTGCCCCGTGCAAGGGTTAGAAAACAAATGCTTAGCATAGTCCAAGAATGCACCTGAGGTGGAACCTCTTATGTGAGCCTTACTTGGCGCCCAACGAGAGAGGGAAGCATGAAGGACGTGGTGGACAACCTGCCTAAATCCCCCTTACATGAAGAACATAATTTAAATATTTCAGGAGTGAAGACCACTAAAGGTTTTTTTTAACCACTTCAGCCCCAGACCATTATGCTGCCTAAGGACCAGAGGACTTTTTCCAATTTGGCACTGCATCGCTTTAACTGCTAATTGCGCGGTCATGCAATTCTGTACCCAAACAAAATTTGCGTCCTTTTCTTCCCACAAATAGAGCTTTCTTTTGATGGTATTTGATCACCTCTGCTGTTTTTTATTTTTTGTGCTATAAACAAAAAAAAATAAAAATTTTGAAAAAAAAATGATTTTTTTTCTACTTTTTGTTATAAAAAAAATCCAATAAACTCAATTTTAGTCATATATTTAGGCCAAAATGTATTCGGCCACATGCCTTTGGTAAAAAAAATGTCAAGCGTATATTTATTGGTTTGCGCGAAAGTTATAGCGTCTACAAACTAGGGTTCATTTTCTGGAATTTACACAGCTTTTAGTTTATGACTGCCTATGTCATTTCTTGAGGTGCTAAAATGGCAGGGCAGTACAACCCCCCCCCCCCCAAATGACCCAATTTTGGAAAGTAGACACCCCAAGGAAATTGCTGAGAGGCATGTTGAGCCCTTTGAATATTTATTTTTTTTGTCCCAAGTGATTGAATAACGACAAAAAAAAAAGTTTACAAAAAGTTGTCACTAAATGATATATTGCTCACACAGGCCATGGGCATATGTGGAATTGCACCCCAAAATACATTCATCTGCTTCTCCTGAGTACGGGGATACCAAATGTATGGGACTTTTTGGGAGCCTAGCGGCGTACAGGGCCCCGAAAACCAATCACCGCCTTAAGGATTTCTAAGGGCGTAAATTTTTGATTTCACTCCTAACTACCTATCACAGTTTTGAAGGCCATAAAATGCCCAGATGGCACAACCCCCCCCCCCCCCAAATGACCCCATTTTGGAAAGTAGACACCCTAAGCTATTTGCTGAGAGGCATGTTGAGTCCATGGAATATTTTATATTGTGACACAAGTTGCGGGAATGAGACAATTTTTTTTTTTTTTTTTTTTGCACAAAGTTGTCACTAAATGATATATTGCTCACACAGGCCATGGGCATATGTGGAATTGCACCCCAAAATACATTTAGCTGCTTCTCCTGAGTATGGGGATACTACATGTGTGGGACTTTCTGGGAGCCTAGCTGCGTACGGGGCCTCGAAAACCAATCACCGCCTTCAGGATTTCTAAGGGTGTAAATTTTTGATTTCACTCTTCACTGCCTATCACAGTTTCGAAGGCCATGGAATGCCCAGGTGGCACAAAACCCCCCAAATGACCCCATTTTGGAAAGTAGACACCCCAAGCTATTTGCTGAGAGGCATGGTGAGTATTTTGCAGCTCTCATTTGTTTTTGAAAATGAAGAAAGACAAGAAAAAACTTTTTTTTTTTTCTTTTTTTCAATTTTCAAAACTTTGTGACAAAAAGTGAGGTCTTCTAAATACTCACTATACCTCTCAGCAAATAGCTTGGGGTGTCTACTTTCCAAAATGGGGTCATTTGGGGGAGGGTTTTGTGCCACCTGGGCATTCCATGGCCTCCGAAACTGTGATAGGCAGTGAAGAGTGAAATCAAAAATTTACGCCCTTAGAAAGCCTGAAGGCAGTGCTTGGTTTTCGGGGTCCCGTACGCGGCTAGGCTCCCAAAAAGTCTCACACATGTGGTATCCCCATACTCAGGAGAAGCAAAAGAATGTATTTTGGGGTGTAATTTCACATATTCCCATGGCATGTTTGAGCAATATATCATTTAGTGACAACTTTGTGCAAAAAATAAATAAAATTAATAAATTTGTCTTTTTCCCGCAACTTGTGTCACAATATAAAATATTCCATGGACTCGACATGACTCTCAGCAAATAGCTTGGGGTATCTACTTTCCAAAATGGGGTCATTTGGGGGGGTTTTGAACTGTCCTGGCATTTTATGCACAACATTTAGAAGCTTATGTCACACATCACCCACTCTTCTAACCACTTGAAGACAAAGCCCTTTCTGACACTTTTTGTTTACATGAAAAAATTTATTTTTTTTTGCAAGAAAATTACTTTGAACCCCCAAACATTATATATTTTTTTAAAGCAAATGCCCTACAGATTAAAATGGTGGGTGTTTCATTTTTTTTTCGCACAGTATTTGCGCATCGATTTTTCAAACGCATTTTTTGGGGGAAAAACACACTTTTTTAAATTTTAATGCACTAAAACACACTATATTGCCCAAATGTTTGATGAAATAAAAAAGATGATCTTAGGCCGAGTACATGGATACCAAACATGACATGCTTTAAAATTGAGCACAAACATGCAGTGGCGACAAACTAAATACATTTTTAAAAGCCTTTAAAAGCCTTTACAGGTTACCACTTTAGATTTACAGAGGAGGTCTACTGCTAAAATTACTGCCCTCGATCTGACGTTCGCGGTGACACCTCACATGCATGGTGCAATTGCTGTTTACATTTGACGCCACACCGATGCTTGCGTTCGCCTTTGCGCGAGAGCAGGGGGGGACAGGGGTCCTTTTTTTTTTTTTTTTTTTTTTTTTTCTTTATTATTTTTTTGCTTTTTTATCTTATTTTTAAACTGTTCTTTTCATTTTTTTTAAAATCATTTTTATTGTTATCTAAGGGAATGTAAATATCCCCTATGATAGCAATAAGTAGTGACAGGTACTCTTTTTTTTTGAAAAATTTGGGGTCTATTAGACCCTAGATCTCTCCTCTGCCCTCAAAGCATCTGACCACACCAAGATCGGTGTGATAAAATGCTTTCCCAATTTCCCAATGGCGCTGTTTACATCCGGCGAAATCTAAGTCATGAAATGCTCGTAGCTTCCGGTTTCTTAGGCCATAGAGATGTTTGGAGCCACTCTGGTCTCTGATCAGCTCTATGGTCAGCTGGCTGAATCACCGGCTGCATTCTCAGGTTCCCTGTTGAGACAGGAGAGCCAGAGAAAAACACGGAAGACGGTGGGTGGGGGGGTCATTCCCTCCCACTGCTTGTAAAAGCAGTCTAGAGGCTAATTAGCCGCTAGGATTGCTTTTACATGAAAGCCGACCGCTGGCTGAAAAGAATGATACCAAGATGATACCTAAACCTGCAGGCATCATTCTGGTATAACCACTCAAAGTCGTGAATGGCGTACCTGAAGACAAAAAAATGGTTAACAATAAAACACAGTAAACGGTAAAGTATAAAAAATTGCATTCCTGAAAAGCAAACATGATAAAACATAATAACAATAAAACATTGCAAAATAGAATACAGTAAAAAAGAGCAGAACAATAGAGAGAGAATAGAGAGAGAGAGAGAGAGAGAGAGAGAGAGAGAGAACAATAAAACGACAACTATTTTTTTTAATTTTATATATATTTTTTTTTTTACACTTTTTTTTGTAACTAACTTTTATAACGGTAACCGGTTCCAGGTTTGGGTCTCTCAAATTGCGATGGCATCTTGGGAGACCCTGTGAAAGTGTGCCTAGTCTGTGCAATGCTGTACCCTACGCTAATACTCAACTAGTGAATGGTAGCTTTCAAAACATTCACCAATGCAAAGACCAGGATTGTCAGGACAGGAGGAACAATAATAGCGGGTGTCACGCCTATATCCATGCTTGCTACAGACACAACATCTTTTTTGGGGGGTTCGTTGGGTAGGGGTACTCGGGAGGACATAAAGAAAATGCCTCTCATGCAGCCGACTGCATTTGGTTGGGGATGTGAATGGGGGAATTACGGGCGCTGCAGAAGTGGTGGGTTTCCCAATTAGGATTGGCGAATGCAGCAGGAAGGGCACTATGGGCACGACAGGCCTGTTTGTCTTCTTCTTGGTGGCAGCGGGACACTACTTGTGCTTGCCACCTCACCAGCTTGAACTGCACTTATGGGACTCGCCACGTCACCAAGTGTTACTGCAGTGCTGGTTTGACTACGACCGGGGTGTACTAGGCCGCTGGTACTTACCAGTTCACCAAAACGCTACCCAAAAAACTGTTAGCGATCGCAGGGATCAGGCCTGACTCTGCGAACGCTGCAGTTATGCGTTTCGTGTTTTGTAAGTGACAGTGATCGATCGATACTGCACTTGGGTGGGCTGGGCAGGGCCGGGCCGGGCGGAGGGGCAAAACGCAGGTGCTAGCAGGTATCTGGGCTTATCCCGCTAACACTGCGTTTTTGGGAACCCTAAACTGCTGGGGACGCTAGTATAGATCTGATCAGATCAGATATTGATCCGTTCAGATACTATACCACTAAGGGAGGCGTATGCTGCGTGCGTGGGTGTTAGCGGTACTGGCGCTAACCTGACGCTGCCTGGGGCTGCTGCTTGCCAGTTCACCAAAATGCTACCAAAAAAACTGTTAGCGATCGCAGGGATCAGGCCTGACTCTGCGAACGCTGCAGTTATACGTTTTAGTGTTTTGTAAGTGACAGTGATCGATCGATACTGCACTTGGGTGGGCTGGGCTGGGCTGGGCCGGGCGAAGGGGCAAAACGCAGGTGCTAGCAGGTATCTGGGCTGATCCCACTAACACTGCGTTTTTGGGAACCCTAAACTGCTGGGGACGCTAGTATAGATCTGATCGGATCAGATATTGATCCGTACAGATACTATACCACTAAGGGAGGCGTATGCTGCGTGCTTGGGTGTTAGCGGTACTGGCGCTAATCTGACGCTGCCTGGGGCGACGCATATCACCGCCGGGCAATCAGGGGGCTAAACCTTTATTCGGTAATAAACGGCGGGTACCCTGACACTATAAAAAATAAACGAACTAACCAGCGTCACCCGTAACAGTTATACGGTGATCAGTGGTGAAAGGGTTAACTAGGGGGCAATCAAGGGGTTAAAACATTTATAAGATAGTATATGGGGTCCCTGACGCTATTAAATGCTGATGGCGAACCTAAATATTTACGTCCCTAACTAGCATCACCAGTGACACTAATACAGCGATCAGAAAAATGATTGCTTAGCGACACTGGCGACGGGGGGTGATCAAGGGGTTAAAACTTTGTTAGGGGGGTATCCTAGACCTAAAGGGGGCTAATACTAACTGCCCTAACACAGTAACTGACACCATGCAGTAATCAGAAAAAAAAACAAAAAAAAAAAACCTGCTTGGTGTCAGTGTGACAGGGGGGGCGAGGGGTGATTAGGGGGTGATGGGGGGGGGGATTGGGGGTGTAATGTGTGCCTGGCATGTTCTACTGTGTGTGTGTGTGTGTGTGTGTTTGTGCACTCACATTGATGTCTTCTCTCCTCGGCGCCGGAACGGAAACTGCCGAGCCGAGGAGAGATGACATCACATCCTCTGCCTGTGTGTACTACACACAGGCAGGGGAGGATTCTCATTGGCTGGGAGCGATCGGGAGGGGGGGCCACGATCTGATGGCCTCCCCCTCATCTCTCGTCGCTCCCAGACCAAAGGCAACTGCCGCTGGCACCGGGGGGTCCGATCGGACCCCCCACCCGCGGGAAGGCAAGGACGTAGATACACGCCCTTTTGCCTGCCCGTGCCGCTCTGAGGACGTATATAGTCGTGCGGCAGTCGTCAAGTGGTCGTCCAGTTAAAAGTGAAGTGACATGTTTTACTATTCAGGGTCTCACATGTGTCTAAGGCTCTTGTATATTGATTATCTATTCAATGTTACCTGACATTCATTTTTATACTTCCAAAACTATGGGCTATTGAGTACTTGGTTTGAACTATGACCCTGATGAAGGGATATTGTATTGCTATTGTACTGATATGGAGATTCCCCTATGTTTTTCTCTAGCCCTGAAGGGGGTATTTTGGACCTCTGAAACACACTTGATTCTCTTTGAACTGTCCCACTGTCTTTTATTGGAATAAAGTTGTATCTGGACCTCTTAGAAGTGGTGTGGCACTTCAATGTCCATTTTTGTTACATGCCTTGTTATGTCTTTGTGGTCACATTTCTGGTTTTGTCACTATGGTAGTAATTATGTCTTTGCAGACACATTCTTGGCCTTTTCATTAGTGCTGAGTTTGTCTCTTTGAATACATTTTTGTTTAATTGCCCCATTATTTGGACAGTTATTTTTTCAATACAGCTAAGCAACACAATGCAGAGCCTTTTTAGAAAACCCCCCGTTAGATTTACCGGTAAAGGTATTTCCAAGAATTTTCAGGACAGCTTACTTAGAGAGATGATTGGCTTCGCCCTCTGCAGGAAACACAAATCAGAAATAGTTTAAAAGGCCCCTCCCTTCCTTTGCACCTCAGTTTGTATTGAAGATAGAGAGAACCTCCACCATACGTGTAAGAGAGCAAAAAACACTCCCAACTTAAGAACATCTAGGTTGTGAAGGAAACTTCAACCAAGCCGTAAAAAAACAGACAAAAAGAAGGGGTGGGAATCTGGATGCTGTCCTGAAAGATTCAAGGAAATTTTTGGAAGAGCTGCAAAAACTGGGCAGAATCACATCCTGTGACCTGTGAAAAGAGGTAGAGACTGTGGGCCAGTATAGGGGATCTGGCTTAATAATAACCCTGTCCTCCAGGACTCTCAAAAAGGGGTCTTTATAGGAGAGAGATTCCATATCCGAAATCCTTCTACCTGAAGTCACAGCTAACAGAAAACTGATCTTTAATGTAAGCCACTTTAAGGTAGCTCCTTCTAGGGGCTCAAAAGGTTCCCTGGTAAGTGCATTGAGGACTAGGGATAAGTTCCAGGGGGCCACTTGTTTGGGTAACCTCGAGGTGGATCTACATCTTGCCAAGTGAAATCACTTAATCAAGGGGCATTTGGCTAGCCTGCTATCCAAGAAAACTGACAGGGCAGAAATTTGAAACCAGCTAGAACGCTTCTGGACAAGGAACACATGAGAGTAAAACCCCTGGATTTTTTTCTTTTCCGGCACTGGAACAATTACCTGTTCTGATTAACACTGGGAAACTAGATTTAACATCGCCTGTTTCTTTACATGGTCTCTCGGCAGTCGGGTGAGAAAGAACCTGCGGGGTGGGTGAAGGCTGAGTTTCAGCCTGTAACCTGACCATATTATCTGAAGGACAAAGGAGTTTTCTGTAATACCTTCCCATTGACTGAAAAAAAGGGAAGGGATAGTCTTCCTCCTACCCCCGGCCTGCAGGAGTAAAGATTGCTCCAATCTTGGCCTTGTCTCTAATAAAGGATCACTTCGTTTTAGCCTGATTATTGCCTGATTTAAAATCTTGCTTGCTCTGAGGGCCACAAAAAGGTTTCTTGTTATCAAATTTGTTAAATTTTTCAGAGAATTTTTTACTCTTCTCAGAGGAGCGCGTCAAAACTGTTTCTAAAGTAGAGCCAAACAAAAGCTTTCCTTCGAAGGGGATTCTACATAATTAATTTTTAGATGTGATGTTACCCTCGTATACCTGAATTATAAAGTGCCTTGAAAAAATATTCATATACCTTGAAGTTTTCCACATTTTGTCATATTACACCAAAAATGGAAATGTATTGTATTCGGATTTTATGTGCTAGACCAACACAAAGTGGTACATAATTGTGAAGTAGAAGGAAAATAATAAATGGTTTTCAATTTTTTTTACAAATAAATATGTGAAAAGTGTGACGTGCATTTGTATTTAGTCCCCTTTACTCTGATACCCCTAACAGTCGCTTTAATTGAAGAGAGCAGAGGTACATACCTTGGGAGCAGGATTATAGGAGGAAGCAGCTGATGAACCAGCTTGACAGGGTGCTTCATCATCTCCAGGGGTGTTATCAGCATCCATTTTGATAAGTACCTTCTTCCACAGGTCAGTTTCTCTGAATGTGGACACAGACAGGTAAGAGCAGCAGGGCTGTACCCCACAGTCCGCAGCACAAGAGGCTCTCAGTGGCTTAGTCCTCAGGCTCTATCCCATGCACCAGCCTTCCGTGGCTGTCTCCCTGGTGCAAACACCCACAGCAACAGGTCCGCACTCTGGCACCCCACACTATTCTACCAGTCAATTGCCAGGGAAAACTCTTAGTTCTCTCCACCTCTGGATGCAGGGCTTTGTGGGTCCTGTAGTCCACAGTTTTTTGGTCTCTATGGTACAGTGCTTCTCAGGGACTACATGTCAAATGATCTTCTCCCTTTGCAGCATTGATTAAAGGAAAATAGGAGACCGGGCACAGAAGCACACACAGTCCACCCCTTTAGGAACCAGCCAAACACCCGACTACACAGCTTTATGTAGCTGCAATGAAAAGTGCATTATTAGGTCAGAGTTTCTCAACCATTTTCAGTCATAAAAATAAAAACTTAATTGCGCTAGCAAAAATAAACACTAAATAAAGTGCTAAAAACGCACCATTTCTGTGATACTAGTGAGAACATAAACATCATTATCCCAAATGACATAAATTATTTATAAAAAACACCATATATGCAATAACAGTGAGTGTCATTTTCAGTCATACCAGCATTAAAAAGTATGCTAAAGCATATGAAGCACCCCAGTTACACACGGCACACCAATATTGAAAAATCTCACCATCATCTCAGAGTTTCCCCTGCACATCAGTATCCCCTGTAGCACCCTCTAGTGCTAGCAATGTAGATAGATCTTTTTTTGTAAGTGTAGGTACATTTCTGCAGGCTTGGCTGGCAGCCAAGCCTGTCTATGTTTTTGTCCTGGATTGGGCAGAAATCCATGGAGAGCTGGGTGACTCACAGGCAGCATCACTGAGACCCCCCCACTTCTTGAATATTCTGTAACCTAGAAGAGTGTGAGGGGAGGTAATGTGAAGCTGCCTGGAGTGTTCTGAGGGCCCTGACCATTCCCCAACTTGGATTGGTAGGGGGTAGGCCTCCTCAAATACTCAGGGCCAGCCCAGCTGGGGAGAAGTTGTGTTTGGATGGAAGCTGGAGATGCTAGGCTGTTGTGGGAGCTCCCCAGTCTAGGGGGGTTACCTTGGGCCTGGGCTCAGGTGTGGATGGGACCCTCTCAAGACACACGGAGCTGTCCTGGACAGGAGGCGCTGGGAGCAAGGAGAGGACAGCGGTAGGAGAACACTGCTGGGAAAGTCTCCAGGAGCAACGGGAACAGCTAAGGGTGGTGAGTGACACACAGTCAGGAGGACTGGGAGGCACGCCTGAGAGGACTGGGATGGAGCAGTCTGGGATGGGTGCAGAGCCAGTCAGGACTGTGGTGGCACGGGAAGTGGAAAAAGGAAGCTGCAGCCAGAAGGGCTGGCAGGGCCTAAAGAGATGGTTTTTTACTACACCATAGGGGCCCACGGTCCCTACCTGCAAAGGGCATCTGCTTTGGGGCTGACAGAGTGAGTGTCAAGTTCCCCTATCAGTTCTAGCTGGTTCAGGGAGTGATAGTCTGCAAGCAAGTGTATGTGCTGGAGGTGAAGAGAAGAGGTTGTATATACCAGTGGTGTATATAGTTTAGTCCATAAGATTTTTATCTTCAATCAAGTGGGCATCTCATATATACCCTATCCCCTAATTCCTAATTCCCCTAATAAAAAAAACCAAAAAAACAAAGTACAAGGACTGTTTCTTGACTTGGTGAGCCTGGGAATTCATGTGCCTGGCTGTGCAGGCTGGGAGACGGACCACAATTACATCAGAGCCCCCCTTCACATCAGTGTCCCTGAAGTAATTGTTGCAAACAATATTATTCGAGGGTGGTTACGGATTCCCCCTATCTATTGCACCTATGTATTAACTTGTCTAATTCCCTAGTTAGCTAGTCTATTAAAACTCTGATCACATGTTACTGTTGAAATCACAATAATACAAGGTTAGCTATGTGACCAAGCACACGGCTTAGTAAAAGAAAGTCTTATTTATTTCCCAAGAAAATAGGTAAACGCTAACATAAAATACTAGGAAAGATATTACAAACATATACCAATAGAACACATAATACTTGAATATCAAAGATACTTATCACTAGGGATGAGCTTCGAGTTCGAGTCGAACATTGGCTGTTCGCAAGTTCGCCTAACAGCGAACAATTTGGGGTGTTCGCGGCAAATTCGAATGCCGGCGGAACACCCTTTAAAAGTCTATGGGAGAAATCAAAAGTGCTAATTTTAAAGGCTAATATGCAAGTTATTGTCATAAAAAGTGTTTGGGGACCTGGGTCCTGCCCCAGGGGACATGGATCAATGCAAAAAATTTTTTTAAAAAGGGCCGTTTTTTCAGGAGCAGTGATTTTAATAATGCTTAAAGTCAAACAATAAAAGTGTAATATCCCTTTAAATTTCGTACCTGGGGGGTGTCTATAGTATGCCTGTAAAGGGGCGCATGTTTCCTGTGTTTAGAACAGTCTGACAGCAAAATGACATTTTGAAGGAAAAAACTCATTTAAAACTACCGCGGCTATTGCATTGCCGACAATACACATAGAAGTTCATTGATAGAAACGGCATGGGAATTCCCCAAAGGGGAACCCCGAACCAAAATAAAAGACGTAGGAGTCCCCCTAAATTCCATACCAGGCCCTTCAGGTCTGATATGGATATTAAGGGGAACCCCGGCCAAAATTTAAAAAAAAAAAATGACGTGGGGTTCCCCCTAAATTCCATACCAGACCCTTCAGGTCTGGTATGGAGTTTAAGGGGAACCCCACGCCAAAAAAAAAAAAAAAACGGCGTGTGGTCCCCCCAAAAATCCATACCAGACCCTTATCTGAGCACACAACCTGGCAGGCCGCAGGAAAAGAGGGGGGGACGAGAGTGCGGCCCCCCCCCTCCTGAACCGTACCAGGCCACATGCCCTCAACATTGGGAGGGTGCTTTGGGGTAGCCCCCCAAAACACCTTGTCCCCATGTTGATGAGGACAAGGGCCTCATCCCCACAACCCTGGCCGGTGGTTGTGGGGGTCTGCGGGCGGGGGGCTTATCGGAATCTGGAAGCCCCCTTTAACAAGGGGACCCCCAGATCCCGGCCCCCCCCCTGTGTGAAATGGTAAGGGGGTACAAAAGTACCCCTACCATTTCACTAAAAAATTGTCAAAAATGTTAAAAATGACAAGAGACAGTTTTTGACAATTCCTTTATTTAAATACTTCTTCTTTCTTCTATCTTCCTTCATCTTCTAGTTCTTCTGGCTCTTCTGGTTCTTCCTCTGGCGTTCTCGTCCAGCATCTCCTCCGCGGCGTCTTCTATCTTCTTCTCCTCGGGCCGCTCCGCACCCATGGCATGGGGGGAGGCTCCCGCTCTTCTCTTCATCTTCTTCATCTTCTTCATCTTCTTCTCTTCTTCTTTTCTTCTCTTCTTCTCTTCTTCTCTTCTTCATTTTCTTCTCCGGGCCGCTCCGCACCCATGCTGGCATGGAGGGAGGCTCCCGCTGTGTGACGGCGCTCCTCATCTGACAGTTCTTAAATAACGGGGGGTGGGGCCACCCAGTGGCCCCGCCCCCCTCTGACGCAGGGTGACTTGACGGGACTTCCCTGTGACGTCACGGGGAATGCCACAGGGAAGTCCCGTCATGTCCCGTGCGTCAGAGGGGGCGGGGTCACCGGGTGGCCCCGCCCCTGTTATTTAAGAACTGTCAGACGAGGAGCGCCGTCACACAGCGGGAGCCTCCCTCCATGCCAGCATGGGTGCGGAGTGGCCTGGAGAAGAAAATGAAGAAGAGAAGAGAAGAAGAGAAGATGAAGAGAAGAGCGGGAGCCTCCCCCCATGCCATGGGTGCGGAGCGGCCCGAGGAGAAGAAGATAGAAGACGCCGCGGAGGAGATGCTGGACGAGAACGCCGGAGGAAGAACCAGAAGAGCCAGAAGAACCAGAAGATGAAGGAAGATAGAAGAAAGAAGAAGTATTTAAATAAAGGAATTGTCAAAAACTGTCTCTTGTCATTTTTAACATTTTTGACAATTTTTTAGTGAAATGGTAGGGGTACTTTTGTACCCCCTTACCATTTCACACAGGGGGGGGGCCGGGATCTGGGGGTCCCCTTGTTAAAGGGGGCTTCCAGATTCCGATAAGCCCCCCGCCCGCAGACCCCCACAACCACCGACCAGGGTTGTGGGGATGAGGCCCTTGTCCTCATCAACATGGGGACAAGGTGTTTTGGGGGGCTACCCCAAAGCACCCTCCCAATGTTGAGGGCATGTGGCCTGGTACGGTTCAGGAGGTGGGGGGGGCCGCACTCTCGTCCCCCCCTCTTTTCCTGCGGCCTGCCAGGTTGCGTGCTCGGATAAGGGTCTGGTATGGATTTTTGGGGGGACCCCACGCCGGTTTTTTTTTTTTTTTGTTTGGCGCGGGGTTCCCCTTAAAATCCATACCAGACCTGAAGGGTCTGGTATGGAATTTAGGGGGAACCCCACGTCATTTTTTTTTTTTTTTAATTTTGGTTCGGGGTTCCCCTTTGGGGAATTCCCATGCCGTTTTTATCAATGAACTTCTATGTGTATTGTCGGCAATGCAATAGCCGCGGTAGTTTTAAATGAGTTTTTTCCTTCAAAATGTCATTTTGCTGTCAGACTGTTCTAAACACAGGAAACATGCGCCCCTTTACAGGCATACTATAGACACCCCCCAGGTACGAAATTTAAAGGGATATTACACTTTTATTGTTTGACTTTAAGCATTATTTAAATCACTGCTCCTGAAAAAACGGCCGTTTTTAAAAAATTTTTTTGCATTGATCCATGTCCCCTGGGGCAGGACCCAGGTCCCCAAACACTTTTTATGACAATAACTTGCATATTAGCCTTTAAAATTAGCACTTTTGATTATTCATGTTCGTGTCCCATAGACTTTAACGGTGTTCGCGTGTTCGAACAAACTTTTTTCCTGTTCGCATGTTCTGGTGCGAACCGAACAGGGGGGTGTTCGGCTCATCCCTACTTATCACAATGCTTTCCTCAAAGCTTTGCATCATCGGGCTGGGCTCAGATGGCAAAGAGAGATCCATGTGGCTCAAAATGGTGGATAGAGCCATGCGGCCCAGGCACAAGCCAAGAGCTATAAGGGTAGACACAGAGAGAGATAGATTTCTCACTCGTTCAGTCTTTTATACTTCAATCATACACCATCCAAACTCAACCCTATTGCCATCCCATCTAGACTTTTGACGAATCAGTATTTATGGGGATTACTGTCCGTACTGCTGTATTTTGGCCTCTAGGGGCAGCATTGTTCATGTCAATCTTCAATGCCTTTTGATCTTTCGATCTTCTATAGCAGGACATTCATCAATCATCTTGTCAGCTATGGTCCCTTTCAAGTTTGCGTTATAGCAACAGATGGTCCGGAGCCAAGAGCTGAGAAAAGACATTCCAGGCTGCCCCCAGGAAAGCAAATGCTTGGTTGTATCAACCAGAAAGAAACTCAAACCTCTACCCTTTAAAGCCATGGAACTGCAAGTATTAGCATGGCTGATCTTTGGGAATAGGAAACAGATATGTAAAAATGGCCAAAATATGACATTAGACCATGTTGCCTTCCAACAATCCCCGTCTTTATTCACATTAGAGTACCTCTACTACAAAAGTCTCTCCATCCCATCAGAGTCCCTCTTTCATATTAAAGTTACCCCCTTTACATCACAGTCCCTCCATTATATCAGAGCCCCCTTTCCTTTACACTAGTGCCCCCTTCACATTAGAGTCCCCTCATCACATCAGAGTCCCTCTATTACATTATAGTCCCCCATTACAACAGAGTTCCCTGTTTCACATCATAGTCCATCATATCACATTGGATTCCCCCCTTACATCAGAGTTAGACCCCTTCTCATGAGAGCCCCTCCATTACATCAGAGCCCCTTCACACCAGTGCCCCCTTCACATTAGAGTCCCTCCATTACACTGGAGTCCCACATCATAAAAGATCCCCCCCACATCACATCAGAGTCCCTCTCTTTCACATCAGCATTCCTCCCTTCACATTAGAATCCCCCTATGACATCAGTGTACCCACTTTACATCAGAGCCCCTGATTGTATCAGAATATTCCCATTACTTCAGAGCCCTTCCTTATACATCAGAGTCCACTCATCACATGAGAGTCAGCACCCATTCAATTACAGTCCCCCCCACCCCTCCTTTACATTAGAGTTCCCCTTCCATGCCAAAGAACCCACTGATCGAATTATTACCATCACATAAGAGTCAGTGGCGGCCCGTCCATAGGGCGCCGCCCCCCCTCCTTTAGTCAAAAAAAAAAAAAAAAGTCCTTTAACAAAGTGCACTGTGGCGCCGGACGCCAGTGCACTATGGGAAGCGCCACGTCAATGCAATCACGAGATTGCAGACGCGGTGCTTCATTTGCGGGCTTTTAACCCGCCTTGTGGCGCAAACGAAAACGCTGATTAGCTTCGGCTCGTAGAATCAGTGTGATTCTATGGGCGGGAGCATTGCTTTTCAAATCTTGAGGTCACTTCCGGCTTTCGTGAAGAAGACGAGAGCCGGAAGTGATGTCGGCAGCTCCGTTCTTCGGCTGAGCGGAGCTGCAGGAGGAAGGTAAGAGCCATATGAGGGATGGGTTGCTGTCTGGCAAGCAGGGTGAGCTCCAGCACAGCACAGCTGCATCTGTATCTGTCCCTCTCTTCACCATTCCCCCCCCTCCCTCCTGTCTCACTACACACGGACTGAAGACACCTATACACAGACAGAGGGGGAGGGGGAGGAGAATGGACACATACACAGGACGTGAGGGGCAAGTTATCAAAGAAAGATACAGTGATTTGGGGGGCTGGGGAGGATGCTTTATGTGCTAGGGGCCACTTTGGGAGCAGAGAGGATTTGTGCTAGAAGGGGGGTTGAATATAAAATTAGACCCCCCCCCCACAGCACAAATCCTCTCTGCTCCCAAAGTGGCCCCTAGCACATAAAGCATCCTCTCCCAGCCCCCCAAATCACTGAGATTATCTTTCTTTGATAACTTGCCCCTCTTCCCCCTTGTTCAAAGAGATGCTGGCTGCTATTAAGGAGACAATCATGGTTTCTGGGATCAGTGGACACAGTGGCTGCGTTTTTTATGACACAGTGAATGCATTTTTGATGACACAGTGGATGCGATTTTTTTATGACACAGTGGATGCGATTTTTTTTATGACACAGTGGATGCGATTTTTTTATGACAGTGGATGCGATTTTTTTATGACACAGTGGCTGTGTTTTTTATGACACAGTGAATGCGGTTTTGATGACACAGTGGATGCGATTTTTTTTTTATGACACAGTGGATGCGATTTTTTATGACACGGTGGATGCATTTTTGATGACACAGTGAATGCATTTTTGATGACACAGTGAATGCGTTTTTGATGACACAGTGGCTGCGTTTTTGATGACACAGTGAATGCGTTTTTGATGACACAGTGGCTGCGTTTTTGATGACACAGTGGCTGCGTTTTTGATGACACTGTGGCTGTATTTTGATGACAGTGGCTGCGATTGATGTTTTTTTTTCAGAATTTTTCAGTTTGTTTGCGCCCCCCCAAAAATTTTGAGCACCAGCCGCCACTGATAAGAGTCCCCCTATCACATCAGAGCCAGCCCCCACCAAACTAAAGCCCTCCATCTTTCACATTAGAATTCCCATTCCATGTTAAAGACCCACCATCACACAAAAATACCCCATTACCTCACATCACATCAGAGTCAGCCCCATTGCATCAGAGTCAACCCCTGTCACACCAGAGCCCCCCATCACATCAGTGTCACCCCCATCACACCAGAGTCCTCCATCACATCAAAGTCCCCTCCATCACATTGGATTCAGTCCCAATCACATTAGATCCCACCTTTATGTTGGAGTTCCTCTTTCATGTCAGAGTTCCCCATCATCACATCAGGTTCCCCTCTTCACAATAGAGCCCCTTCATATTAGAGTTCCCTTTTTACATCAGAGTCAGCTATCTTAGTCTTAAGTCCTCAGTCCTGATAGGCTCACTGAAGATGCTGTGTTCTGGCCATTTTCCCATAGATTAGAATTCTTACTTTAGAGGCACCGGTGATGACGTGAGGTGACGTTAGACCTGGAGGGAGAAGCCTGAGTGTGTCAGCTGGCGGGCGTCTACCTGGGGAAGCCAGGTGTGTATGGAGAAGGAGAAGAGGGGGACGATACCCGCAGGAGTTATTCTGACTCTCTGGTGCTTGGGAGTCCTTAATCCACACGATGGAGCACATGTCAGGCATTGCGCTAGGCGGGTGGTGAGGCGTGTGGATCGATTCCATCATCTCCCTCCTCCCCCTCCTGGACCCCGCTCTAAGTGGCCCCATCCCGGACCCCAGAAGCCAACAGAGGCGAGGACCGTCTTGTCAGCCGTGGCACCATGTATCCCTCATGATTTGACTAAGAGGACATGCAGTAAGTCCGGCTCAGTAACCTGATGCACCTGGTGACACAGGTAAGAGAGGAATCATATGGGTGACTGACTCCACCGTGCTGAAGGGCAGAACATGGAGGTACTTTATTGAGTGGTGTAATCACATGCCTTAATACTAATACTGTGTATGAACTGTGTACAAAGCCCTCCAAGGTGGCTGCTGAGCACTGCATAAACAGTGGATTGTTGGTGGGATGGATAGTGGATTAAAAACCAATTAATTTAGCGCTGCTCCTAATACAGCAGCTAACACACCACTTATGAAAATAATGGTATTACACAACAAATAAAATAAAAGTAAAATATATGAAGTGCCTAGTGCAATGTGCACAAATGAATTTAAACAGTACTAAAACTAGAAATTATAAAATGAATATACCAATATAAACAATCATTTGTCTAAACATAGTGAAAACTGTGTATATAATCTCAGTCTAAATATATCCCATATGTCACATGTAGGGATTGCAATAAAACAGACAAAATTGAAAAAATGTCCATAAACAGATTCCTCGTCTGAATAGGGATAGAAGTGGATCTTGAAAACAGTGACTATATCAAAAAGTGAGAAGAACCACCACCGGTTGAAAGGGAGGCTTACCAGATAGTTTGAACACATCAGGGCATGCATGTCAAACAAGCTTTTATAGACAGTAGAACGGACTCTGGACCGATATCCTCAGGTAGGTATTCCCTCCCAAGACAACTAAGTTGAGATCACAGGGGATGTAATGCACAGGTATAAAGAGGTATTTCAAAGAAAGAAAGCAGAAGAGGACCATAGTGTAATTCCGTATAAGAATTAATTAATTGATTAAAAAGTGAATAACACTCACATGATTGAAGATAAAAAACAGCGCTGATATAAGATCAATAGAAGCAACAGTGAGGATCGTCCCGACGCTAATAATAGCAAATGGTAATGGACCCATGTATATTAATCACGGTATGTGACCAGACGTTGTGCGTCTAGGAAGTCACGCACCCGAGGTCACAGTTCCAAAACAAACCAAAGCACTATGATCCCGCGATATCATCCTACGTGAATCGTGAGCGCGCGTGTCATGCACGTAACCAACGTGCGTTCCACCTATTAACCAATGTGAGATCTGATCTCCACCCATTATCTATCCCACATGATGACAGGACGAATATTAACCGTCCAATAGCTATCTCGTTGGAATCATGGGCAGGCAATTGCGGACTGGTCTCGCTTATAACAGCAACCTTGAGATACTAATGAATTTAGTCAAAATAAAGGGAACCAGAATTTACAGTAAAGCTCACCAAGATCTATCTAGAATTCCGATTTAGATAGTCTATAATTATTGTCCGCTACTATAGATTAACAGAAATGGTCTTGTAATGGGCTCAATATAATCAACTAGGCTGAGGGTATGTATATATTTAAATACACAACCCACAAAATATTAAAAGCTATAACTGAATCAAGAATTTACAACCAAAAATAATTATAATATTACCTACTGTCAGAAAAGAAGTACATGTGGATATATGCATTGCTCATGGGATGAACTCTCACGTGGGACCACATATACATAGTTAACTCATATTATAACAATCTCAATATACAAAAATAAAGGAAAAATGAGTACAGAGACATATATAGCAGGAATAATATGTGCTGAAATCAAGCCTGGCTAATAAATGCATTGATATCCCACTCTGTATTCATGCCAAAGGGCGAATAAGTGCGGAGTTCGTAGATCCAGAAGGTCTCAAGTTGTGAGACACCCCTGGTTTTAGCCCCTCCCCTCCAAGGAGCCACATATCTATCTATGATTGAAAACGTGGTCCCTTTCAAATTGCGATCGTGGTGCAATTTATAATGTCTTGGTACAGGTTGCTTTGTGTCACCACCTTTAATCAGGGCGATATGTTCCCCAACTCTGATGGAGAAAGTGCGAATGGTGCGACCCACATATTGCTTCCCGCATGGGCAAGTGATTAAATAAACAATATAGTGGGTCGCACATGTACAGAAGTGTTTGATCGAATATTGTTTGTTGGTAACGGACGATCTGAAATTGACTACTCTACGGCCCACCCCTGTATTGTGAAAGCATACTTTACACTTCCTACATGGAAAAAAACTTGTAAGTTCTTGGAAAAATGATATCCGTGTAGGAGGATTCATGATATTCGGAGCTACCTTGCTTTGCAGCAGGCATGTGCAATTCGTTTCGTTCCGAATTTGTTTTTTAACGAATTTCGGCAAATTCGTTAATTCGGGAATATCCGAATTAACGAAAGCCCGTTTAACGAATTTTTTCCGAATATTCGTAAATTCGGTAAAATTGGACATTCGTAAATTCGGGCATTCGTACATTTGTACATTCGCAATTTACGAATGTACATTAGTACATTCGTACATTAGTAAATTAGTGAATTTGTAAATTTGTAAATTCGAAAATTCGGAAATCTGAAATAATAGTTAACTAATAATAACTTAACTATTAGTAATTACTAGTAACTTTTAAATTATAGGTATTGTAATTTCCTTTCAAATTTGGCTGTTAGTGAACGTAACACATACAAATTTATCCAAAGTTATGAAAGATCCGAAAAAACGGAATGGAACGTAATGAATTAATAATAATAAATAACAATAATAATAATAATAACAACGTTTTATTATTATTATTTATTAATAATTTGTTCCGTTCCATTTGTTTAGATGCAGCATTCGTTTTGGATAATTCGTAACTTTGGATAAATTCGTATTTGTTACGTTCACTGACAGTCAAATTTGAAAGGAAATTACAATACCTATAATTTAATAGTTAGTTACTATTTCAGATTTTTGAATTTTCGGGTTTTTGGATTTTCAAACTTCGCATTTACAAATTTCCGAATTTTCTAATTTACAAATGTACGATTTTACGAATTTACGAATGTACGAAATTACAAATGTAAAAATGTACGAATGTACGAATGAACGAATGTTCGAATTTACGAATGATCGAATGTATGAATGACCCGAATGTTCGAATTTACGAATTGCGATCATAACGAATGACCCGAAAAACGAAAAAAATAATAAATTAATGAAACGAAAATGAAAATGAACAAATTTTTTGGCTGTGCACATGTCTACTTTGCAGTGTGGGGACCCTTCTGAAAACAATTTTAGCCTGATCTGGTAGAGAAGGACCTAAAATACAATCACTCTTCAAAATGTTCCAGTATTTTGAAAAAATGTTTACTTCATTTTCTACCCAATATCGCCAGATTAAGGCCATTTTTTCAAAATACTAAATCGGAATTCTAGATATTTTGACTAAATTCATTAGTATCTCAAGGTTGCCGTTATAAGCGAGACCAGTCCGCAGTTGCCTGCCCATGATTCCAACGAGATAGCTATTGGACAGTTAATATTCGTCCTGTCATCATGTGGGATAGATAATGGGTGGAGATCAGATCTCACGTTGGTTAATAGGTGGAACGCACGTTGGTTACGCGCATGACACGCACGCTCACGATTCACGTAGGATGATATCGCGGGATCATAGAGCTTTGGTTTGTTTTGGAACTGTGACCTTGGGTGCGTGACTTCCTAGATGCACGACGTCAGGTCACATACCGTGATTAATATACATGGGTCTATTACCATTTGCTATTATATTTTAGTTCCGGGTCTCTTGGCAATGGGTTCAACATGTGGAACGCAACTCCATATTGCTTGACGAGCAGCGTGGAATGTACGCCGGATCGCCATTTTGAAAATACCGGAAGTACATTTTCCACACACCGCAATGGCTTGTGGGCTGGACTCTTACGATGGGGGTCATATTATTTTTAAATTGTAGAGGGCAACAGTGGAGGGACACCCCAGATGATGTCCTGTAGAGACGAAACGCATCAGTACGATCCTCACTGTTGCTTCTATTGATCTTATATCAGCGCTGTTTTTTATCTTCAATCATGTGAGTGTTATTCACTTTTTAATAAATTTAATTCTTATACGGAATTACACTATGGTCCTCTTCTGCTTTCTTTCTTTGAAATACCTCTTTATACCTGTGGACATCTGAGCTCCAGTTCGCCTGTTGCATTACATCCCCTGTGATCTCAACTTGGTTGTCTTGGGAGGGAATACCTACCTGAGGATATCGGTCCACAGTCCGTTCTACTGTCTATAAAAGCTTGTTTGACACGCAGAGCGTATGCCCTGACGTGTTCAAACTATCCGGTAGGCCTCCCTTTCAACCGGTGGTGGTTCTTCTCACTTTTTGATATAGTCACTGTTTTCAAGATTCACTTCTATCCCTATTCAGACGAGGAATCTGTTTAAGACATTTTTTCAATTTTGTCTGTTTTATTGCAATCCCTACATGTGACATATGGGATATATTTAGACTGAGATTATATACACAGTTTTCACTATGTTTAGACAAATGATTGTTTATATTGGTATATTCATTTTATAATTTCTAGTTTTAGTACTGTTTAAATTCATTTGTGCACATTGCACTAGGCACGTCATATATTAGCACTACACTTTTATTTTATTGGATAGTGGATTAGACACAAGCAAGAAGGTTTTGCAGTATATCTACTGACTGTAAAAAAAAAATCCCTACCATCCAAGATAGAAATCTGATGTCAACATCACATATAGCCCTCCGATCTTTTGGGGGTTGCCTTTTGAACTGGTGGAGGGGGGGCTCGTTCATTTGGGGCACTTCTTGGAGCACAGACACTTTTTTTTTTAAGCTGTGGCTAGTTTAAACGGCATACCTCTGCTTGCTTTATCCCCATTTATAAACCTTGGCAGGTGTATCTATCTAAATGCAATACTCCCAGAGTCACAACAGGATTTAAAGGAAGAGGAGGAAGGTGGGAGAGAGGAGAGAGAGAAAGAGTGAGAGGAAACAGATAAGCTTCAAATAGAAACTGTGTGGTTGTACTGCCAGTGCTATATGAGAGCATAGGACGTGCTGGTGAAAGTTCTGCAAGAGTCCGTGTTCAAAAATAAAAGTACAGCAGTCCTGCAAAAAAGACCTTGAGACTCACCGTCTACCCCTGGTGGGGATCATAAATTTATCATGAGTAAATCCTTGACCAAATCCTCAAGGGGGGGAGCCCCTAAAATTCCAAAAGACAATGCTACGGGGAGTACAATAAAGCAGTATCTGGCCCAGGGGCTAAGCCCTAAGAACATTAACTCAGAGACCCAAAGACCAGGTAAAGGGGACAAGAAGAAGGGATTATCAAGAACTATACTCAGTAGACCAACGAGGAGCCCAGTGTGGAGTTAAAAGCAGGAAAATTACCAATTTGCTAAAGAAGACGAGACTCCCTAAAATTTTCGAACTTGTTGGGGAGACATTAGAGGATCCTATAACAGAGGATGAAATAAAAAAGGCCTTGCTAGAGTCGGCATCGGGGGAAAAGCCCTGGTCCAGACGGGTTCACAAAGTTCTAGTATAAAAAATATAAAGAGATCTTAATTCCAAAGCTATGCCAATACATGAACGGCTTGGGGGTAGGTTATGAACTAAGTAGGGAGGCTTTATCCGCCTCAATTACAGTAATATTGAAAGAAGGTAAGGACGGAATGTTGTGTTCCAGTTATAGACCAATCTCATTACTAAATGCCGACATAAAATTATGTGCTAAAGTACTGGCAGGCAGGATGAAAGGATTGATGAACACTCTTGTAAATCCAGACCAGGTAGGATTCACCCTCAAAAGGGAGGGATAATGGGGTGAGAACATTTCTTTTACTCCAAAGGATAAAAGAAAGCGGACCCCCAGTACTGCTCCTGTCGATCAATCCAGAAAAGACTTTTGACAGGGTAGACTGGGGTTTCATGATACAGGCCTTGGAAACTATGGGGATCGGCCCAAGAATGATTAGATGGATCAAAACATTATATCATCACCCTACAGCATCTATAAAAGTAAATGGCTCAATGTCTCCCCCTTTCGAGATGAAAAATGGGACGAGACAGGGGTGTCCCCTATCCCCATTATTATTTGTCCTGTCCTTAGAACCACTACCGGCTACGATACGTAACAATCCTGATATAAGTGGAATTAAGTTCGGAGAGGAAGAACATAAATTTGCAGCATTTGCGGACGATGTATTATTTTACATCATGAACCCTCGGATCACTTTGCCCAACCTATTAAATATCTTAAAACAATATGGGGAAATATCTAACTTCAAAATAAACTTAGCAAAGTCCAAAATATTAAATATTAACCTAAGTAAGTCGGAAGAACGATCGTTGAAAAAAGAGTTTAAATTCACTTGGACGAAAGAACTAAAGTATTTGGGAATCAGATTAGCAAATACATTGGAGAAGATTTATAAAATAAATGACTTACCCTTACTTGATGAAGTTAGAATTTAAAGTAAAAGACTTATAAGCAGGTCGCTATCATGGATAGGACGTATTAATACCATAAAGATGAAACTTCTCCCAAAGATTACTTATAGGTTCCAGATGCTGCCTGTGGCACTCCCTCAGCAATATCTCAGAAGGTTAAAAATGTTATTAATGAATTCAATTTGGAAAAACAAAAAACCAAGTGTCTCCTTTCCAATTTTAAAACAGGGTAAAACAAACGGAGGCCTAGCTGTCCCGACATTCAAAATTATTACAAAGCAATAGTACTGTCAAGGGCAATAGAATGGGCTAAAGAAAAAAATGAAAAAAGATGGGTAAATATAGAAAAAACACTTAGTAAGGCACATATGGAATACTCCACATTATAGAACACTGGATGAAAACACTCATGCACTGACACAAAATGTTTTAAAAATTTGGGACGGGATATATAAACAACTAAATGGGAAATATAATTCACCCTTAATTGCACTGAAAGAAACCGAATATTTCGCACCAGGGAAAAAAAAGTATAGGTGGAAATTGGATAAAAAAGGACACGACACAACTTAGAGAAATAATTAAAAATGGTAAAATTATTCCACTACAAGAATTTATGCACTATAAAGACTCATGGGTGATAGATGAGTGGCGTTATCTCCAGTTGAACCACTTTGTTAAAAACCTACCTCAACCAATTAGATCTGGAGATGATTTGACTATGTTGGAACGCCTGTTTTCAGTCGAGGACACAAGGAATATTATATCAAAAATGTATAGAGTATTGGTGAAGGTAGAAGAAGTGGAGATACAGCCATATATTAGAAAATGGGAGAGGGAACTGGGGTCACAGAGGGCTAAAAACACTGTTGGAAAAATATTGAAACTTGCTCATAGCGCGGTAGTAGATATTAGAACTGCTGAAATGAATTACAAATGCTTGACCAGATGGTATGCAACACCAGATAAAGTAAGCAAATATCAGAGGAATAAATTGGCGCAATGTTGGCGAGGTTGTAAGGGAATAGGAACAATGGCCCTTCTTTGGTGGGACTGCCCCAAAATTAAAAAATATTGGAAAAAGATTTTACATCTTATCCAGGAAATCACTAAAAAAGAAGTTGCGGAAGACCTGTGGGTCGTGTTGCTACCTGGTGTTGAGGGAGATGTAAAGCAATATAAATTGTCACTGGTACCTCATTTAATAAATGCAGCAAAGAGACTTATCCCCAAGAACTGGCAAAATGAGGAATGCCCATCAATTTGGGAGTGGATCGATTCGGTTGAAGAAAAATATAGTATGGAATGTTTGGGGCGTAGTTTAGAAGAAGGAAATGAAAGGAATATAGATAAATGGGATTGCTGGAAAGAATTTAAATAATCATGGAGTTATGCGAAGGAACTTAGAGTCTAGACCTTTAGCGAGGAAGGGATAAACTGTAGGTTATAAGAGGGTTTGGGTTGGGTACGCAGAGGTAGGTGGTGGTGGAGGGTAAGGAGGGGGGGAGGGAGGTTGGGTTAAATATTTTGTAACAGCGGGTCTGCTGAAGTGGCAAAGAGAAAGAAAAAAGAAAAAAAAAGTCCTCAGTCCTCCCTGCACAAATAGAGTCCTATCATCAAATCTTCACCACAGCTGTGGCAGGGAGCAGGAGACAGAGAAGATGAGAAACAGGATTCAATCCTCTCCAGAATACTCACCCTGGATAAACGTCATTTGTTTAAATGGTGCAGGCAGGATGGCCACCAGCATTAAGCAATAAATGATGCAATGTGTGCAGCCAGATGGTAAGTCTTTTTAAAAACAAACTTTCTGTGCTCTAGGAAAAGTCATAAAGTCCCAATGATTTCTGTACATGTAAACTGGGGGGCATAGGGGGGGTCACTACAAATATGCCACCATGGAAGCAGAAGGATTGCACCTAAGTCCCCTAAAACTGTAAGTCCTTTTGGTTGACAAAGATCCCATTGCCCATGAGAATCTGGAATTCATGCTTTGAGCCCCCTTTTAGGTATTCCTCTCAAAGCACCCTTCCTTAAGGGCATGCACACTGGTCTCAGCCTGTTTAGGTGCCCACCCTGTTCCAGACATCCTGCTACAGCAATATCAGTCTGCATGGTGTGGCGCCTGGTAGGCCTCATTGTTTTTTTTACATTTAAAAAAGAAACCCTTTTCGTGTAAGAATGCAAGATCTGCATTATCAACGGCATATACCATGTATTCTTTTTACCATTCATTTTCATGCCAAAATGTCAAATGAGTATCTTACTTTAAAAAATTATTTTAACACAAAACTCTTCACTTCCTTCCTGCTTAGTGTATCAAGTCTCTTGTGTTTTATATGTAGCACCCTCTGGTGTAGACAGCTAGGTGTATATAGTTAGTGTTTAGTGTAGTTAGATTTTAGCCTGGCTAAGAGCCAGGCTGGGTTGAATCTGGGTCAGGGTAAGTGACTCAAGGAGGCTGGATGACTCAGCAGGCAGTGCTTCTGATACCTCCCCCTAATTATTGGACCCTTGGAGAAGCTTCCAGAAGAATGTGAGGGAGGTTAGGAGGAGCTGCCTGGAAGGTTTTGAGGAGGGCTTCAGCCAATCCCCAACAAATGGTCTTGCAGGGGGTGGGCACCGCTTAAATATTCTGGGTCATGCCAGCAGGGGGATTTGGGTGGAACATGGAGAAGGCGTGCTGAGGAGGCTGTCAGTGGCCCTTGAGGGTGCTCCCTAGTCTGGGGTTTGGGTGCTGGAGGGATCCTCTACAGAGGAATCCTGTCCTGGATGCACGGGAGCAGGTGTGAGGATAGCGGGAGAGAGTCAGCGTGTCCAGAAGTTCTCCAGGAGAAGTAGCCAGGTGAGCTAGTGAGAGGGGCAGCTGCAGCCAGGTGGACTGGCAGTGCCTGAAGAGGTAGTGCTAGGATCAGTAGCCACAGGGATGTAAGCTGGACACTGTAAAGGGCTTTTGCTTTAAGATCTAACTGTTGCCTTTTTTGCCAGATTAAGTATCAGTGTGCCAGCCAGGATTTCTGCAAGCAAGTGTGCTGGAGGAAGCAGCGGAGTGTATATAGACTGTACATAGGAAAGTTGTCCCTAAAGAGTTCTTGAATTCAAGTGGGCATCCCATAATATTCCTATATGCAGGTCCCAGCAATCCCCCTATGCTGTAGAGGACTCTAGACAGTTCATTAGCAGGAACTCCAGATTCGACATAATTCTGCAGGTTAGCAGGACAGACTGACAACAGTAACCATGAACAAGAGTAACGAACCACCACCAGCAGCAACAGCCCTCGGGTCCAGACCCCTGTCCCTTTTATAATAGAAAGGCCCAGGAAGCATTTTTATCTCTAACCCTCCTGGTTAGGGCAGCACCTAATTAGGCTGAAATAGGCAACCTGCCTACATGCTCCCTTTTGTCCAATCAGAAAGGCTGTAGGTGAGTTCTTGACTAAACTGTGTGGCTGCTGCTATGCTGCTATAGAAGAGATTAAGGAGCTGGCTGTGCTGTCAGCCAGGGATAACTGGACCTTACGTCAGGGCTGGGCTCAGCCTTTTCTACTCTGAGCTGGTCGCTCAGCTGTCGGCTAATTGCCAGCTCCCATCTCTCTCCACAGTTACCCAGCTGTTGTTGATTCTGCTCGTCAGTCCTGCCTACTTAAAGCCATCCAGTTGACTTGATCTCTGCCTTCGCCTTGGTCATATCTCAAGAAACCATCTCCTGCTTTCCTGTTTAAGAACTGGCTTTGCTGACATCCCTTCTGGCTCCTTATCCTGCTTGCTGTACCTCTACCTGGATCCCTGACTTCTGGCCTGGCTGATTATCCAATCTGGATACTGAACTCTGGCTTGGCTGATTACCCTATCTGGTTACTGAACGCTGGCTTGGCTGACTACCCGATTCAGTTACTGGACTCTGGCTATGCTTTGACTACACTTACTCTTTTTACCTTTATTAATAAACAAGTGTGATTTTACTCTACTTCTGTTCATGGTTTCTGGCAACTTAAGACTGATTTAAGAGGGCTACAAAACATTTAGCAGGGTTAACAGTTTTATGTATGCTTTTAAACAGTATGTATTTGCTACTTGTCTGGAGTTTAGTTTTAAATAATAGGTAGAACAGTGACTCAGGTCATAGTTTCTGTTCTTTTGCCTATCTTTGTATTGCGTGGGCTTGTTAACAGAATTACCAAAAAGAAGCACTCCATACTTTCCACTCCTCATTGCTTAGTACATGAGTAATGTATTGAATCCCAGTGCAGGCAGTAGTTGGTGTATATGGAATCTTAAGGTATATGATAGTTTCTTTGTAAATTGAGCTCTTAGTTACACATGTATTCTATGAGGGTATAAGAGCAAAAGAGCCCCTCTATTAGCATTACATAATGTTTCGCTATAACCAGCATTGCTAGGAGATTTTTTTTTCTTATTACATCTATTTCAGTTTCACTGCGCTGCGTGGGCATGTTAGCAGGGAATGAAAATAGAAAGCAGTGAGAGGGATAATAGATATCTCTATGAGAAATGGACAGCAGAATGATCAAGCACTCTGAAAACAGCAAAACAAATGGCATTATTTATTCATTTATTTGGTATGAAATAAATTCTCACTGTTTTATGGTAAAGTCTTCTGCATATATTTTTATTTCTCTTGGTTATATATATATATATTTTCACCCAGTGCTAGTATTTCAGCTTTGCAAGTCTAAATCACACACAGGTATCTTATATCTTTTGTAAACACCATTGGTAATATATCTGATCAGAATTCCACAATCATGGCAATTACGAAGCCAAATGTTGGTGTCATTTTTTCCAAATGTACAACAGTAAATGAGAGACAGAAGGACACCATCATTACAGCTCAGTGTGAGGCCAGTAGAAATACAGTGGGTCTTCTATATGGAGATCCTGTTTAACCCTTTTGTCACCAGGAGACATTGATGTCTAGATGCATAGACTAAATGGAGTAGCATCAGCATGCGTCGGTTAACTTGACAATAATGACTAATTTGTATACCTAATTACTTTTTATATATTTTTAAGAACATATAAGGCTTTTCCTTAGCTCCCAACTGTCCCTGATATTGAGGGACTGTCCCTGATTTGGAACAAAGTCTCTCTGTCCCTCTTTTCTCCTCATTTGTCCCTCATTTTGGTCTGATATATATAGTTGTATATAAAAGAGTGGTCATCAACCCTGTCCTCAGGGGCAACTAAGAGGCCAGGTTTTATGTATTACCTTGTGGAGATGCAGACTAGAATGCAATCACTGAGCAGCAAATGATATCACCTGTGATGTATTCAGGTATCTTGCAAACCTGGCCGGGGAATGTGGGCCCAGAGGACAGGGTTAATAACCACTGATGTAAAAGACACTATGTATCTTTCAAAAATTATTTCCCAGTGCTAAACCTTTAATCCAATTTTTAAATTGCTGCATTTGTACATTTCAAAAGCCAGTATAAAGTGATTGTAGTGGTAAAAAAAATTCACTGGGTTTAACTAATCTTCTTTTTTTTTGGGTTTAATCCTCCTTTAAGAGGGTGTGGCAGGGTGTGTGTCTACATACTTTTGCTAGGAGCCCTTTCACACTGGGGCGGTGCAGGCGTCAGCTGTAAAGCCCCGCTAGTTTTAGCGGCGCTGTACTGCTGTTATAGTGGCGCTTTTCTGCCGATAGCGGGGCACTTTTAACCCTTGCTAGCGGCTGAGGAAAGGGTTAATAGCGCCCATTTTGCGGCGCTACCAAATCGATTTGCAGGTGCTTCGGCAGCGCTGCCCATTCATTTCAATGGGCAGGGACGGTGGAGGAGCGATGTATACACTGCTCCCGCACCGCCCCAAAGATGCTGCTTGCAGGACTTTTTTTCCTGTCCTGCAAGCACACTGCCCCAGTGTGAAAGCACTCGGGCTTTCACACTGGGGCTGCAGAAGAGGCAGTTTACAGTCGCTTTTAAGGCGGTATTCTTAGTGCAAAAACGCCTGTAAAACGCCTCAGTGTGAAAGGGGTGTAATAGGTGTCCCTCATTCACATCTCAAAAAGTTGGGAGGTATGGCTTTTTTTTTTGCACAATGTTTTAATAAAATCCCTGCTCTATTCCTATTAAAGGCTGACAAATGCAGAAAAAAGTAATTCATGTATTATTACTTTTAATGATGTAATTTAATCTGAGAACTACACTATTAAAAGAGAAGTATGTTTTCTTTTTTTTTGCTAATCTTACTTACCTCGGTGGATGGAGCATCAGACTGATGTTGCAGCTGTCCCCCGGTGTCTCTGCACTGAGAACCGAGCAACTGAACATTGCTGATGGCTCGGTTCTCTCTCCTACCTGAGCAGAGTTATGCTGACTTTTAGTCAGCATTGCTCCTGGTCTGCCTCTCCACGCTCATTGGAGCGATGAGCTGTAGAGGGGCGGGGAGCGGCCGTCTCAGCGGCTCGCTGAGATGCTAAGACTGCCATCAATCAAGGCAGCTGGCGGATCCAGACTCGGGAAGTTGGGATGACATGCTGCCTCGACTGATGCCAGTTATGTCAGCAAAAAGCGGACTTTAGAATGCTCTCCGCTGAAAACTGGTCACAGGAGTGCAAAACGAATTGCGCTCCTGTGACCCAGAGGAGAAGCCCAGCCTAAAAAGCTCAGGCTGGACTTCTCCTTTAACTAGTTGGCACTGCAGATCCCACTACAACCTGAGGATGGCAGTGTTTAACTGCAAGCTAACAGTTTATTTTGTCAGTGAAGCTTCTAACCTGCATGTGATCACTATGTCATATATGGAGCAGCTGGTTTAGGCTGATTTCTCAGATCTATGCTCTGTAGTGTACTATGCTTTGAAAACATACAGGACACACTGTAATGCCCCGTACACACGGTCGGATTTTCCGACGGAAAATGTGTGATAGGACCTTGTTGTCGGAAATTCCGACCATGTGTAGGCTCCATCACATATTTTCCATCGGATTTTCCGACACACAAAGTTTGAGAGCAGGATATAAAATTTTCCGACAACAAAATCCGTTGTCGGAAATTCTGATCGTGTGTACACAAATCCGACGGACAAAGTGCCATGCATGCTCAGAATAAATAAAGAGATGAAAGCTATTGGCCACTGCCCCGTTTATAGTCCCGACGTACGTGTTTTACGTCACCACGTTCAGAATGATCGGATTTTCCGACAACTTTGTGTGACTGTGTGTATGCAAGACAAGTTTGAGCCAACATCCATCGGAAAAAATCCTAGGATTTTGTTGTTGGAATGTCCAAACGAAGTCCGATGTGTATTCGGGGCATTAGAAGATCAGCTTTTAACATATATAGTTTAGAATAGGTTTCATATTATTTACATTATACAGTATGTAATTTACACCACAGCCAGAGAAGAAACATACAGACGTACACCGATGACATCACAATATGTTTACATTTATTATACAGTATCTCACAAAAGTGAGTACACCCCTCAAATTTCTGTAAATATTTTATTATATCTTTTCATGAGACAACACTGAAGAAATGACACTTTGCTGTAATGTAAAGTAGTGAGTGTACAGCTTGTATAACAGTGTAAATTTGCTGTCCCCTCAAAATAACTCAACACTCAGCTATTGTTGTCTAAACCGCTGGCAACAAAAGTGAGTACACCCCTAAGTAAAAATGTCCGAAATGGGCCCAAAGTGTCAATATTTTGTGTGGCCACCATTATTTTCCAGTACCGCCTTAACCCTTTTGGGCATGGAGTTGACCAGAGCTTCACAGGTTGCCCCTGGAGTCCTCTTCCACTCCTCCATGATGACATGACGGAGCTGTTGGATGTTAGAGACCTTGGGCTTCTACCACCCTCCGTTTGAGCATGCCCCACAGATGCTCAATAGGGTTTAGGTCTGGAGACATGCTTGGGCAGCACATCACCCTAACCCTCAGCTTCTTAAGCAAGGTAGTGGTTGTCTTGAAGGTGTGTTTGGGGTTGTTATCATGTTGGAATACTGCTCTGCGGCCCAGTCTCCGAAAGGAGGGGATCACGCTCTGCTTCAGTATGTCACAGTACATGGCATTCATGGTTCCCTCAATGAACTGTAGCTCCCCAGTGCCGGCAGCACTCATGCAGCCCCAGACCATGACACTCCCACCACCATGCTTGACTGTAGGCAAGACACACTTGTCTTTGTACTCCTCACCTTGTTGCCACCACACACTCTTGACACCATCTGAACCAAATAAGTTTATCTTGGTCTCATCAGACCACAGGACATGGTTCCAGTAATCCATGTCCTTTGTCTGCTTGTCTTCAGCAAACTGTTTGCGGGCTTTTTTGTGCATCATCTTTAGAAGAGGCTTCCTTCTGGGACGACAGCCATGCAGACCAATTTGATGCAGTGTGGGGTGTATGGTCTGAGCACTTACAGGCTGTCCCCCCACCCCTTCAACCTCTGCAGCAATGCTGGCAGCACTCATACGCCTATTTCCCAAAGAAAACCTCTGAATATGACGCTGAGCAAATGCACTCAACTTCTTTGGTCGACCAGGGCGAGGCCTGTTATGAGTGGAACCTGTCCTGTTAAACCGCTGTACGGTCTTGGCCACCATGCTGCAGCTCAATTTCAGGGCCTTGGCAATCTTCTTATAGCCTAGGCCATCTGTATGTAGAGCAACAATTCTTTTTTTCAGATCCCCAGAGAGTTCTTTGCCATGAGGTGCCATGTTGAACGTCCAGTGACCAGTATGAGAGAGTGAGAGTGATAACACCAAATTTAACACACCTGCTTCCCATTCACACCTGCGACCTTGTAACACTAACGAGTTACATGACACTGTGGAGGGAAAATGGCTAATTGGGCCCAATTTGGACATTTTCACTTAGGGGTGTACTCACTTTTGTTGCCAGCAGTTTAGACATCAATGGCTGTGTGTTGAGTTATTTTGAGGGGATCACAAATTTACATTGTTATACAATCTGTACCCTCACTACTTTACATTGTAGCAAAGTGTCATTTCTTCAGTGTTGTCACATGAAAAGATATAATAAAATATTTACCAAAATGGGAGGGATGTTGTCAGGAAAGGTCTCCTCCGCTGGTACCATTGATCATTTGGCGTGCAGTACTGGGGTCCACCAGCAGGTGTCTCCTGGCAGTTTGGAGCTGTCAGAAGAGCTTTTTCCTGCTGGTATTCTGTCACCTTTGGGCCGCAGTACTGGCGTCCACCAGTGGAGGAATCCTGGCAGTATGGAGCAGGTATTCCCCTCTGCAGTCAGGTGTCACCTGACCTTAATTAGCAGCTGCAGTATAAATACCTGGCAAGTGCACACTCATGTTGCCCCAGTATTGTCCTTGAGCCCTGACCGGCATCCTTTTACTCTGATCCTGATTCCTGAACCTGAAGCCTGCTTCCTGGAACCTGTTGATCCTGTTTCCTGTCTGTTACCTGAACCCTGGACCCTGAGCCTTGTACCTGACCCGTCCCTCCTGTGATCCATCCATCCTCTCTTGTCCTGTTTGTTTCCCTTCCCAGCTATTGATCTCCTGTTTATGACCCTGGCCCTTTTGCTACATATGCTGGTTGTGTATTATTACTGTTTGGTTGTTTGGTTTGTTCACTCTGTATTGGTGGTGTGTTCACATGTATATGCATTTACCTTAATAAACTTACTTTCACCTTTTTATGTCTGGTTCACTCTGTTGCAGTCCACACAGTTCTGGTTTTATCTGGTATATGACAGGTGTACTCACTTTTGTGAGATACTGTATGTGCCACACTTTCCTAAGCAGGGTTTACTACCTAAATTTAGCCCTGCTGTGCAGTAGTCAGCCCAAACTGAAGTTGTAGTTTACTTGTTCACTTGATTTTCCCCTAAGCTCAGTGGGACTGTTGTTTATCTCTGCTGCCAGTAAGTGTTACTGGGACCTCTGGCAATAGTAAAAAATGCCATAATAAAATTGAGTTATGCATATGTATATATCCTTCAGTCAACCAGTAGGAGGTGTATTACCACTGGTACATGCTGGGGGAGGATATAACTGTGTGTGGCAGACCATGTGAGCGCTCTCTTTCCCCAGTCTTCCCTGGGGAGGTGGTCCTGAACTGATCTGATCTGTTAGGCCCCATAGCAAGTACTGTGGGTTAACATGTGCTTTGATTTGGGATTTAGGCCTGAAGTGGTCTGGGAAGCTGTTCTGCCTGACAAAATAGGATGCTGTGCCACAATGAGAGCCAAAAGAGGGACTTTTCTGGAGGAACTCAGGATTAAGACTGGTTTTCTTGCAAGGACCTGGTGACTCTCTTGAGGAGGATGCATAGAAGCCTACGCAATTATACAGAGGGCACTGGAACAAGCACAGAGAAAGTTCTGCTAACTAGCCTAAGATGTTACCTTAAAGGCTCTTCACATTCTATAAGCTAGACATGGATCTGAAAGTCTGTAGGTGTTGCTCTGGGTACCGGGGACCCTAACCCTTTCTCCTTGTGTGATGAGAAATAAAACCTCTTAAAAGACAGAAATTGACTGGCGCCCAATGTTTTCTCAGTCGCCCATTTCAGCCATGAACTCAGCCCTGGGGTGAAATGCTGGCCCCCTTTCTCTGGGGATACCAACGTCCCTTTGGAGGTCGGGAGGGCAGTGTATTTACAAGACCACAGTGACAGGTCCCTGCATAGAGACCCCCCAGTTAAACATATTCTGATGTCATTGGTGTGTAGCTGTTTGTTTCCTCTGTGGAATAGTTGAAAAGCAGATGGCTTCTTTTTAGCCCAACACTCAATCTTTAGGAAACAAAAGGTACTGTTCTACATATTACATAAAAGCCTTTTTTTTTTCAATGTCCCTCACACACACACAAACGTGAAAGAAAAATCCAGTTTTCCTGACACTTTAAAGCTGATCCCCTTGTTTCCTGTCATTTTAAAGCGGAGGTCCGCCCACCACTGCATAAAATTAAGAGCCAGCAGCTACACATACTGCAGCTGCTAGCTTCTAATAATAGGACACTTACCTGTTATGGAATTCAGCTATGTTGGCAATGGACACATCAGCTGTCGGGTGCTGCCGCCGCCATTACGGGTAAGGGAACCCGGCAGTGTAGCCTTACGGCTTCACGCCGGGAACTTTACTGTGCAAGCACGGGGCTCCGCTCCTCTCTCCTACTGGCACCGTAGCAGGTGAAGGAGGAGAGAGCTGAGAGGTGCCATCAAGGGCCGCAGCTGTGGCTCTCGGAAGTGGGAACAGGATACCTGTCAAAGACATCCGCTCTCCCCTCCCCCCCCGAAAGCTGCCAAATGTGGCAGCGGATGGGGGAGGTGACAAATGAGCGGAACTGCCACTTTGGTTTGGAACTCTGCTTTAAATTGTTTGCTTGGAGCAAGCTGGTTCAAACAAACCATTTCCTTCACTAACTGCTGCAGGGGCTCTCTGTGCTGTATGTACTGTATGTGGCTGGGTCCCGGCTGTGAGACATTAACAAGACAAAGTCAGGCTAAGCGGCAATCAGACATTCATAAACAGCTTTGTATTTTATGAATGAATATGAAGCTTCCTCTGATTCACTGGGTTGGAGAGGTAGGCTGATGATGCCATGACCTTCACCCCAGCCAGTCAGAGGAAGCTTTGTATTCATTCGTAGAAAACAAAGCTGCCTATAGGTGGCCGAGAGTTGCTCAGCCTGACACTGTTTTGTTTTGGATGTAAGATGGGAAGTCTCTGTCTCACAGCCGAAAACCTGACACTGTGTACTGTATGCAGCTGAAATTCCATACAATTCCTACAGCGCTAAGAACCACTGCAGCAGTTAGTGAAGGAAATCTTTTCTTTGGACCATTTTGGTCCATAGGAACTATTTAACATGACAGGAAACATGGAAATCAGCTTTAAATAATTTGTTAGTACCAAATAAATTGGCCAAGGTGAAGAGGCCCACGGATGATTGCACAATCTCATCCTTGGCCAATAAGAGGAAGCCTTGTAGTTATTGCCAGTCTCCAATCAGTCGTGCTGTCTCCTTTTTTGCTGATGTCATCACATCTGCTCTCTAATCAATGCAGAACCAAAGTCCATGTCATCATGATGGGACATGGCCATTAATCACAGTGCCCACCCACAGTCCAGTACTGAAGAGTACATGACCAGAGCGTTGGGGTTGTTGTGTGACTGACAATATCTTTCCATCTACTTCCTTAGGGTCCACAGAGGTCCCCCCCTTCCCTCACACACACCGAAAGCTACTGTAGAAAGCAGTGTCATGTTATTATGGTGCCTCTCTCTGCAGTATATAGGATCTTTCAACCACCAGAAGAAGAGCAGGATGAAGAGGACCTGTGATGTTACACTACCAGACTAAAGACACTTGGAAAATGGCTCATTATTTATTTTAATTTATATTGAAGTTTGTAATGCTTTATTTATTTTTAATATATGCAGGAGTGCTCCATCGGGGAAGGAGCAAATAGCATGGGGTGGAAGATGGTGCCCAAGCCTATAGTTGGGCTTCAGCCCTATAATGTAGTTTAATATTCCCCTCTGGGTGATCTATGTGCATTACAAGGATTTTAACAAACTTTGTTGCAGATTGCAGAGAATAATCTTTTGTTATTCTGGAGAAATAGCTGTTTGTTTGACTGTGTCCATGTGCAAAATGAATCTGTATGGGAGTGTTTTTATAATAATCAATCAGCTGCTGAACCTGCAGGGCTCTAGTTAGGAAAACTGCAGGGTTTGCATCCCTTTAGACTTAATTTCCTATTGGGAGTATCTCGCTAAACTAACAATTATGTTGCAGGGGATGCCCAAAATCTAACTTGGATCTTAGTGCAGACTTCTAAAAAAACAGTAAGTCAATCACTTAAACAGGAAATGATATTTCCTGATGGGTGTTCTGTACACCATCTGTGTACAGAACACCTCCAAGTAGAGATTTACTAAAACTGATGCACACAGAATCTGGTGCAGCTGAGCATAGTAACCAATCAGCTTCTAACTTTAGCTTATTCAATTAAGCATTTACATTAAAACCTGGAAGCGAATTGATTTTTATGCATAGTTGCAGCGGATTCTGCGTGCACGAGTTTTAGTAAATCTCCCCCATAGTGCTGCAGAATGAAAGGTAAATTTTAATAACTAACATTCAAATACAAAGACTTGTGTCCCAATTGGATACGCTATATTACAAATAATTTTTTTCCAACAAAAATTTAATTACCCTTTAAGCCCCTCAATCCCAATTTTAATCTTAACCCTTGATACTAAATGATAACTTTATTATCTATATTTACTTTATTCTTACCAAAGTATCAGCCATTTCTGCTCTGGGATTGTCTTTATAAACACCAGATCCCTGCACCCAAACAAACCAGTGCAGAGATGCAGTTGGTGAAAATCACAGCTTCCATAAAAAATATGTGTCTGCCCTGGATTAAAGATGCAAAGGTTGTAAATACACACAAGAAAATTCCAGCCCCTCGATGAAACACAGCATCTGTAACACTAGATACAGTAGATGTGTAAATTCAATCTGTGCTTTATATCGCCCTCAGCCAAGGCAGAGTTGCTATGGTGCTGTTATACTGAGTGTTTAGCTGTGGATGAAGGCAGCCTACACAAAAAAGAAAAATAATGGAGATATGGGATTTCCCCAGATTTCAGTGTATGTTATGAGTATTAGCGGGAAGCTGTCAATAAAGGGATATGGATGGATTGCGAATGCCAACTTGAACGTGACAGTACAAATTCCAGAGCTGTTTTCCTTCATCATTATTGTTGGTTTACTACTTAGGGGTCAGATCTCGGGATCAATTGGTTGAGTATTTTATGAGTCCTGCTGGCAAACTTAGTTGGCAAGGTGCTATGATATAACCCTTTCCTTCTACAAACCAATAATTTCTTCTATTAAGATACTTTGGAATGCTATTCGGAGATCTTTGTAAGTAGTAATTTTTGTTTAACAACGTTAGTATTCTGAATTAGAATTAAACTTTAAAGAGTTCTGCGGTTTCATTAATGTGACCATGTTTAACTCTTTAATAATAATAATATGTTTAATAGCTTCTTTCGGTAACTGTTTTGCACAATTCATTAGTACATAGGTTTTAACTCGCATTGAACTAAGATATTAAACTTTCCGTCTCTTTGGAGTATATTATCTTGTGTTTAAAATATACTTTGAAAAAAAAACAAATATATATATTTGGTGATTATTATGTGTTATGTAATAAACATAATAAAATATGAGCAGTGTTTGTCTTTTATCTATGTAACAATAATATTTATAACATCACTACTAAAGAAGAATATAGACTGTAGGATAGGGGTTAGGGATTTGGGACTAGTGGGAGCGGGATTAAGGTTAGAGATTTGGGACTAGTGGGAGACGGATTAGGGTTAGGGTTAGGAATTTGGGACTAGTGTGAGCGGGATTAGGGTTAAGGGTTAGGGATTTGGGACTAGTGGGAGTGGGATTAGGGTTAGGGTTAGGGATTTGGGACTAGTGGGAGTGGGATTAGGGTTAGGGATTTGGGACTAGTGGGAGCAGGATTAGGGTTAAGGATTTGGGACTAGTGGGAGCAGGATTAGGGTTAGGGGTTAGGGATTTGGGACTAGTGGGAGTGGGATTAGGGTTAGGGATTTGGGACTAGTGGGAGCGGGATTAGGGTTAAGGGTTAGGGATTTGGGACTAGTGGGATTGGGATTAGGGTTAGGGGTTAGGGATTTGGTACTCACATTTGCTGCTTTTCTGCTTCTTGTTAAGGTTTTCCCATTGTGGGATATGTTTTTCTGCTATTATGTTCCATGACTTTGTTCTTTTGCTGCGGTTGGCATAATTATTATTATTCATATCCCATACTTCAGGAAACCACATTGTAGCTTACAATTAATGCAGTTAGAAAGTAATTACTGTAGGTAGTGAAAACTGTGTCAATAATTTTTTTAATTAAGCTTTACATTGCCAATACCACTATATAAATAGGTTAACATATATGCTGTGTATTTGTGTTATAAAACCATTACAAAATAAAATCTAAGAGCAAACCACCCCCTTGACCCATGTAACACTAGAAATATGGTTGCGGGCAGCAACTCACCAAGGAAGGAATATAAAGCACCAATAAGGAATGCATAAACTGAGAATTAACCATACAATACCATACAAGGAGTATTTTACCTAGCCCTGTTCACAACATAGTGACGATCGAAGGAAAGGAGTGAGATGGGGAGAAGGGGGCATTTGCTCCCCAAGCCAGTACTAATAAGAAATGTTATCCTGGTGGGTGGCCCTTGGCCCTTGCCCTTGGCCCATGAAAGAGCAAACCGCCCCCTTGGCCCATTTAACACAAGAAATCCACAGCGACTCACCAAGGATGGACAATAAAGGACCATAGAAAAACATGCAGGGCACTCACTGGCTCTTACAATGTTGCTCCATCCCTGACCAAATGAGCCAGGGTATACACCTACGCAATTACCGGGCAGTGTATTACCCAGCTCTGTTTGCAACATGGTGACGATCGAAGGAAAGGACTGGGATGGGGAGAAGATGGCATTTGCTCCCCAAGCCAGCACTAATAAGAAATGTTATCCTGGTGGCCCTGAATGGAGATGATTCACTATTCAGACGTCAATAAGTGTAGGACCAGCAGTTATTGACACATGCCACTTACAGTATATAGGGAACTGCCACCCATTTAGACTTGCAAAAATATAGGGGATTTCATAAATGCTGGCATAGACACCCTTTAGAATTTGGTCGGGCTGCCACACCCAAAGTGTAAGTACTTGCTGGTGATTCATGTACCTGTCACAGAGGTTGGAGTGTCCATACCTGAATACTTCTACCTCAGTGTGTTTCCTGCCTCCCTCGCCACTATGCATATCAGGTACAAGGCCGGAGTACATGGTCAGGGAATTCTGGAGTAGAAGTGGGTGGATTCTGGTAGGTAACTGAGAGACTAGTTCTCCACCAGATCCTCCTGGCTGTTGATTGACAGCGTACAGCTGTTCAGTCCAATAGCGCCTTTTGCTAAACTGCCATGCGCTTTCAATATACAGCCAGGTGGACCTGATGGATAACTAGTCTCTCAGTTCACTTTAAGGCTCTGCTCATCCAGATATAAAGCTTTGCTCTATTTGGATAACGACATCACCAGTATCCCCAGGCCTTTTGCCTACATTTAAGGGAATCTTCCAGCCAACAGCTGAATGAGACTGGGAATATAGCACTGTGCAGGATGCTGTCACATAGATGACAGCTTCCCAGCACAGACATGCCCAACTCTGAGATGGTCTTAATCACCCCCAGTTTCCTAATCCTCAAACTGGTGTTAATTCTTTAAGAATCTGTCACTGACAGGTTCTTAAAATGGTGGCAATTAGAAACTACCTGAATTTGTCAAAACTGGTGCAAATACTTGCCTAGATAAGATCCAGGAAGTCTACCATCAGAAATGTGTCGCAAATGCTTTATCGAATTTCCCAGACACTGTAGGAGGTAAATCTTCCAACAGCAACTTCCTTGGCAGCTTTGAGATGTCATGTGACTGAACGCTAAGAGACAAAAGGGAAGTTAATGCTTGAAGGTGTGTTACAATGAACCAATGAAAGCAGAGCCATGGCACACTTAGCATGGTTAAGTTTCTTTAGCCCACAATAATCTGTCCCTACCATTAAAGGGCCAGTTGGTTGTGTTCGATCCCCAGTCTTCTTCCCTGACAGTGCTACTGACAGGGCACCATTAACAAATTTATAGTAAAATGTCAGGGTCCTAACTATAAAAAAATTCCAACACAACATTTGTATGAGATGTGAACATATGTTGGCTATGAAATAAATCTATATTGAGTGTATACCTACAGAGGAATTTCTAGTGGGTTATTTTAAGCTCTCTTAAAACTGGACTTCAAAAAAAAATTACCCTTGTAGTATGGATTCCCTAGCATTGCAAGGATTAAATGTTTGGTTTTGTCTAGGGTAAACATTAAAAGCAACATACAGTATGTACCTAATTCCTAACTTCCGGTAGCCTTCCTCCCAGCTTCACAAAAAAACCCCCAAAGCTTCATTTCGCTGCTTCATTTGTCACAGTCATTCAGAAGTAATTTATTACAATGCAGGACCAGCAGGGGATGCTAAGGTCCTGCCCACAACTAAAGCCACATACACACGAGCGGAATGTCTGACATAAAAAGTCAGACGAAAGCTTTTCATCGTCTATTCTGATTGTGTGTTTGCCTCATCGGACTTTCTTTTTCGAAAATTCTGACTGACCCATGTTCTAAATATTTCCGACGGAACCAATTCCTGTCGGGAAAACTGCTCGTCTGTATGCTGTTCTGACGGACCAAAAACGACGCTTGCTCTGAAGCAAGTACGAGACGGAAGCTATTGGCTACTGGCTATTGAACTTCCTTTTTCTAGTCCCGTCGTACGTGCTGTACGTCACCGCGTTCTGGATGGTCGGACTTTGGTCGGACTTTGGGTTGACCGTGTGTAGGCAAGACCGCTTGAATTAAATTCTGTCGGAGTTCCGTCGGAGAAACCTTTGGAGTTTATACCGACTGCAAATCCGGTTGTGTGTACGCAGCATTAGACTGTTGGAGAGAGAACAGTGCCAGCAGCCTGGAAATTGAGGCTTAAGGCAAATACAGTTGAACCTCTTGAGCCTAACCAAAGTACCCTAATGGTCCTGTTTTTTAGGAAAAGATTAGGCATAGATTATATGCTTCCTGATCAGCAAATGTAGCATATACAAAAACAATGAAAAGAGATATTTTTGTTTCTGTTTCCAAACTTTCCAAACAAAGGGCCAGTTTAATGTCTTTCAGACTTTAAGGGGGTTGGATTGTGGTCAGTGGAGGTAAAAAAAAAATGTCCCAGGCCCAGCATCAATCGGAGTAAATAATGCCTCAGGTGTGGTGTTCATTTGCATAGTGCCTGTTGTCAGTAGGAGGAGAACTAGTGCCCAGTCATTGGTATTACCAGGAGGAATATCATCCCATTGTCGATGTCAGTAGGAGGAATAGTACCCCATCATTGCTATCAGTGGAAGGAATAGTGCTCCATCACTGCTTTCAGTGGGAGGATTAGTGCTCCATCACTGCTTTCAGTTGGGGGAATAGTGCCCCACCATTGATTTCAGTGGATGGAATAGTGCCCCATCACTGGTATTAGTGTTAAGAATACTGCCCCATAGTTGGCGTCAGTTGGGGGAGTTTCCCCACTGCTGGTGTGTTAGAAATAGTGCCCCAAGGACCAGATAAAGGCTAGCAAAGGGCTGCATTTGGCCCTCTGGGGACACTGCTCTAGAATTATGCTGACACTCATTATCAAAAAAAAAAAATTCCAAAGTAAATCTGTTAACAGCTATCCACTTACCACTTTGTGACTAACACGTAGGGACATATAGGGTATATAAAGCAGTGAATCTGACATACAGCAAACATTTTCTGCAGGAGAATCTTACACATATATCTGTTTCAAATGTATGTGAAAGATCAGGAAATGTTTGGTGAAATACAAATTTAGTGATTTTGCATAAACCCTATAGCTGTATGTAAACACTCTGCTAAATCTTCAGCTATTTCATTTAGCATTGAGAAACAAATGCCAGTAAAAAAAAAAATCTTCAATTTTCTATGTACAGGGAGAATTTTCCTTTTTATTTAAAAGAATGAGTTTCCCTGAGAAGTAAAATGCTGAGTATTTCTACTGCACAGCTGACAAACCCTTTTGCTGTATGCACTCATGCTGTGTCACTCATCCGCAGGCCTTATTGTGCTAACACCTGCTCTGTATCCCTGGGCGAATTTCTTTAGCTTTGTGGAAGATACGATCTATGAGTTGGTGTATGTTTTTTTTTTTTTTTTTTTTATATTCTTTTATAGTGTTTCTCCCTTCTAAATAATACAACGGTTTATTTATGGTTGAAAATACATTCTCACTGAAAATATATACCCTTGTAAAGTACCGTAATGTCTATAACAACCGATGAACAACTTTATTATTTTCTCCATGATAAGAAGTATTACAAGACTACTTATGTAGTATCTATATTGTTGTCTAACTCCAGTCGATTTTTGTTTTAAGTGACATTTTTGTCAGGTTGTTACTTCTGTCCCACTGGGGAGATTTTCCTTCACTGTATGGCCCCTATAAAGGAAGGGGTCATTGATGTTTGGGCTTCCCTGTTTCTTGTTTTAAGGACCCACTAGGCAGTACTATCTGACAAACCAAGGCTGAAAGTAGGATGCCCATTTGATTGAAGAAATAAAGGATTAGTACTTCAACTATATACACTCCTTGTGTATACACCTCCTCACTTCCAGCTCTAACTCATCACTTAGTTACACTTTCTCACTTCCAGGACCAGCTAGCACTGAAGTTTAGACCTGACACTGGCTCAGCCAGGCTTTAGCAATTTCCCTTTGCAGGCAGGGACCTGCACCGCGGGCCCCTCTGGTGTAGCAAAAATAGTGGTAGTCCTAGCGCTAGCTGTCCATGTGGCTACTGATCCCAGCACCACATCTTCAGGCCCTGTCAGCCCTCCTGGCTGCAGCTGCCCCTTTCCACTGCCCATTTCACCACAGTCCACTCCACTGGCTCTGCACCCATCCCAGACGGCACTCTCCCAGTCCTCTCAGGCGTGCCTCCCCTGTCCTCCTGACTGTGTGAACACTCACCAGCTCTCTTGGCTGCCTCTTTGGCACTCCTGGAGACTTACTCCGCAGTGTTCTCCTGGTGTCCTCTCTTGCTCTTCCTGATCCTTCTGGTCAGGAGACCTCTGTGGGTTGTAAAAGGGGCACCTGAGCTCAGGCCTAAGGTCACCCCCCCCTACACTGGGGAGTTCCCTCAAAGGCCCCGAAAGCCTAACACTTCATCTCCATCTTCCACCTGATCACAACTCCTCCCCAGCTGGGCTGACTCTGAGTATTTGCCCCCTTATCAGAAACCATGAATCAGACTGAGACAGAAGTACAGGTAAATCACACTTGTTTAATAATAATAAAAAAAGGTAAACAGAGTAAACGTAGTCAAAACATAGCCAGAGTTCAGGAACTGGAATGGAGAGTCAGACAAGCCAAAACGTCAGGGAGCCAGAGAGGAGAGTAGTAGAACAGAAAGCAGGATCTGGAGCCAGAAAGAATGTCAGCCATGCAAGTCTTTAACAGGAACACAGGAGAGCATCTCTAGAGATGCGACCAAGGCGAAGGCAGAGATCATCTGGACTGGACGGCTTAGTAAGGCAGGACTGACGAGCAGGATATCATCAACAGGTGAGTCACTGTGGAGAGGTAGGAGCTATTAGCCGACAGCTGAGTGGCCAGCTTTGAGAAGGAAGGGCTGAGCCCAGCCCTGACACCCCTACCAACTCAGCTTGGGGATTGGTCAGGGCCCTCAGAATACTCCAGGCAGCTCCACCTCACCTCTCCTCGTCCCTTTCCCGAAGATTCTAGCATGTTCTGTAAGAAGTGGGAGGTCTCAGTGATGCTGCCTGTGAGTCACCCAGCCCTGCCTGGCTTCCTGCCAACCCAGAATCAAACACACACAGGCTTGGCTGTCTGCCAAGCCTGCATACATTTTCCTACACTGCCAAAAACCCTGAAGCTGCGTACACGCGGTCGGAATTTCCGACAACAAATGTTCGATAGGAGCGTGTGTAGGCTCCATCGAAAAAAAATTTCTGACAACAAAAAGGGGAGGGACCTGGGATTCGGTCAGGCTATTGAGCCTGGCCACCTCCTGGCTGCCACCTACCTCCGCCACCTCCTGGCTGCCACTTACCCCTGCCACCTCCTGGCTGCCACTTTCCCCTGTCGCCTCCTGGCTGCCACTTTCCACAGCCTCCTGGCTGAGGCTTTCCTGTGTATGAAAAAGGGACATAGTTTTAATTTATTGTTCATCAATCACACACGCTCCTCCACATCTTCTTCCTGGGTGGAAAGCCCAGGTTGGACGTCGGAAGCCTCAGCTGGGGTGGAAGGAAGAGTGGAAGGAAGAGTGGAAGGAAGGCTTGAGAGTGATGGCCTGATTTCAGTCTGGTCTAACAGAAATTGCAGTCTGTCGTTGTACCACAGCCTGGGGACATAAACGTCATCTGCTGCTGCTCCTGATCTCAGGGAATCCTGGACCTTCTTGCGCTCCCTATTATAAGTGCTCCTCAGGCCACCAATTTTGCACTTCAAATAGTTGATGTCTGCTGTGGGGATCTGCGGCTTCACAAATTCCAGCAATTTATCCAGTGCTGCCTTCCTCTTTAGTTGATTTGTATAAAAGGGGTGTTTTGTCTGCCACAGACAGGGCAGCTCTCTGTACAAATCAATGAATTGGGGGAGGAAATCATGATCATTGAATCAATCCATTTTATCTGCAACTGCAAGACACAACACAAGACAAACCCTAATGTCAGTCTAAACTCGTATAATCTTGTCCCAATATAGGCCTCAATCTATAAGCAGTATAGGCCACTGATGCCCCAAGTTAAAATTGTAACTTTGTTAGAACGATCGGCTCTTCCGGTACTACTTCCTCCGCTCACAGATCGTATGTACGACGCAAGCATGTTCTGCTTTATATACACTGCACGGCGTTAAACGCCGCCCGCCCCTGACCTTTCTAGTTTATTCCCTCCCCCCTATCTTTCGTCGAAGTGGTAGAGCACATGGCGGAGAAAGAACAAGTGCATGAAGACAGCAGCAGCAACGACGAAAGCCCGGAGCCACGAACATCCCGATCCCGGAGGAGAGGCCTCAAATATGTCCTTTGTAGAGATGGTGGAGATGGTGGACATCTTGAAGAGGGCCGACTATGATGGGAAGCATGGACCTTACCCAAACCCAAATGTGAGAAAGGCCAAGATCATGGCTAAAGTTGTGAAAAGTCTGCACAGGAATTTTGGGGTACGGCGATCCAAGGATCAACTGAGGAAACGATGGTCAGACCTCAAATTGAGGGAGCAGGATCAGAACAGAAGAATCAAGAGAGTGCTGCAAAAAAGTATTTTGTTGTGTGTTCCTATTATTATTATTACGTTCGTGCTGCTCCATGTGCTTTTCTTTACTGTTGTACAGTTTAAAATGGCAAGTTTCAGGTTCGTGGGCACAGTAATCGTTCGTAGTAAACATCGTTCGTTCGCCCAATAATACAATGTTTTTGGCAGATGGGTTTGTAACTAGAATGAAATGCAAACTTGATTCAGTGTAAGGAGAGGACACTCAACAGCTGTTTACACATCTGGACACAGGAGCACTAGTGTGGTACACCAGAACAAACTTTTTAGGGTTTCCCACACACGGTTGCTCCAGTGGATACTAGCGGTGTCTCCATCTGTGAAACTTTACCAAAACAGTATTCCAGCTTTTGTAAAGGAAAAAATCATGTCTTCAGCTTGGAACTCCAAAACAGACAACTGTACGCCACTTCCAAGCAATGATTCATATTCCTATTTCTGCCCTCAAATATCTGTGTGCTAAGTATACCTTTTTTTATTCACATAGGGGAGAAAAGACTCGGGACATCAGAGGACACCAGGGATCCACAACCTCCTAAAGAAGAGGAAATCCCAAAACCACAACCTCAGGATGTGGAGGAAGGAGAGGTTTATGATTTGGGCGAAATAGTGACCACAACAGGTGAGTGTCTGAGACCACAGCTTCAGGTAATAGATGTATGCCTGCATATTTATAATACATGGTGTATTTTTTTATTTTAGGTGATGTGGATGTTGTGGAAGAAGAAACACATTTCACAAGTGCAAGTGCACAGATCCTCATCAGGGGGGATCATGGTGTGCAATCCGGATTTACAGAAGATCAAGGAAGACATCAATGATGTGGAAAAAAGACTCAAAAACATCATTGATGTTTTAGGCAGAATCTAAAACACACCAACATTTTTGTAATTGTTTTTATTTTTCTAACTTTTCTAAAAAATTTTGAAAGCCAAATTTTGATGCACACAGTGTGTTAACATGTGCTATCTGCCATCACGGGATATCAATGTATGCGTTTTGTGGGTGCAACCCCTTCCTCGCAACTAAAGTAGCTAAGAGGAAGGGGTTGCACCCTGAAACACGTCCATTGATCCACCATGATGGGAGCTAGCACATGTTGACCTTAGGCATGGGATCAGGAGGGAAATCCCCATTTTGACTCCCAATTTGTGTGCATCTTCAAAATTTGGCTTTCACGGGGGTGACATCACCCCATCTGATGAAGGCAATGTCAACACAGTTTGGACATACTAATGTCTGATATTGCCTTCAATTTATCAAAGTTGAACTTTGTAAGTTCCTGAGTTGTGTATTGTTTTATGGTTTTAAAAACATAAAATAGATAAAGTCAACCAGCGCAGACCATCAACCCTAACACAAAGCAGCTGTAGTACTGAGGGTAAATTTATCAAATCCCAAAAAGCATACAAATAAAAGGCAGTACAGCGCTTACATATGTAAATAAAAGTAATCAATAAAAGTCCATATAAAAATGAAGAACAAAAGAAATCCAGCAATTCCTCCGGTGGTATAAGTGACATGAAATGCTTGTAGAGTGACTGTAGTGAGAAAGGGACCTCCACCTTCAGTAACACAAGCCGCTCACCTCTACAGATGGACCCCTGAGTAAATCAGTCAGGTCAAAACAGCATTTCCCTCTCAGGGATAATGATAGGAGGAGAAGCTTATAGGACTTGATCAGCAGCCGGTACGTTTGCAGTAATTACATGAAAAAGATGTAGAAAGGAATCTAGTGCTCTCTGAATACTGCTAAAAATTTATTAAAAATAGTGGAAACACATACAAAACATTGCACTGTACCCCAGTGCGTAGGATGCGAGCGTGAGTATGGATGGATGATCCACATGAGATAGACGAGCAGAGCGTGGGTGACGTCACGATCCAGTCACGTTCGTAATGTCGTACGTGTTACGTCCCAAGAAAGGGGCGGGATTTCTTCAGCGGCAACAGACGGACGTGATAACACCCGCTTATGTACATGTCTGCTACTCAGAGTGACTAATCAGCACCAGTGCGTACCCATCTCCATAGCGACGTAGGAGGAAGTACTTAAAGGTGCAAAAATGTAAACAGGAACAACAATGTCCCGAACTCAACCATGGAATCCTGTTATACAATAACCATTAGGGAGTAACCATAGTTGATATGCTAATCAATAAAATAAAATAGAAATAATATAAAATAAAGGCTCAGGCAAGCCAAATTTATAAAAAAGAGAAAAGAAATATATAAATAACAATAACCCCGCGCTCAAGCTCAATCCCTGGATCATCCACATACCACAGTATACATAGTAATACATGATTAAAAGCACATAAACGAAATCATCTTACACATTCAACATAAGGAGATGAAAAAACTTAAAAGACAAATATCAGCCACTATTGGTCAGAGATAAAACAATTAACGTCAAAGTCGACGTTCAGGCCCCCTGGGACGAGGACCTTGGTCTCGTGAATCCAATGAGATTCTCTGCGACTAAGTTGACGTAGGAAGTTACCCCCCCTCCAATGTTTATTTGCTCTCTCAATACCCCAGAAACTGAGACCCCTGGGATTTTGACCATGTACTAACTTAAAATGTTTGGAGACATTATGTGTTTTTAATCCCTTTTTAATATTGTTGACATGTTCTCCTAGACGGACATGCAAGGATCGGGAGGTCCATCCTATGTATTGAAGGCCACACTCGCATTGGAGCATGTAAACAACCCCAATTGTTGTGCAGGTGATGAGTTGATCTATTTTATATTCCTTACCAGTGGAGGTGGCCATAAAACTTTTACGTTTTTTGTTATTGCGTTTGGAATGTCTGCAGGCTGTGCATCGCCCACAGGCGTAAAAGCCTGAGAGAAAGGAAAACAATCTACTTTCTGATTGTATGGGGGGATCCACCACTCCTGGAGCTAGGCGATCACACAAAGATGGAGCTTTTTTATATATGAATATTGGACGTGGTGGCAACAGGGGACCCAGCACATGATCCTGCTTAAGAATTGACCAATTTTTTGAGACTAGTTTTTCAAATTGTTTGTGTTGGATATTATAGTTTAGCACCATTTTGAAACTAGAAACACTTGAACTAGTATCCTTAACTTTATCAGAGATCAGTGAAGTTCTATCCATGGCTAAAACTTTCTCAACCTCACTCTTTAAGTTATGTGTGTCGTAACCTTTTTCCACAAATCTGGATGTAAGTAACGTAGATTGGGCAATAAAGTCACTATCTCGTGTGCGATTGTGCCTAAGTCTGACAAACTGCCCCCTGGGAATGTTACATAGCCATGATTTATGATGGCAACTTCCCAGAGGGATGTATGAGTTGCGATCTGTAGGCTTGAGGTAATTACATAGTCTGAACCCTTCATTGTCCTTCCAGATCTCAAGATCAAGAAACACAATTTTTTCTTTGCTGAAATTCCAGGACAACTGAATGTTCTTGGTATTATTGTCAAGTTTCTGGACAAAGGCATCTAGACTGGGCTGGTCCCCTTCCCAGATCATGATAAGGTCGTCTATGTACCTTTTGTAGCATACTAGTTCAGGGGGGCGATGCTTGAACACCACATCTTCCTCCCAGTGGGCCATGAAAAGGTTGGCCACACTGGGAGCAAAGCGGGCGCCCATCGCAACACCCCTTTTTTGAAGAAAAAATTGGCGATTGAACCAAAAATAGTTTTTAGCTAAAGAAAAAGCATTTCAAAAGGTACTTTTTGTGTTTCTCTGGGAGATCCGAAAATAAAGATAGGGCCCATTGGACAGAGGATAGAGCATCCTCATGCCCAATAATGGTATACAGGGACCCTACATCGGCTGTGTTCCTGTTTACATTTTTGCACCTTTAAGTACTTCCTCCTACGTCGCTATGGAGATGGGTACGCACTGGTGTTGATTGGTCACTCTGAGTAGCAGACATGTACATAAGCGGGTGTTATCACGTCCGTCCGTTGCCGCTGAGGAAGTCCCGCCCCTTTCTTGGGACGTAACGCGTATGGCATTACGAACGTGACTGGATCGTGACGTCACCCGCGCTCTGCTCGTCTATCTCATGTGGATCATCCATCCATACTCACGCTCGCATCCTACGCACTGGGGTACAGTGCAATGTTTTGTAAATGTTTCCACTATTTTTAATAAATTTCTAGCAGTATTCAGAGAGCACTAGATTTCTTTCTACATCTTTTTCATGTGATTACTGCAAACGTACCCGCTGCTGATCAAGTCCTATAAGCTTCTCCTCCTGTCATTATCCCTGAGAGGGAACTGCTGTTTTGACCTGACTGATTGACTCAGGGGTCCATCTGTAGAGGTGAGCGGCTTGTGTTACTGAAGGTGGAGGTCCCTTTCTCACTATAGTCACTCTACAAGCTTTTCATGTCACTTATAGCACCGGAGGAATTGCTGGATTTCTTTTGTTCTTAATTTTTATATGGACTTTTATTGATTACTTTTATTTACATATGTAAGCGCTGTACTGCCTTTTATTTGTAGGTTTTAAAAACATGCCTGTTCACCACAAAAAGGGATATTTCTACTTCCAAAAAAAAAATGTATTCCAAAAAAATGTTGGTTTGTTCAAAAACCCTTTTCTAAATGCACATGTGAATGTGCACTGAGTAAAAATGTTTCTACTCAACAATGTGTGGCTTCTTCTTTCAATGCACAATAGCAGTTTTTTGCTTAAGTTGGTGTTTACAGTGACAATGGGGGTTATTTACTAAAGGCAAATCCACTTTGCACTACAAGTGTACTTTCAGTGCAGTTTCAGTGCACTTTTGCAGTGCACTTGTAGTGCAAAGTGGATTTTCCTTTAGTAAATACCACCCACAATGCTTTATACTTTGCATCAATCAGGCCATTTTCTTCACTCCAAAAAATTAATTCATGGTGCTGAAAATGATTAATATTTTTATCATTAATGCATTACATACATTAACAACAAAAACAAGGTGTGTGTGTAGCAGAGCCACAACATAATAGTTAGTTGAAGAAGTGATTGTCACCTCATGTATCAAAGAAATTACGTTTGCACTATTGAAGAAAATGGCCAAAAAAAAAAGCCCATTGGATAAACTAGGAGACAGCTAAAAGAAACACAAGCAGTAAATTAACGGAAATATTTTTAAGTTTAAAATACAAATTTATTTAACCACTTAAGCCCCGGACCATTTGGCTGCCCAAAGACCAGAGCACTTTTTGTGATTCAGCACTGCGTCGCTTTAACTGACAATTGCGTGGTCGTGCGACGTGTCTCCTAAACAAAGTTGACGTCCTTTTTTCCCCACAAATAGAGCTTTTTTTTGGTGGTATTTGATCACCTCTGCGGTTTTTATTTTTTGCGCTATAAATAAAAAAATAGCGACAATTTTGAAAAAAACACATTATTTTTTACGTTTTGCTATAATAAATATCCCCAAAAAATATATAATTTTTTTCCCCCTCAGTTTAGACCGATACGTATTCTTCTACATATTTTTGGTTAAAAAAAATCCCAATAAGCGTTTATTATTTGGTTTGCACAAAAATTATAGTGTCTACAAAATAGGGGATAGTTTTATGGCATTTTTATTAATAATTTTTTTTACTAGTAATGGCAGCGATCAGCGATTTTTATTGTGATTGCGACATTATGGCAGACAGATCGGACACTTTTGGCGTGATTTATACAGCGATCGGTGCAATTAAAAATGCATTGATTACTGTGTAAATGTGACTGGCAATGAAGGGGTTAACCACTAGGTGGCGCTGTAGGGGTTAAGTGTGTCCTAGGAAGTGATTCTAACTGTGTGTGACACGACACTGATCACTGCTCCCGATTACAAGGAGCTGTGATCAGTATCCTGTCACTAGGCAGAATGGGGAAATGCTTGTTTACATCAGCATTTCCCTGTTCATCCTCTCCGTGAGATAATCGCAGGTATCCCCGCGATCACACTCACGGAGGTACGTTAATCTGCTTGTATGTGCCGTTCTGCCGACCTATATCAGGGTGAGCTGTTCGGCAACCGGTTAAAAAATACATTTATTTAAAAACATATAATGTGATGTTAAAGGAGAAATCTTACCTTAATATAGTCCTTCTGCAGGACCTGTATGATGACAGAACAGGTCTCTGGAATAATGATCCCCAGAGCCTGGGAAGAGATGTCTGTCAAGAACTTAATGTCCTGCAGACTTCTCCCCGTCGCCAAGTACCGCAAGGTGACGATGAGCCTCTGCTCGGGAGTTAAGGCTTGCTGCATGCATGTGTCCTGCTTCGTAATATAAGGGGACAGCAAAGCCAACAGACGGTGAAAAATGGGGTCCGTCATCCAGAGATAATTCCTGAAATCATCAGAATTATTCTCATGGATCTCCTGCAAAAAAGGCATGTGTGAGAATTGGTCACGCTGGAGCAATCTCCTCTCCCTCCTCATGGACTGAGCTTGGGCTTGGGTCAAAGTAAGAACCCCAACACCAAGCCCCTGCACAGCACAAACTCTATGATGAGTATGTACCTGCAACATGGCTTCAAAGTGGTCGGCTGGTCAGAACGCACTAAGAGAACACACTGAAAATCAGAAAGGCCTGAGAAGAGTAAGCTGAAATTCAGAAACGAGCGGACAAGAATACACTGAGAATCAAATACTTGACGTTCAGAATTTCCGACAACATTTGTGTGACCGTGTGTATGCAAGGCAAGTTTGAGCCAACATCTATCGGAAATAAATCCCAGGATTTAATTGTCGGAATGTCCGATTGTGAGTACACGGCATTATTGTACACATCCTAGTACCACTAGAGGGTGCTACATAAAACATAGCAAGACTTGAAAACAGGATATTATCAGCAGGGCTTTATTTCAGCGGGAACTCGGGGGAACGCAGTTCCGGCACCTCCACCACTGACTGTATGTAATGGCAAGGAGTGCTGGGTTGTGCTATAGTGTCTATTGCTGCTGGCTGCTGATGGATCTATTGTTGCTGGAGGGGATCTTTTTCTGCAGAAGGGTTGATTGCTGCTGGGGAGGTCTATTGTTGCTGGTGGGGGATCTATTGTTGCTGGGGTGGGTCTTATGTTGCTGGGGGGTCAGTTGTTGCTGGGAGGGATCTACTGTTGAGGGAGCAGTCTATTATAGCTGGCTGCTAGAGGGTCTATTGTTGCTGGGTGGTATTTTGTTGTAGGTGGTCCATTGTTGCAGGGGGATCTATTGTTGCTGGTGGGTCTATTGTTGTTGGCTGTGGGGGGGTCTATTTTACTGCTTTTCTTGTTAAATAACAAATTCTATACAAATTACTTAGTACCACAAATGTTACTTGGTTCTGTATTCTATAAAAGGGGCAGTGCTGGGAGGTGGGTAGCGTGTGGAACCAAGGACTGGTGCTAAGAGGTAGGTAGGGGCAAAGACAATGTGTAACTCCCAAAAGGGGGAGTTCCTGCACCTATTCTCTGAGAAAAAAAGCCCTGATTATCAGTATGATGTAAAAAAGGGTACCCAAAACTTAGTTCAAGGGCAAATGTTAGTCCTTCTAGGATCTGACTTAAAGGGTTACACTATCTACGAGAGATACACATAGAGAATATAAAACACAGTCCCTACTAATCTCCCCCCCCCACACAGTGGTCAGTGGTGAATGTCTGCAAGTGGCTAGCATTAGGGCTCAAAGTCTATTTTGGAATGCTAATTAGAGTTATGTAATCCCAACAGGAAAGTGTTAGTTCTCCTGCAGCCCGCTCTAAAGAGCAGACTGGGACAGACTGATGCTGGTTAAGACCCGTTTTGGAAGTGGAAAGCTTCTTGAGGATGTAGAGAAGTGTTTGCAGAGTGGGGATATGTCCGCCAGCAAAGGGCCCCTGTGCAATACACAGACGATCGTCTGGGGGGATGTGTTTACTCTGCAAAGACATTATCGGTTATGGGGGATGTGCGCTTGTGTATCTTGTGTGTCTGATCAACACGTAGGGAGGCTATGGCGTGTTCCTGCAGATAATCTCCCATCCTCAGGAATGGTAGAATAATCTGGGTATGCATTGTTCTTTGAACAATGCAGAATAAGGATTCACACCAACGGTGAAAACGGCAGTCTTTAAATTGTTATGGTCCGGGACAGCGCCCATGATTTCAAGGCCAGCCAGCCATATGGCTTCCTTTGTCTAGCTGAAGATGATGGCTTACAGGTACAGGGATTGGGAAATCATACACACTACCCCTGCTCAGACACGCCCATTGACTCTCCTAGTCATTGTTCATTGGCTGAGATTTGTATAACTCCTCCTGTTTGAAGGAATGCCTGTGCTTGATTGGCCGATTGTGAAATCATCAACCTCTATTGTTAAGTACTCTAAATAAACAGAACACAGTCTCTGGAGAAACAGTCGAGCTGTGGAGCTAAGGATGTAAGGATGGCGGTCATGTCTGTTTACTTATACAGGAAACAGGGGTTTACTAAGATGCATTATACCAGAAGGCTGAAAGGGCGCTCTATTAGTGCAGAAGACATGGATTACATGCAGCGTATAGTGGAATTTCCACAACATTTTGATAGCAATAAAGTCAAGTACAAATAAATATATAAATACATAAATATAAAAAAAGGTTCTAAACATTTAAAGAGACACATAAAAAAATAATAATAAAAAAGTTTTAGAGATCCCCCCATGCACATACATACAAAAATGTATGTGTTGGGGCTCCTACATAGGAAAACGGCGATTGCCCTACACGTGTTATATATTACTGCACACACTGAAGCAAGAGCAAAATTTTAACATCATAACTCCTGTGTAACTCTAAACTAATGACCTGTAGGAGCTTTTAAAGGATTACCTAAGGTACTTTAAGGTTTGATATAGGGCATTTTTGGGGGTATCGGTACTCGTGAAAATTCACTGATACCAAAAACCGATACCGGAAGTGACGTCAGCTTGGGCAGGGCTCGGGAACTGGATAAGGTTGCGGCTTCTCCACAAGACAGTGAGTGCTGTTTTCCTCATGACAGACATGTGTTTTGCTGCAGCTGCTGCGCCTGCTACATGGCTGCCCCACATGGCGAGCGTCCTCCTTACACCATGTCCCCTCATGGCGGCCAGTGAGTGCTCTTTTCTATTTCTAACTGTTGCTTGCTTTCCTCTTATGTGTCCTGTGGCTGGTGATTGCTGTACAGTACTACTAGCTTACATCATCATTTGCCTAACATGGCGGACGGCCTGTGTTATACTTAAGTTAGTTTTGTGTCCCACATTGTCTCTCTCTCACTTGCCTAACATGGCGGGTGGCCTGTGTTATAGTTAGTTTTGTCCCACATTGTCTCTCTCTCTCTTGCCTAACATGGTGGCCGGCCTGTGTTATAGTTAGTTTTGTCCCAGATTCTCTCTCTCTCTTGCCTAACATGGCAGCTGGCCTGTGTTATACTTAAGTTAGTTTGTCCCACATTGTCTCCCTCTTGCCTAACATGGCGGCCAGCCTGTGTTATAGTTAGGTTTGTCCCAGATTCTCTCTCTCTCTTGCCTAACATGGCAGCTGGCCTGTGTTATACTTAAGTTAGTTTGTCCCACATTGTCTCTCTCTCTTGCCTAACATAATGTCCTCTGTCCAGCATGGTGGCCAGCCTGTGTTTGTGTGTGTTGCATAACTTAGTGTCCCACATTGTCTCTGTTGCCTAACATGTCCATCATGGTGGTAAATGACTGCTGCTGTTACATAAATCATCATTGTCTCTTACCTAACATTTTCCTGCATGTGCCTTTCTGAGACTATCCTCTGCTTTTTGTATTGTAGAGATACCGACCGTTGTACTTGACAGATGGATGTCATCATCCCCGCTGGTTTACTTGGCCATACCAAGATGCTGGATGCAGCAGGAACAAACAACAAGCACCGGTGAGAGCAGCTTCATTATTCTAAAAAATAGTAGGTGTCATCATGTGTGAAAAAATCAGAAAATAAAACATTTGGGCTCAAAATTATTTCCCCATTTTCCTCCTTTTTTTTCCCCCTTAACGTGGAGAGTCTTACTTATTTCTGGCTTTAAGTGCAATGCAAATGGATGCCACTGCCACCAGCAAAATGTCAGCTGTCTGGCAGTTTTTTAAAATTGATGAAACCAACAAACACATTGCAGACTGCAAACTCTGTTCTGCCAAAATATCCAGAGGAGGTTCAAAAGTTAGTTCTTATACTACCAGTAATCTCATAAAACATTGACACTTGGGTGATTCCCAAAAGTTCTGTCCATGTGGTAGTCCGTGATAATTGCAGAAATATGATAAAAGGTGTACAAGATGCTGGTTTTCAGAGTCTTTCATGTGTGGCACATACACTGCAGCTGGCTGTCTCAGAGGGGCTTTTATTACAGCCCAGCATTACGGAGGCTGTGGGAGTTGGGCGCAAAATAGTTGGGCATTTTAAACGTTCAAAGCTGGCATATTCTCTGCTGCAAGATATTCACATCCAGCTTGGTCAACCCATTAAAAGACTTCAACAAGAAGGTCAGACTCACTGGAACAGCACTTTTTACATACTGCAGTCTCTAAAAGAGCAAAAACGGGCCATTGGAGTATATGTGTCAGAACATGAGTTGCCTGCAACGATCACCGCAAATCAGTGGAATCTCAACATCTTGGCTCCCTTTGAAGAGTTGACTCAGCATGTGAGTTGTTCAGATTCTTTTGCCTCAGATGTAATTCCTGCAGTGACTGTGCTACAGCGATTATTATCTAAAGAAGTGGATGAGGACCACAATGTTAAAACGGTGAAGAACACATTGCTTGGTGCTTTGCAGAAACGGTTCTTTGACATGGAACAAAATCCACTTTACTGCATCGCTACCTTACTTGATCCAAGGTAATCAATTATTGCTGGCAGTGGCTGCTATTTTAAAATTGTTTTTATTTGAATATTGATTATATGATTTTGTTTTTTGCTTTTTGGATGAAGGTGATATTTTACAGTGTTATTATCACTTGCTTGCATTAAATTTTTTTTTTGTAATGCAAGTGATAACACAGTAAAAATCTCACCTCCATAAAAAACACAAAACAAAATCGATAATGACAACAACACTTACCTGCTCTGCCTCTGTGTAATGGTTTTGCACAGAGCAAGACAGACAACTGTTTTTGCCGTGTCCCCCGTCGTCACCTTTCCTTCTAGCAGTGCCCCCACAGCAAGCGTCCACAGTTGTTGCTTTGCTTGCATGACGTTGTCTAATGTCTTGTATTTTTCTTCTTCTAGGTATAAAGATCGGTTCTTCTCAAATGCAAATACTGGCAGGCAGGCCAAAGATATGTTCGTGCTGGAAATGCAACAAATATCTTCTGTACAGGTACTACAGACACAGGCAGGTACACCTGAGGTGCTTGAGAAACCAGCTACCAAAAGGCCTCGCACTGAGCAACAGCCAGGTACCGGTGTGACTGTGGACAGTGTTTTTCAAGAAATTGCTTATTCATCTACATTTGAGAACAGTGCTCCCACAGCTGCTACCATAAAACTAGAAGCATATCTAGGAGAGTTCACTGTGCCTCGTTCGGACAAACCTCTTGAGTATTGGGCAGTCAATAAACTGCGATTTCTCACTCTAGCCCAAATTGCACAAAAATATCTTTAAGCTCCTTGCAGTAGTGTGGAAAGTGAGAGATTGTTCAGTGCAGCGTCACACATTCTGACTGACACCAGAAACCGACTTCTAACTGAATATGCAGAGATTCTTCTGTTTCTCAAAAAAAACTTGCCACTTGTGTTTGAATTGGAAAAGTAATCTACCGCCTGTTACTGTCCAATTGTAAGGCATCATGCACAGTTGCACGCTGCAGCTCAAAGCAACTGCTCCACCTGGCATTTGAGCTTTTTTTTTTTTGCGTTTCCTCTGCCTGTTAACTCCCCTCCATGTTGGCCTTTAAAAAAAAATAAAATATGCCCTTTTAACTCCATGCCACAACCTTTTTCCTTAAGTGAAAAAGTGAATCACCTATGGTGTGCACATTGTACACTATAGGTGATTCAACGTGCAATGCATGGGGGACACAGCCTAATATGGAGCGGCATAGAGTTAACACTACAGGCAAACGAAAGGCTCAAACGCCTGTAGGAGCAGCTACTTTGAGCTTTATTGTGCATGCGGCCTCACGGCTGCTAAGTCCTTGGCTCCTTGGCCTTGCCATTCTGGAATGACCCTAATTTTGGTCTGTGAAAAATGTTTTTCATGAGTTTCATAAGAAGTTGAACTAAAAGCTAGCACTTTTTTTTTTTCCCAAATCAATGTTTATTGTAAACACTGGTTGAAATACACAGTAGTGATACATAAAGAGAATGCAGAAGGAAAATAACAACGTGTTGGTACAGAATATTAGATACATTGATCTTATTTGCTCAATATGTAATATACATTTATATTGGAGTATGTAGAAGTTAGAAGAAATCATTAACCTGAAACAAATAACAAAATTCAACGAGGGCGTTTAGCCCTGTAATTAGCTAAGTGGTTAAGTCTTCAGCATGGGTACCCCATTTGATTCGTGTGTTGTCACTTCCCCAATGCAGTGATGTGTTTTATTGAGCTTGTTAAGAATACTGTGAGGCGCCATACCTCTCGATGCGTTTCTGATATATCTGTGTATTTTGGGGTCATAGGCTATTGGGAGGTAAGGCAACAGTAACTTGTGTGTATGGGCTTATTGTTTCAAAAGCTCAACTAGGGGCTGTTCATTTGGATTTAATGTGTTACCTTATGAGGTTATCAGCGGACAGTTGCCTACTTTCATTTGATGATGGGATGGGAGGTGGTGGAGCGGTCTCTAGGAGCATGTAGTAAACCTATCCGTTGTGTGGTGATAGTAAAGATAGAGAGGAGGGGGGATGGGGAAGAAGAGAATGGTACAAGGGTAATATGGACTTCATCTCCCCTTCCTCCTATTATGCCCTGTGGGCCATTGTATAACCCTAAGGGAATAGACGGGTATATTCGTCTGTCGTCTGGAAATATTGCCAGCAAGACCAGATTTTCCGGAATTTAGTGGGCGTGTCTTTGGATTGATGTATTAATTCCTCCATTTCTGCCACTTTAGCTATATGCTTAAACCAATCAGCATTGGTTGGGGGCTTGGAGGATTTCCAGAGAGGTGGGATGGTGGCATTTAATAGATGAAGCGCAAAGGATCAGTGATACTCTTTTTTGGGGATAGAGGAGTGGTGCAGAAGCATTTGTGCTGGGGTAAATTCAATCTGGTAGGTGGTTATGTTAGTAATGATGCGTTGGACTTCCTTCCAGTAAGGTTGGATAGATGGGCATGACCACCATATGTGGACTAAAGAGCCTTCTCCATCAGAGCATCTCCAACAGTTGAAGGGTACGGTGGGGGAGATTTAGTGTAATCTGGTAGGAGTTTTATACCACCTAGAGAGGAATTTAAAGCCATTTTCTTGTGCCGACACGTTAATTGATCCCTTATGAATATAGGTGTATATGTTTTCCCATGCTTCCTCTGACAGGTCAATTGATAGATCCCTTTCCCAGTTGTGAGTTGCTATATTGGATTTAGGGTTGTGATCAGAGAATAGGAGAGAGTATATTTCTGAGATCACATGTCTTTGTGGTTCTGTCTTGGTACACAGTATTTCAAACGGCGTGAGTCGTCTGGAATAATCGGAGCGTTTATGAGTATGATATATCCATTGTGGGAAGGTTTGTCCAGACGTTTGTGTGGGTAAGTTGGGAAGGGACAGAAAGGTGTTTCCAGAGAAGACGTGTTCCGCACGAACATTTGTATGGGGCCATAAATCTGCAAGGAACGTGTCCGATAGACCCGCTGAAAAGTCTGGATTGTTTCGGATGGGCATCATTGGTCCTTGCGTGGAGGAGATGTGTTGATTTCGGCAAGCTTTCTGAAAGGTTTGTAAGGTGGTGCCTATTAAGGGATGGTGTTTGCAGGTCTGAGGGACAGTGCTCGGGGTTATCCAGGGTAGCTGTCGGACTGGTATTGGGGAGAATTTGTTTTTAATTTTTTGTTAAGGCTTTTGTGTGGCTGTGGACGTTCCAGTCGACTATTCTCATCAGTTGACAAGCTATGTGATATTTAGATATGTCTGGGAGCCCAATACCTCCTTTTAGTTTGGGTAAAGTTAATCTTTCGAAAAACTGAGTCTAGGATGGTCTTTGCCCCACAGGAAGTCACTGCAGGCTCTATGATAGGAGGAGTCGAAGGTTTTTGGTTCATTTATGCAAAGTGTGATGGCATTATCGGTGAGAAGGGAGGGGTCAAGGCGCCAGATTGGGGTTCGGGGGGGGGCTGTCTGTAAATTCTAAAGTCATGGATATGGGGTGGTGATCCGAAAGGTACATGGGGTCAATGGTAGCAGCGGTGAGTAATGGTAAGTCTCTTTGTGACAGGAAGAGGTAATCAAGTCTGGAATGTCGGTTGTGCGGAGCCTAGTAGAATGTGTAGTCCTTCACATTTGGGTAAAGCGTACACCATGAATCGTGCAGCGATAACTCTTGTATTTGTGTTTTAATTACCTGAAGCGCTTTGTATGGCATGGAGGAGGTGACTGCCGATGTATCGTGTAGAGGATTAAGAGGGACATTGAAATTTCCTCCAAGAACAAGAAGACCATCCTGGAATGTGGAGGGTTTTTGCAGTGTGGATCTGAAGAATGAGACTTGTCCTGTATTGGGGGCGTATATATTGGCAAGGGTGATTCATTTGTCATATAGAGTGCCTTTTATGAATATGTATCGTGCTTCCTCATCAATGCAGATATCATTAATTGGAAGCTGACAATGTTTTGCAATGAGGATAGATACCCCCTTGGTTTTTGCGGTGCGATTAATTGCATGAAGGGATGTTGGGTATCGTGGGTTTGAGAGTTTAGGGATGGAGTCTGTTCTAAAGTGCATCTCCTGAAGGAAGACGATGTCAGCTTTATTTCTGTGCAGGGCAAGTAGCAGTTGGGAGCATTTTTCTGGGAGATTAAGCCCCCGTATATTTAAAGAGACAATCTTGGTTGATGATTTGTTTAGCTTATGTGTCGTTCGCGGCATTGTATGGAGATGGGTCAGGCCACAATGTATTAAAGAGCAGATATAGCTATTTGTTGTGGTGAAGTAGAGGCAATACGGAGGAGGAGGATTAGATCTAGGAGGTAGAAAAGTGGTGTTTGGCGTCGGGAGATGTGTTAAAGTCTGGTAAGGGAAAATTGTATGGGTAGAGGGTAGGGGAAAGTTTCATGTAGGTAGTTCAGTAGGGGGTATCCGTGTGAGAGTGTTGGAAGAGCCTATGGGTATAGGCGGTCGTTTCTGGGGAATAGCAAGAGCCTGCTCGCTAATCCAAGGATACTATGTAACCATATCCAAGTATAACCGGAATGGTTCAGTGGTGGATGGTGAAAGTAGAAGTGTCGCTCGGGAGGATTATTGTTAGTAGTCACTGAGTGGGGAGTAACCAGAGACGGCGGAAGGTGGTGAAATCCAAGGAGGGGTTGCTACCCGCCGACAGAGAGGGAGGTAATAGTATGTGAAAAGAGGGGTCAGGGAAGTATATAATTCGTGTTGTGGTGTATCATGGAGACCATGTGATTAAGCAATTACTTGATAGGTTATAGGATTGAGGTGAGCTGATGTAGTGGAAGAGGATGGTAATCCCTTTAAGGCACATGTTATAGTGCAGAGAATGGGGGAGTAGTCTACGATCCTTGACAGTGTACATGTGGTGTTTGAGGGTGAAGTTGGGGCCCTCTAGAGAGATCAAAACCACGGAATATAACTTTGCAATGAACGCATTAAGTGTAACAACAGGTTAAAACTATAAGTCATAAGAAACAGTGTATGAAAAACAGTGGAAAGTTAACATTGCAATCCCGAGTGAACCTTTATCCCATAGGATTGGTATGAGATGTGTCTGCCTATCTCCTCTGACTCGCTTTAGTTCCTACCTAGGTGAAGGAGGGAAGGAGTCTCGGTCCAACTTATGGACCCACGTTGGAGCATGTAGTGTGCATATCATCTAGAGCTGATAGTGCTTACTACTCGCTGGGGCAGTGGGAAGGTGGAAGTGGAGTGAGGAGGCAATAGGTGGGTTTGATAGGTGGGCTTTTAGTCAAGTATGCTGTGATGTCTACAGGGCCCAAGCTTTATAGCATAAGTGCACAATGGCTATATTGGGGTGTTTGATCTATCCGTCTAATAGCTTACGATAGGCTACCTGTGTAAGATCCAGCGTGGGGCATTTATGGGTGAAGGGAACCTCTGAGTTTGTTTCGTGTGATTCATGTATGTACAGGTATGTTTTGTGCCAGCATAGAGTAACTGTTCAGTACCAGAGATCTAAGAGGTATGCTTCTCGATCAGAAATACTCGTCAGTGCCTAGAGCACACCTTCTCATATGCTTTTAACTGATCACCAAGAAATTTATGTAAAATATTGTCATTGGGTGGAGGACCACGGCAGTATGGGGAGTAAACGTGATATTTCAAAATGACTGGAAATATGCAAGTTGTATCGTCAGGGTTCACATCTTTTTGTTTAGAATGCAGGCATTAAGGTAGTATGTAATGTTTCCCCCTCTGAATGACATCTGTGGTATGGATGTTTCCATGCATGTGGAGGATCGGGTATTTGTAAGAAAGTGGTCACATTAGGTGTGGACTATGTCTTATGAGTCCCAAGGTGCCATTTCACTCGTGTTACCATTTGGTATATAGTGGCCGAGGTGATGATCTGCTAGGGCCACCCATTCCCACTCCTCCTTTCAGGGAATGTTAAGTGTGGTGGTGGCAAGTTAAGGTGGGCGGCCTGTTTTGCGAGGAGCCTGGGAAGTTGAGCAAACCATGGATAGGCCGCTCATCAAATAGTGAAGTAGCTTGAGTGCATAGGCTTGGCCAAACCTTCTGAGCGAGCCTATAGATGGGGAATCTTGTAGTGCTGGATAAAGGATCGTGGCCTCACAGATCATCACTCCACTCCACCCACCCAGAGTGGGCTAGTGGGATACCAGTCAGGTTGATATATTGCTTATCGCCAACAAAACTGCATGCATATATTAACCAACACTATATATATAGCAGGGGGAAACACCTAGAGAGATTTGGAAAGGAATAATCAGAAAAGAAGATAACAGGGTGGTGAAGGTTATTTGCTGGAATGGTAACCTTCTGCTTCAAATGGCATTAATTGTACATAGGATTGTTCCAACTGTAGTCTACACAGTACACAGCCTCTATTGTTTAGAAAGTTCTGGGCTGTTACGTTCACACCAGAAATGTAAAGTGTGATCCGTGCGTGTAGGCATAGAGACTGAGATTGGCACAGCTGTGTGCCTTGCGGTGGTAAGGGAGAATGTTCAGTAACCCAGGTAGGACCGTTTGGTGTGGTAAGGGACATGCAAGTCGGTGCAGGAGGAGAGGGACAAGAAAAGCAGTGGGGACAGGAGAATAAGTGAGGGTCAACTTAGCTGAGCCTGGTGGGATCCGTCTTCGTCGATCAACGGTCGCGACGTGCTCTCCTGGATTGCGGTGCTTTAGATGGGCTGGATCCGTGATTCGGGCCCGGAGCTGAGTGGTGAGCCCGGGTGTCAGACGGTAAACGTCGTCTCCTGAAGCGCTGTTCCTGGATCTCCATGGGTTCACTGCTGATTGGAGCAGTTCTTGTAGCAGGGGGACGGAACTCCGCGTACCAATCGGGAACTTCTGTGAAGGGGATCTCCAGTGTTTCACAGAAGTGGCGTAGATCCTCGGGCACTCTGAGAAGTGCTGATCGGCCTTGGGTAGAGGCTGACAGGATGAAGGGGAACTTCCATCTGTATAGAATCTCCTTGGTGCGCAGGACTTCCAGGAGGGGGCGCAGTTCTCTTTGGCGTGGCAGCGTGATGTTCGACAGGTCCTGGAACAACCGAATGTCTGTGCCATTATGTGTCAGCGGGGTCACAGTACGAGCTCTTCCTAAGATTTCCTCCTTAAGCTGGTAATCAATGACACAACAGACCACATCTCGAGGTGGATCTGAATCTCTTCCTCGTGGTCGAAGGGCGCGGTGTATGCGTTCCATACCTATTGATGTAGTGGGGGGTCTCTCCAGCAAGGTGTTAAATAAGCATGTCACTTCTGCTTGTAGATAGGCTGCATCGATCGTTTCCGGCAGGCCTCATATGCAGAGGTTATGGCGCCTGCCACGGTTGTCCAAATCCTCCATGTGGCGATTAAGGTCCCTTAGTTGCATAGTGTGGGTGTCTAGGACTTGGCAGGAACGGCGGAGCACGGATGTATGAGTCGCAGTAACTTTTTCTATGTCCTGTACCCTGCCTGCGATCGATTGAATGTCTGTGATTGTAGCTGTGAGTGCAGCTGTGAGGGTGTCCTTGATATCCGTTGCCACCGAGCGTAGATCATGTAGGCTGGGTTGTAGCTGTGGAGTGAGGACTACCCCACCATTGTCTGGGGAGATCTGCGGGCTGGGTCCTGTCACTAGGCCTGCTGACTGAGACGAGCCACGGGCGGGCTCCGTAATGCCGTCTTGTGTCTGGAACATTTCCGGAATATTGTGGCTGATCCTTCCAGAATGGCCTCAGGGAGACCTAGAGCGGGAGGCGGAGGAGCTGCTGGGGAGAGGTCCCCATGATACACGGGAGCGTAGATATGTTAGAAACCTCAGTTTTCGTCAGGTAATCCTCTCTGTCAGCGGGAGCTCACAAGTTATGCTGCCATCTTCCGCTAAAGCCAGGCCACGCTCCCCAGCACTTTTTTTTTACTTCAAAGAATTTTATTTTGTAGATAATCAAAAGTAAACATACATTGCATAAGATTGACAGTGAAGTAGAATCCAAGCAGAATACAATCCTCAGAGATCAGAGAACAGTTAAATTTTGTTGCATAACAGCATAACATAAAACTGCAACGTTTCACACGGGGTCATATCCCGATAACCTAACAGTGTATAAGCATCCCCCTGACTAGGAATACAATAGTATTTGTAAGCTGGTTGGGGAATGAGAGGGGTATTCCTTGCAAACAGAGCTTAGGTAGGGATCAGAAGGATCAAGGTCAATCTTTTTAATTTCCCAACACCCCCAAGGGGATCAGACTGTGCTGGGTGACGTTCTCAAATGCAAGACCCCTCCCTCCTCTACCAGGCCGAGCCGGTTAGCTAGAAGCTGCCCTGGGTCTCTGATTCTTCCCAGACCCAGGGCTAGGGAGAAACGTGAGCTCCACTGTCTTCCCAAATAGACAGGAGAAGAAGAAGATACAGGAAAGAACAGCAATGAGAAGGGAAAGATAAGAAGAACAGAAAGAAAAGAGGGGGGGGTCTCTAATTATTGTCTACCAAAAATATTTTATGCAATGTGGTGAAGAGGTATCAAGTTGGCCCGCTGACTGGGAGGAGCGGAATGCCCATGTATTGCGCCCATGTATCCCAAGTGGTTTCAAATTTGGTGCGGGTATCCGACAGTATACTAGATAATTTTTCTTGGGCCATAATCCAAGATATTTTCCTCTTAGCAACCATGACGGAGATGTTTGGCTGTTTCCACGCCTTAGCTATCATAATTTTAGCGCCCACTAGTATAAAGTGGATTAGCTTCCTAGAGTGAGTAGGGGTTCGTGGAATCTGTTCATTGAGAAGGGCTATCGTTGAAGATCTGGGTATCTGGCGACTGACCAGCCTATCAATTATATTAAATATTTTCCTCCAAAAGGATGGTATCCTGGGACATTCCCACCAAATGTGGGCCATTGTACCCAAAAGTTGGCATCCTCTGAAGCACAGAGGGTCTGCTGAAGCGAACATGAATGCTAATCTACAGGGTGTGTAATACCACCTCGAGATTACTTTTATACTAGCCTCCGCTAGTGAAGTGTTAAGGATCCCTTTAAATGAATTAAAGCAGGTCGATTGCCATACCTCCAGATCCCAATTGAACTGCAGCTCCTCCTCCCACTTCAACATGAATGGAGATTTAGAGGTTGGGGTTACCAGTGATGTGTAAATGATCGATATTCCCCCCCTCTGCTCCGGACCTCACCCACACCATAGTTCGTATGCTGTAATTCTGGGTGGGAGTGGTTTTTCTGCCCAGATGGAGTGTAAATAATGTAAAATTTGTTGAAATCTAAAATGCTCTGTTGTGGGAAGCTCCAGCTTGTTGATACAATGCTTGAGGGAGAGAGGACCTGCAGGAGAGAAAAAGTGCCCAATTCGGTACAGTCCCTTGTCCAGCCACCACTTAAAAGCCACCACATTCCGGCCTGGAGGAAAGTCAGGTTTGTTGAATAGATGAGCTAAGGGTTTGGAGACAGATGCTAATGATCTGATCTTGCTTAACTTGTCCCATAGTGCCAGGGAATGAGAAAGGGTTGGGACTAGTATTGGCGAAAGCCAACATTAGGAAATCTATCGTGTGGCGTAGGACTGCTTGTCTTTCAATTAGAACCCAATCTGGTTTTTATATCTCGAGTATATTATTGAGATTTGAGCTAGTCTGGCAGCATTATAATATTGAAGGCGATTGGGAAGCCCCAATCCCCCTCTCTTTCTGTGAGTGTACATGGAATTTTGCAGAATCCTATATCCCGTTTTGCCCCATATGAATTTAAATATTTAGCTTTGAAAGGATTTGATGTGACTCCTATTCAATGGTTTAGGGAGGGACCGGAATAAGTATAGAAGTTTGGGAAGTAGAGTCATCTTTATCGAATTTATCTTCCCTAACCATGATAGATTGTGGGTAGCCCATAAATTAAGTTCCGTTTCCAACTTCCTAAACATGGGAGGATAATTGGCATTGTAAAGATATTCTATCTTGGGTGTTAAATTAATTCCAAGATACTTAATAGAATTATCATCCCATTTATATGGGAAGGACATTTGAAGCAGGGAGACAGTTTGTGATGGGAGGGAAATATTCATGGCAAGAGACTTAGAGTAGTTGACCTGTAGCCGAGAAATATTAGAGAATTCTTCTAGGGAGAGTTTTAAGTTAGGTAAAGTCGTTATGGGTGAGGTGATGAATAGGAGGATGTTGTCCGCATATAGTCCGCATTTGTGAACATGCAGGCCACAAGAAAATCCTGTTATGTTGGGGTTTTCTCTAATCGAGATTGCAAGGGTTTCAATAGCTAAAGCAAAGATGAGGGGGGATAGTGGACAACCTTGCCTGGTGCCTTTTGCTATATGAATCGGATTAGAATAGTGACCCTGAAGTCGAAATCTCGTTTGGGGCTTCCAGTAAAGAGCTTTGACTAGACCCAGGAAACTTTTACCAAACCCCCATTTTTGCAGTAAAGTGAATATATAAGGCCATGAAACCAAATCAAAGGCTTTTTTCAAGTCTAAGGAGAGTAACATGCCTTCCTGTTTGGTTCCCCCTTCCCAGTTAGACTGCAAAATGGATATTATGTCTATGGCTCTTCTAATTTGATCTGGGCCTTGTCTGCCCGGTATGAAGCCCACGTGGTTTTTGTTAATGTATTTGGATATAAAGGAAGCGAGGTGATTGGCAAGGGTTTTGGTTAAAATTTTGAGGTCACAGTTAATCAAAGATATCGGACGGTAATTATTAACTTCTTCCGGGTTATGGTCTTTTTTGGGAATCACAGCAATAAAAGCTGAGTTGAGTTGGGCCTCCAAAGGGTCTCCCCGGGTCATGGCATTGAAAAACTTGACCAAATGCTGCACCAGTGTGTTACCAAAGGATTTATAATATGAGTTGGATAGCCCATCTGGCCCTGGGGCAGAACCATTTTTTAGTTCTTTGATAACATTAAGTACTTCCTCTTCAGTGAAAGGGGCTTCCAAGGATTCCTTATGTTCCGAGGAAAGTAGCGGGATGGGTAGATTATCTAAGAAAGCTCTTATGTCCTCAGTGTCTTTTGGGGTGGAGGCTTTATAAAGATCCATGTAGAAGGAATGAAAAGCATCTAGAATTTTTACCGGGTTGGTGGAAAGGCCATGGCCAGGGATTCTGATTCGAGGCATTGAGTTTATTTGTATCCTGGGGGATAATTTGGTTGCCATCATGGAGCCAATCTTATCCTTTTGTGTATAATATTTGTTTTTACTCCATCTTATGCTTTTCTCTGCTTGAGCCGTGAGGGCTAAATTAAGTTCCAATTTAATTTTATCTAGTTGTGGGATGTTGTTATTTGAGGGATTTTCTTTATGGTGAGCTCTTAATGTTACATATTCCCTCTCAAGTCTCTCTATTTCTACGGTTCTTTCCTTTTTCAATTGAGTGGACATTTTTATGATTTCCCTCCCCTACTGAAAGCTTTATGAGCTGCCCACACAACTTCCATTGAAACTTCATCAGTCGTGTTAATTTTGAAGTATTCTGTGAGTGATTTTTCAAGCATCGTGACTCTGACAGGATCCCTTAAGAGAGATTCATTCAGTCTCCACGGTTTGAGTCCAGATTTGGGGCTAGCCAGTCGTAGGGACATGCTTACTAACGCATGATCCGAGAGGATCGTGTCTCTAATACAAGAATGAGTAACTCCAGGAATTGAGTGTGTATGCAATAGGATGTGGTCAATTCTGGCGAATGTGTTATGGGGGGCTGAAAAATGTGTGTAGTCAATGGAGGTTGGATTTAGTTCTCTCCACACATCAGACAAACCTTGAGTGTGAATCATTTTGGCAATTTTGTGGCTGGCCTTGAGGGGGTGTGTTAATTGTTGTCCCTGAGGTTTTGATGTATCTAAGCCTTGATCAAAGGCGATGTTGGAGTCCCCTCCGAAGATTACTGTACCTTCTAACATAGGATTAGGAATGCGGAAGAGGCGGGCAAAAAAAAAAGCTTGTCCTTTATTAGGAACATAATAGGACACAAGAGAGTATGTTTTTTCCTCTATTGTGCCTTTGACCAATATGAACCTGCCTTCCGTGTCCTAAAACTCAGAGATCCAGTTAAAGTTGCAGGATTTTGAACAAAAGATGGCTACACCTTTTGTTTTGTTTTCCGCGTTAGCTAGAAAGAATTTGGGGAATTGGCTGTGGATGAACTTAGGACTGTACCGAATCTGGAAATGTGTCTCCTGTAACATAATAATATCCAATTTGAGAGATTTATAATAGTTGAAAATTTTCTTTCTGTTCAAGGGCGAGTTTAAACCTTGCACATTGTGGGAGGCAACCTTTAAAATGTGTGGGGTGTCACCAGCCATGGGAGCAGAAGGGGGGACTATGGAAGCATTCACCATCACTTACCCTTGTAGATCTTCGATCATGTTCTTCAGGGCTTGTTGGAGCCCCCCAGAACCCTCTTGGACGTTTCTCATGTAGACACCACATTACGTTGTTATCTGCTAGAGATATGGGGGTTAGTAGAGCTATGATAGAGAGGGTAAGGAGGAAAGCAGAAAATGGGAAAGTAGAAAGAAAGGAAGGTCTTCTCCCAGAAAGGAACATGGATCCCAGGGGGGAGAAGCAGTCCCTACAATCCAATAAGTCCAAAAATTTGTGGACAGTGTCCGAGCTTAACATCTCAGAAGTCCCAGCCCCTGGTAACCAATTGGAGAACAGGGGTTAGGCGGAGGCACATGTGTACCGCCCCAAACCAGGACGCCTATTAAACATTAGAAACAGAAAACAAAAAATTACGTAGGTCAGCTACACAGCATATAAGAGCATTTTTTTCGACCAAAGGGTGAAAGGGAGAACACCCTGTATAACCTGGGAACCTGTATAACCTTGGGGGAAAAAAACATTACCACCTGAACCTTAAACTTCGGGTAATACGAACCCTCAGTGGAAACACCACTGGGTGTTTTTATCTTTCCGTGATTATATTAAATGTAGAATATATGTCCTCTCTATTGCAGGAACATTTTCGGGTTCCCTGGTAGAAGGAGGGTTTTAGGTGATGGGGTGTGGGAGGGGGAAGGGGGGGAGGGGATGGAAAGAAGTGTGAAGGAAGTACGTGGGGAGGGTAATAAAAGGAAACTGTGAAGTGGGTGGGGTGAGATTACATATTGTTATGATACCCAGAGTTCACAATGTCCACTTACTCCAAAAAAAAAAAAAAGTCACCGGTGAGGTGTGAACTGATTGGAATTCTATACAATCGGGGTGGCCTTTCATAAGGAGTCAAAAAGCATGGAAGTCATTAAGATTCATAGTGATGTCCAGGACTAATCTTGAGGGCCTTCAAGTGGGGCTGTTGTCCCCTGACCTTCTCGACTTCAGTTTCGACCAAAGGGGTGTCGATGGGCTGATAGAAGGGGGCCTTTTAGCTGAGCTGGAAGCAGCTGAGGACGTGTCCATTCATGTTTCTTGTGAGATGATTTTCAAACGAAGCAGGAGCTTTTTACCCACAATGAAGGAGGAGAAGGCGTGGTTTTGGCTTTTGTACGAAAATTTCACAGCAAACGGGAATGCCCATCTGGATTTTATGTCCTTCTGGGCCATGGCAGAAAGCAAGGGTTTTAGGGAGCGTCATTGCTAAATGGTTGAGGGCATCAGGTCTGCAAAAATCTGTATGGCGTGACCTTGACATGTCACCTGGGCTGAAGAGCGCGCCTGTTTCATTGCAGCTTCCTTCACTGTATAATTATGTGGTTTGACAATTATGTCTCTCGGTAAGCCGTCCTTCCTAGGGGGACCCAGAGCTCTGTGGGCCCTGTCCAACTCAAGATGCTGTGTGCCTATGTTAGGTAGCAGGGATTTAATCAGATCCTGTGTCGCTGAAGAAACATCCGTCACAGTCTCTGGAAGTCCCTGTATCCTAAAATTATAGCGACTGGACCTGTTTTCGAGGTCAGCTAAAGCAGTCTTCAGTTGGTCTTGTAAGGTTTGAATCATGTCAGTGTTTTGATTGGATACTGCGGCAGTTAATTCCAGTTTGTTTTCTATCGCCTCCATTCTAGTTCCTATGTTTTGTAGATCAGATTTAATCTCCCCAGTTATTTTAGCTGCCGTTGTGGCCAAACCTCTCTCCAGGAGGATAGAGAGTTTGTCATAAAGGTCCGCTGTGGAAAAGCAGTGATTTTGTGGTTGCAGACCTGGTGTGGGGAGGTCAGAGTATAAGTGCCTGTTAGGTCCCATGGGAGAGAAGGCCTGATCTGCCAAAGTGTGGCCTATGAGTGACTCCGTGGAGCATGGAGAAGGGGTGGATACTTGCTGGCAGTTCCCAGATAGGAGCGGGGTGTAGGTCAGGGTAGCAGGGGTGAGGACTTGCCTGTGATCCGGGATCCCCTCTGAGCTGAAGCCATGAGGCTGCATGTGGGCCTCGGGAGTGGCGGCCATCTTTTTACACCCAGCTCGGGATGACGCCTCAAATTGCGGGCAACCGCGTTAATCATTCATGGGGGGTCACCGGAGGTTCGTGCAGCAGGTACCCTCTCTTGTGGTTGTTATAGGGGGTTCAGAGCCACCTCAGGAGCACCGTTGGTCTGGCGTGGTGTGGAGGCTCAGACGCTTTCGGCCATCTTGGATCCCTCGCGCATGCGCGCTCCCCCAGCACTTTTTTATTATTTAAAAAATGTTTACAAAATAATGTTAGCTTTGAGGTACTGTTCAGTTGCTCCTCCTCAGGCCTAACATTATTTAACTGTATTGCACTTGGGTTGGTTGATGTGATGACGTGAACTTGTGATGTTTGTTTTATATGTGGCTTCATCAACAATGATATTTCATGTTCTGCGTGACATTTGAGATTTTCATTTTCAAGGCATAATGCCTGTACAATGCAGCTAAAAGCATCTGCTCCTTATGGAGTTTGAGCTTTTTTTCTGCCTGTTAACGCCTCCCCTCCATGTCAGCCCATTGCACACTAGTTTCAGGAGTTTAGTGGCAGGAAAGTTTACAGGCAGAAAAAATATCCAAAGATTTCCATTTCCAATTTCTTAGGATTTTTTTTCTGTCTGCTGCCTGTAAACTGCCCTGCCACTAAACTTCTGAAACCGCATAGTGTTCCTTGGCCAATGGCCATGAATGAACACATAGTCTAACATGAAGGGGAAGAGGTAACAGGTAGAGAAAAAAAATCTCAAAAGAGCTAAAACACCCGGAGAAGCAGCTGCTTTGAGCTGTGCATGAGGCCTTATTGCAGCCTACATGCCAACCTAACACACATCCTTGCCATCCTGGAATGTTCTGTCTGTGAAATGTGTTTCTCTTACACATGTGTAAGTTGAACTGGAAACAAACACATGTTGTGTTTTTTTTGGTTTTTGAAATTTTATAAATGTCTTCTGTTGTGTGTTGACTGAGGTACTGTACTGTTCTTGCTTCTCCTCATGCCTAAACATTGTGAACTTGCAATGTACATGTCATTGATGACATTATTTTTTATATAACATGTTCTGTGCAATTTGCACTTTAACAGCTTTGTGACCAGCAAATAAACATGTTTTCTATCATAATCTTTTGACTGCGTTTCAATTCCTCATATTATGGTGAAAATGTGTAATTTTTCATTATTTTTTTAAAAATTGTCACATGACCAAAATCAGGTATCGTTAATTGGTATCGGCGAGTACATGATGTCAAGTATCAGTACTCGTACTCGGTGTCAAAAAAGTGGTATCGGTGCATCCCTAGTTTGATATGTTGAGTAGCTATTTACTCGGCACCTCACCTTTTTTGTCTCCCACAGCTCTGCTCTCTTCACAGGCTGTGTACACCACAGTGATAATGTCATTGCTACTCTTATATGGTAATTTATGGATTTGCAGAGGCATTTGGTGCACACAGAGTGGATTTATATCCATTGTGGCCATTGAGGTGTACCACCATCAGCTGGGAGGAGAATCAGTGCGACAATAGTAAATATTCATTCTCTATTGTCACACAACTTGTTAGGCTCTTTTTTTAAGCCTATTAGAGCCTCAGGCTCTAATCGCGTGCTTAAAAAAAACCCATCCATGTGTCAGGCGCCCTGCATATAGATTAGGGGGCGGCCCCCCCATATCCATATATGGATATGGGGGGGCGGCGCACCTGCACCCCTAATGGACGGGCCGCCACTGATGTAATGTCTGTGGTGTTTCTGTTGACTAACCCTTAAACAGTAGTCCATGTTACAGTGCTGAAGTGTGTACAGGGGAATAGGGGTGCAGAACATGATCACCTTGATACATATAGATAACTTTCACATATACAGTATTTGCTTTCTTACATTCTCTACCTTCAATAGTCATTGTAGACTAATCAAGTAGATTATAACCTTTTTCATGCTGTAATAGCTAACATTTCAGGAATCAAAGATGCTATTCAGTCTGTGTCACTAAGTGTTGAATCCTTCAGCCTTTGTGATATTCTTGTAACATTGTCAAGGGAAATGTTCAAAGCAAGTGAGTCATGAAGTACAAAATGTACTGAACACTGCTTTACACTGAATTTACAACAATTGAAGCAGGGGTGAAACAACTGTCCAATTGTAGATAATGACCTCCCCAGCTAACTGTATCTATAGACTTTTGATTGTGGAAGAACTGCTTCTTTTCCTGTACTGTATACCTAAATTGGAATGCTAACACAGCTTTAAGCGTGTCAGAATGAGATAAAAAAAGATAAAAAAGAAATTAATTCCCAATGATCTCAGAAGTATCCCAAACTCATGTCAAAAGCAGCCCAATGTTCGTTGACACACAATGCTGTGTGTTAGCGTGCATGACAATGCAAGCTTAAGCATGAATAAATCTTAAGAGATCAATCCACCCAAGATTTGTGAGTGATTCTCTGATGAGCAAGTCTCCCAGATTCTCATATTTCTTAAAGAGGAGGTCCACTTAAACAAAAAATAATAAAGCCAGCAGCTACAAATACTGCAGCTGCTGACTTTTAATAAATGGACACTTACCTGTCCCAGGGTCCGATCAATCGCTCGTCTCTCGGCTGCCTTCACCGCCATCCTCTGTCAGGAAATCAGGAAGTGAAGCGTTGCGGCTTCACTGCCCGGTTTCCTACTGCGCATGCGCGAGTCGCTCTGCGCGTCTACACTGGTCCCAGTTGTGTTGTGGGAACTGTGTATTTCCCAGAACACAACTGGGGTGGGCGGGCATTTGCGGCTAGCTGCGGCTAGCTTTTCCCGGAAGTGGGTGCAGATACCTGTATTATATTACATTGTATACTGAAAGGTGCCAATCGAGGCACCGGAGGGGGGGAGGATTCCGATGAATGGAAGTTCCACTTTAGGGTGGAACTCTGCTTTAAGTGTATTTCCACTTTTGCAGTCCAATTTGAGAAAACCCCTCTATATATTTGTTATGTGTTCCCATTCACACAGCATGCCAAAAAATAATAATACTAATATATATATGTATATATATATATATATATATATATATACACAGTATCTCACAAAAGTGAGTACACCCCTCACATTTAAATATTTTATTATATCTTCTCATGTGACAACGCTGAAGAAATGACACTTTGCTACAATGTAAAGTAGTGAGTGTACAGCTTGTATAACAGTGTAAATTTGCTGTCCCCTCAAAATAACTCAAAGAGCTATTAATGTCTAAACTGCTGGCAACAAAAGTGAGTACACCCCTAAGTGAAAGTGTCCAAATTGGGCCCAAAGTGTCAATATTTTGTGTGGCCACCATTATTTTTCAGCACTGCCTTAACCCTTTTGGGTATGGAGTTCACCAGAGCTTCACAGGTTGCCACTGGAGTCCTCCTCCACTCCTCCATGATGACATCACGGAGCTGGTGGATGTTAGAGACCTTGCGCTCCTCCACCTTCTGTTTGAGGATGCCCCACAGATGCTCAATAGGGTTTAGGTCTGGAGACATGCTTGGCCAGTCCATCACCTTTACCCTCAGCTTCTTTAGCAGGGCAATGGTCATATTGGAGGTGTGTTTGGGATTGTTATCATGTTGGAATACTGCCCTGCGGCCCAGTCTCCAAAGGGAGGGGATCATGCTCTGCTTCAGTATGTCACAGTACATGTTGGCATTCATGGTTCCCTCAATGAACTATAGCTCCCTAGTGCCGGCAACACTCATGCAGCCCCAGACCATGACATTCCCACCATCATGTTTGACTGTAGGCAAGACACACTTGACTTTGTACTCCTGACCTGGTTGCTGCCACACACTCTTGACACCATCTGAACCAAATAAGTTTATCTTGGTCTCATCAGACCACAGGACATGGTTCCAGTAATCCATGTCCTTAGTCTGCTTGTCTTCAGCAAACTGTTTGCGGGCTTTCTTGTGCATCATCTTTAGAAGAAGCTTCCTTCTGGGATGACAGCCATGCAGACCAATTTGATGCAGCGTGCGGCGTATGGTCTGAGCACTGACAGGCTGACCCCCCACCCCTTCAACCTCTGCAGCATTGCTGACAGCACTCATACATCTATTTCCCAAAGACAACCTCTGGATATGACACTGAGCACGTGCAGTCAACTTCTTTGGTCGACCATGGCGAAGCCTGTTCTGAGTGAAACTTGTCCTGTTAAAGCGCTGTATGGTCTTGGCCACCATGGTGAAGCTCATTTTCAGGGTCTTGGCAATACTCTTATAGTCTAGGCCATCTTTATGTAGAGCAACAATTCTTTTTTTCAGATCCTCAGAGAGTTCTTTGCCATGAGGTGCCATGTTGAACTTCCAGTGACCAGTATGAGAGAGTGAGAGCGATAACACCAAATTTAACACACCTGCTCCCCATTCACACCTGAGACCTTGTAACACTAACGAATCACATGACACATGGCTAATTGGGCCCAATTTGGACATTTTCACTTAGGGGTGTGCTCACTTTTGTTGCCAGTGGTTTAGAAATTAATGGCTGTGTGTTGAGTTATTTTGAGGGGACAGCAAACCTACACTGTTATACAAGCTGTACACTTACTACTTTACATTGTACTCTTCAAACCGGAAAAATTACTGCGCTATCCCAAAATCCAATCTATGAAGATATGTGGTTTATATTGTGAAAAAAAAAAGGTGGCTTGTGCAGCTGCATCCATAAATGTGAGACAAATCCACTTACTAAACACTATATACAAAAAAATAGCTGCGCTGCCACTTAAAAGTGAATACAAAAATCAATCACCTTGATATCTACAGGTTGTGCACCCATATACCATAAATAAACAGTGAAAGAAAAATAAAAATTAAAATTAAATGATCATCATCAATCAAATAAAATGAAACTCAAAAACTGAACATGAGCAGTCCAATTCAAAGATTGATGGAGCAAGAGAAGTTCATAGAATAAAAAGTTCATTGGTGGAAAAGTCTTTCAGAGGGGGAATATAACAGTCATCCAAGCGGTGTGAGACATGCGATTTTTTCACCCTGAGGAGCGTGATGACAGGAAAGTTCCTCCACCTTAAGACAAACTGCCCCTTACCAGATCGAGTGATCTCTTGTTAGGGAGATTGTATGAGCATATGGCTGTCTCCCCCAGTCTAGGGTCTCTGCTGGGAGCGGATCCCAAAAGTATCACCTCTCAAGGGGTCCTCTAGATGATGAAAAAACGCTCGTTCCCCATGGAAAAATACATAAGAGAAACCTCCATAGCGTAACACAGTTTTGCAGTTTTATTTAAAGATAAAAAAAACACACTTACCGAGTAGTAGTGTCAAATTCACATTAAAATCACAAGCCGTGCTCCAGACTGCACGTGCCCCTGGAAGACGACAGGTTTGTCGAAACGGCATAGGGAGGAGCGACGTGCTGACGTCACCACCATCCATCGCTGATCCCGGAAGCAACGGGCAGCAGTCTGGAGCCGGCCGGCTTGTGATTTTAATGTGAATTTGACACTACTACTCTGTAAGTGTGTTTTTTTATCTTTAAATAAAACTGCAAAACTGTGTTACGCTATATAGGTTTCTCTTATCTATTTTTCCATGGGGAACGAGCGTTTTTTCATCATCTAGAGGACCCCTTGAGAGGTGATACTTTTGGGATCCGCTCCCAGCAGAGACCCTAGGCTAGGGGAGACAGCCATACGCTAATACGATCTCCCTAACAAGAGATCACTCGATCTGGTAAGGGGCAGTTTGTCTTAAGGTGGAGAAACTTTCCTGTCATCACGCTCCTCAGGGTGAAAAAATTGCATGTCTCACACCGCTTGCATGACTGTTATATTCCCCCTCTGAAAGACTTTTCCACCAATGAACTTTTATTTCTATGAACTTCTCTTGCTCCATCAATCTTTGAATTGGACTGCTCATGTTCAGTTTTTGAGTTTCGTTTTATTTGATTCATGATGATCATTTAATTTTAATTTTTATTTTTCTTTCACTGTTTATTTATGGTAATTGGGTGCACAACCTGTACATATTAAGGTGATTGATTTTTGTATTCACTTTACATTGTAGCAATGTGTAATTTCTTCAGTGTTGTCACATGAAAAGATATAATAAAATATTTACAAAAATGTAAGGGGTGTACTCACTTTTGTGAGATACTGTATATACACACGTTTTCTTACCTTTTAGATTAGATGTTTCTCAGAAGGAGTGTCATGGCTGACTGCAAGGTTTTTAAAACAATGTTAGAGTGAACCTGTTCCAAGTCTGTCCTCATTAAAGTGGAAGAAAACCCTAACTATAACTGTTCTTAAAAATGTTTCTTCCCCCTCCTCCTGCTTTTCCTGCCTAACCTGTAGAAAGAAGATGTGTGTACTTACCTATTTCTAATTCACTCCAGTCACCTCATTTCCAACTCCCCTGTGTTAGTGAGTGGCTGTTGCAGGGGAGAGGAGGAAGTGTCGAAAATGGCTGGACCATGGGAGCTTATGGGTGATGCCATGGCTCCCAGAATTCACAGGCATTGTCAAGAGCTCCCTTAGAAAGAACTGCAGCATCACATGACCAGACTGTAGATGATTGAACATAGGTAAGTACACTGCTCCTTTTTACACAGGTTAGACAGGATAGGTAGGAGGGGGAGGGAAAATCTTTAGGAATAGTTACAGTTAGGGTTTTCTTCCACTGTACCATAGAATGCATGACACCCATCTCTACACCATCAAGACACTTTTCAAATCTAGTTACAACTGAGAATGAATTCTTCTGATTTCTTTCATGCTTTTAAAGATGTCTCCGGATAAACGAGCCCATATGGTATAGAGGGTAAATATAAAGCGATTATTCCAAACCAACCTACATAGCAGATATGTTAAACGATATAAAAAAAAAAATTTTGATTTTTTTTTATGCCCTTGTAGAGCTTTAAGGACTCTCTGAGGAAGAACATGACCCTATAAGGTTGAAATGCATTGGGGTTTTCTCTAACATCGGAAAGTATAAATATAACCATAATTAATATTGTAGGTAGCATTGCCATATGCATACCCCTTGTAATCCTTTATGATATAACTTATTGTCTGATTTGTGATCTCACCTATTGTGTCTCGTATCATGTAAACCGGAGCTCATGTTTTAAACTTTTGTATTACATAACTCATGTCCGGAGTATTTTGCTAGTAAAATATATTTTTTAAAAATTTTCTTTTTGATTTATAATTGCTGCTAAAAAACCCCATGGGGAATTTCCATTTTCTTTTTTGCAACATTTATTTTGGGGAGTGCGGCTATATCAGACTCTGTCGAAGTGTCATGTTATGTTACAACTGATAATGAAGATCTGCCAGTACAGTACAGACAGGGTTAAATATGGCAAACACTGCTGCTCAGCCTTCCCATAAACCAGGAGAAATACCTAGGATTTTTCCTTGTTGGAGGGTCCAGAATAGAGCATCCTAAAAGGATAAGCAGCAACTTTTAAATATTTTTTTTTAGTTTATGCTATGTGAATTGGGACACATACCAAATATAAGTAGGTGTTATCAAAATTTGACTGCAAACATGAAAACAAATCCAGGGTGAAATGCTCCTACCACACTGGTTCTAAATTGTGATCCTTTCTTTACATTGTTGAAATGTTCACACCCACCTTGAGGTGTCCCCACTACTTCTGCTGCTTTTTTCTTAAAATATAGAAAGAGTGTGCCCCTGTAAAGAATGAAGCAGTTTTGCAGTTCTGGGAACTAAAGATTAGAGATTTCACCTATAATAACCATTAGCTCTCTACATCTACCAAACAATAAAATATCGGCTCTGTGTTGGTTGGCCCAATAAAACTGAACTCCAGCCTTACCCCAAGTCTTGCACAGTTGTACAGGCTTTTTCTCTACTGCTTTCCCTGATTTCACTGGACAATATGAGCTTCTCACAGTCTGCCTTATTAGTTGCATAGCCTCCGAAACCTTGTACTATAAATCTGTGGCACCCTCCTACTTAGGTGCTAGGCTGTCAGGTAAATTTAGTTCTTTAATTCAGTGGCTGATTGCTTTGGGCTGATCAGGGTCCCACATGCGGCACACTAGATTGCTTCTCCCTGCTTTCTGGAAAGCTTCAGAAGACAGGAGTGAGAAATCTGAATATTTATGAGGTCCCAGCCAATCTCTGGTCCAGAAGGAGACTAATGAGAACATAAATAGTCTGGAGCTTGAGCAGCCTGGGTTCTTGTTCCAGGAGGAGAGGCACCTAGCCTGGAGGGCTATTGCCTCCCAGGCCATTTAGCTGACACCTGCTGATGCTCAATGAAGTCCCAGCAGACACAAAGCTGGGGGGGGTATCCACAGAAGAAATTTCTGAGGCTAAAGAAGAAGTTGGGATTTCACCCAGGGATCAGTCTGAAGAGTCCACTTTACAAATGCCTTCCTGATACAGGAGGAAGGCTTCCAGCTACTTAAGGACCTGTGAGAACAGACCAGGGAACAGAACCTGGGTGACTTTGCTAATGTTAACCCCTTGTTGTACTTTTGCTAGGCCTTGCCTGGCCTGGAGAAATGTCTATGGTGCCTCAATGCTGTCCATTTCCCTGAGAAATGATTGAGGGGACTAAGAAGTAGCCGCAGACAGGAAGGTGTCCTGTTATTGCTGTTCAGCATTCTGGAGTATCCTATGGTACCCCATCCTACCAAAGTTACTCAGCAATAAACACAAAAAAGCAACCCCTTGACTATGTGAGCCAGGGGAGTAAACACTGTTGTGTGCTTGGCTGCCATTGCACTGGTGGCAAAGAGAAACTGGAACATGGTAGCAGGACTAACTAGAGGGTATGTGTTACAAATGCTATACAATTATAACCATGTCAATGATATTGGGCTTACCTATGTAAATGGGCATAGTTGAGAAGTGTGCTTTATTTTTATTTATTTTTTTACAGAACATCTTGTTATACATATTTAATTATAATACATATCAAATTTATTCAACTAATTGTTACTTAATATAGTACACTGCTCTATCGTGCTCAGCTTTGAAAAGCTCTGTACTGATATATATATATATATATATATATATATATATATATATATATATATATATATATATATATTAAAACATAATTTTATGATGGCCGTACTATTTCAAGTTCAGACATTAAATTATCTTGACAAGATGATGGTGGATGTCAAGCTTTAGCTATGCGGCACAGACAGTTTAAGTTCAGTATGAATGTGAAATTGACATTTGCAATCCAGAAGAAACACAGAGACGATACTGCAAATGTCATCTTGTTAAACATGGGCACTGAAAATGTAATTTGGTTGCTTTTATATTTTGTAAGACTTTAACAAACAACTCTGTCAAAATTGTGTATAGTGATAGAATGTTTATGAAAATAAATACAGATTTCCATGTTTCTGATGTCATTATACTTAGATACTTTACCATTCTAATAACAATGTAGTAAAAAAAATGTGTGAAGGCAGTAAAGCAGTCATTATCAACTGATATTGCCTCATCTAAATTAGCCTCCTTTCTTTGCGCCTCACAGTTTTGTCTCTCTCTAGTGGTGGCCTTGAATTCTGTGTGCATGCGGAAGTGACATTGACATGGACCATCCTTTCAAGTGATCAAAGAGATGGAACTTGGAAATATATAAAATATAGGTGAAGGGAGTAAAGCAGTCATTATAAACTGATATCACCATGTCTAAATTAGCCTCCTTTCTTTGTGCCTCACAGTTTCGTCTCTCTTTAGTGGTGGCCTTGACTTCCGTGTGCATGCGGGAGTGACATCATCATGGAACAGCCATTTCAATGATCAAAGAGATGGAACCTAGAACCCAGATGTGCACATTATGGCATAATACTTCAGAAGACACATTTTTAATGTTGTTTAAGAGTTTACTACCACTTTAAAAAGACTATAGTCTAAAAAAAAATAGCTATTAAAATTACTTTACAGCCATATAAATGATCCTTATCATTATGGTCCTTATGGTACAGATTTAGAAAATGTCTAAACATGCGTGAACAGCTGAAATTGATAAATTCAGACAGGGTTGTATTTGCAGTTACCTTACATACCCAATCACCTGCACTTGAGTATGGTGCTCAGGATTTAACAGACTCCCCACTCTTCAGGTAAATTTTTACATCACTCTCACGGCTTGCAGCCCTCCAGGGACTATGGGCATCTCTTCATATGCAGCACTAAAAAATAACAAAAAGAGGGTACACCAGCCTAGCGCATTACTATAATACACCATTTATTGAAGAATAAAAGCAGATACTATAATCACAAACAATATAATGTAAGTAGACAAGCATAACAAAGACTAATTTATTCTAGCACAAGGTTTTTCTAACATATACTAAATTACCTAAAGCTGGCCATACACATACACAGTTAAAATTGTGGCCAATTGCCCATAAACAAGCTGGAATTCACTGAGTGGGTGGCCATCTCGGCCACTTCCCACCCAACATCCTTCAATTGAAAAACCTAAGGAGCAAGACAGAAAATTGTCAGGCAAGCAATTTCAGATGCACCTGTTGCTCAGGTAATTTGACAGCTGGTGGGGCCAGCTGTCAAAATACAATAGCTGCAGTCAGACTTTTGTATTCAAATTTGAATTCATTCTATCCGAAATTCGAATTGCGGAACATGGCTTCTGAAGATCGAATTTCGTATAGAATGAATTTGAATTAGAATAGAAAAGATTTGAATAGAAAATAATAGAAAAGAATAGACTAGAAATTTGAATATCATATAGAAATAAATCAAAGTTGAATAGAAAAGATTAGAATAGAAAAGAAAATAATAGAAAAGAATAAACTAGAAAAACATATATTGTATTTTATTCTATTCTGTTCTATTGTTTTTCTATTATTTTCTATTCTATTCTAATCTTTTCTATTCAAATTCAAAATTATTCTATACAAAATCTGAATTTCGGAAATTGGTTATAATACATATATATAACCATTTTCAGAAATTCTAATTTCATATAAAATGAAGTCGAATTAGAATAGAAGAAAATAATAGAAAAGAATAGACTTAAAAAACAATAGAATATATATATATATATATATATATATATATATATATATATATATATATATATATATATATATATAAATAAAGTTCCAAAGGTTGCTGCACTTAAAAATTGGTTGCTTTATTCCATCAAATCTTTAGAAAAAAATTACAAAGCAAGTAGAGTCATTCAAAACAAAATAGTTACAATCATCTGTTCAGACAAAGATTATGTTTCAGGTTGATTTGTTCGCACCCTTCCGTAGATCAGTCAGAACACATCTGAACTATACTTTTATATATACAAGGTCGGTGGGCGGACCTGTTTGCTGACACTAGATTGAAAGCTGTGTGTGGTTCTCCTCTACACTTCAATATATATATATATATATATATATATATATATATATATATATATATATATATATATATATATATATATATATAATATTTTTTTTCTATTCTGTTCTATTGTTTTCTATGCTATTTGTTTCTATTATTTTCTATTCTATTCTAATCTTTTCTGTTCAAACTTGATTTCAGTCTATATGAAATTCGAATTTCAGAAGATGTTACATATATATATATATATATATATATATATATATATTTCTATTCTGTTCCATTGTTTTGCTATGCTATTCTTTTCTATTCTATTCTAAACTTCTCTATTCGAATTTGAATTCATTCTAGACGAAATTCGAATTTAGGAAGATGGCTTCCGTATAGAATAAATTTGAATTGGAATGGAAAAGATTAGAATAGAAAATAATAGAAAATAGACTAGAAAAACAATAGAACAGAATAGAGTATAATATATATATTATGTTTTATTCTATTCTGTTCTATTGTTTTTCTAGTCTATTGTTTTCTACTCTATTCTAATCTTTTCTATTCAAGTTCATTTTATACGATATTCAAATTTCGGAAGATGGTTTTATATATATATATATATATATATATATATATATATATATATATATATATATATATATATATATATATGTATCCGAGGAGCCCAATGGAAGGTTGACAACTGTATTAACTGGTTTTGTAGTAAGGGAAGACTTGCTTCCTTCACCAGGAACAGTGACTCCACAGAGGAGACAAGTCCTTTTTGGGAGGTAGCTAGGCTAGCTAATCTTTCAGCTTATCAGCTACTAGACATACCAATCATCGCAATCCATTACTTGTCGGGTATTCATGCCAATGGAGGACAAGGTGTCCAAAGTCAGAGTTGCATTGGTCGCAGCCTGAAGTCCTTCCAATAACGCAACAAAGAGAGCCTCAGATATGCTGCAAAGACTCAGCAAAATGGGGAAGTCCTATCTTTGCTGTCGAGAAGGAATGCAAGACAACTTCTGTTAGAGGTATCTGCAAGTCAAGTCTGCCAGCCCTTTAAGTTCGGGTTCCCTAGAACTTCCTGCCAGACGGTGTAAGGTACAAAGCCGTTGGATGCCAAGGGATGGTCTCCAAACCAACAAGCCATTCAAAGGAGCGGCAACAAACATGGCTATCAGGATATTGATGTGCCAGTAACCTTGGTGGCTTCCCAGAGGTGGGAGCAGTGAAACTACTGACATCCAGCTGGGTCTGCAGATTAGCCAATATGAATATTGAACAAACCTAATAGTCTCTAGGATCCTTGCCAGCATCCGCAGTCATTCAGTGGTGATGAGGACAATAATTGCCCAGTGGCCTGCAGGCCATGATATCTGCGGGTACAGTCTCAGATCTGAGAACCTCCTATTCTCCTTTCTGAGATCCAACACCTCATACAGCATGCCCAACGGTATCTTCCAAATTCAGACAAGTTATATCTAGATGCTGGAGACCAAAAAGTGAAGGCTCACCTGGAGGTCTTACCTTTAGTTTTTAAAATCCTATGGAGGTCAGGGCGCCTACTCCAAACTTCAAGTACATTAGATCATAGGAAACCCTACAGCATTTAAAAGATGGAATCCTCTGTTCCCTGCTGTAAGGATTGAATTGTATACAAGTAAGCCTAGAGACGGCATTAAAGGATAGATGTGGCTCGTCGTGTCCTCACTCTCTGGGATCCAGTAACTGTTGCATATCTTGGCAAACCAATTCCGAAAGACCTGGGCAGATTTTTCTTTCCCTGAATGAGGTCTTCCAAATAGTGCGGGACACATTGTTTCACTCTCCATTCAGAGGGATAAGACATCCTCAATATGGCCAGTAACACTGAAGAAGTATTTTGTATGGCTAATAGGTCTAGAAGGATCTCAGATATCCAAGTGTCAAGCCATAAACTACCTTGTTGCTGAAATTATCAGGCAAAATGGCTCTAGTCTCTTCCTCAGCACTGTACAGAGTTCTGCATCTTTGCATCTGGGTTAGAACATCATCCTTCTGGCACATCCAAACTAAAGTGTTTGAAGTACCACAAGCAAATAGATTCAAGGTTGAAGAGAGACATAGAATTGGCCCTTCTTCAAGGAGAAAACACTAGGCTCTTTAGGCCTAACGGCATCAGAAAAAGACAGTCGCTGTAAATTAAGGACAATCACAGTGGTGCGGTTCAAGTTAGTCAAGGGGCTTATATGGCTAGGATAAATCCATCAATTGAGGGCAAAGACTGCTATCCCAAAGGGTTTGTGCATCCATGGGTGGGACTCCAAAGGAGTCCCTCCAGAACTAATATGTAAACTACGACCTGGTCTACATTCAACACGTTTGGGGCCCATTTTAAAGTGAACCCAGCGGTCTTAGCTACAATACATTATTATTATTATTATTATACAGTATTTATATAGCGCCAACAGTTTACGTAGCGCTTTACAACTTGAGGGTAGACAGTACAAATACAATACAATTTGATACAGTAGGAATCAGAGGGCCCTGCTCCTTAGAGCTTACAATCTAAGAGGGAAGTCAAGAGATACAAGAGGTAATAACTGTGGGTGATGTGCTGATTGAGAAGATAAATGTACAGTTGTTAGGTGGGGGCCAGATAGGCTTCTCTGAAGAGATGAGTTTTCAGGGATCGTCTGAAAGTGGGTAAAGTAGGAGAAAATCGGACGGATTGGGGTAGAGCATTCCAGAGGATGGGGGAGGCTCTGGAGAAGTCCTGAAGGCGAGCATGGGATGAGGTGACAAGGGAGTTTGAGAGAAGGAGGTCTTGGGAGGAGCGAAGAGAACGATTAGGTTGGTATTTTGTGACTAGGTTAGAGATGTAGCTAGGAGCCAGGTTGTGGATGGCTTTGTAAGTTATAGTTAGTATCTTGAATTTAATTCGGTGACTGAGTGGCAGCCAATGGAGGGATTGGCAGAGGGGTGTAGCAGACGCTGAGCGGTTTGTGTGGTGGATGAGCCTGGCCGCAGCGTTCATGATGGACTGAAGTGGGGATAGCCTATTTAGAGGTAAACCAATGAGGAGGGAGTTGCAGTAGTCAAGGCGGGAGATGACCAGGGAGTGGATTAGAAGCTTTGTGGTGTCATTGGTTAGGAAGGGGCGTATCTTGGAGATGTTGCGAAGACAGAGGCGGCAAGCTTTGGATAGTGATAGAATGTGGGGTCGAAAGGTTAGTTCAGAGTCCAGGATTACACCTAGGACCTTGGCGTGGGGAGATGGGTTGATAGTTGAGCCGTTGATCTTGACAGGGAGATCAGGGGAAGTGGCACCTGAGGGAGGAAATATCATGAGCTCGGTTTTGGATAGGTTGAGTTTGAGAAAGTGATGTGACATCCAGGCTGATATGTCTGCTAGTAAGTTGGTAATGCGTGAGGAGACAGATGGAGAGAGCTGGGGGGTGGAGAGATAGATTTGGGTGTCATCAGCGTAGAGATGATATTTAAAGCCGTGGGAGGCAATCAACTGACCCAAGGAGGTGGTGTAGATTGAGAAAAGGAGAGGTCCGAGAACAGAACCTTGGGGGACCCCAACGGAAAAAAGAAGAGGAGAGGAGGAAGTAGAGTTGTAAGTGACACTGAAGGAGCGGTGGGATAGGTAGGATGAGAACCAGCGAAGAGTACAGTCACGGAGACCAAAGGAGTGGAGTTTTTTGAGGAGGAGGGGGTGGTCCACTGTGTCAAAGGCAGCAGAGAGATCCAGGAGAAGTAGTACAGAATAGTGTCCATTGGCTTTAGCCATTAGTAGGTCATTTGAGAGTTTAAGGAGAGCAGTTTCCGTGGAGTGTTGAGGGCGAAAACCGGACTGAAGGGGATCAAGAAGTTTATTCATGGTCAGATGGTCGCTTAGTCGGTTGTAGACCAGTCTTTCAAGAAGTTTGGAGGAGAAGGAGAGTAAGGAGATGGGACGTAAGTTGTTGAGATTGGTGGGATCCAGTGAGGGCTTTTTTAGTATGGGGGTGACTAGCGCATGTTTTAGAGAGTTTGGGAAGATGCCACAAGAGAGGGAGAGGTTGAAAATGTGAGTTAGAGAGCGTAGAATCGAGTCAGAGGGTGAGCGTAGCATTTGCGAGGGAACAGGATCCAGGGGGCAAGTGGTTAGATGAGTGCTAGATAAAAGTTTAGCAACCTCAGTAGTAGTAGCAGGGTTGAATGAGGGAAGTAATGATTGTATCTGCGGACATGGGGTGTTGCATGGGGGAGGTTTTTGTGCATTGGCGATCTCCTCATGAATTGTATCAATCTTAGTTTTGAAGTGATTGGCAATCTCCTGGGCAGTGAGTGAGTTGGTGGGTGGAGGCAGTGGAGGACAGAGTAGAGTGTTGAAGGTAGAGAAGAGTTGACGTGGACTGGATGAGAAGGTGTTGATGAGTGTGATAAAGTAGGTCTGTTTGGCAGTGTGAAGGCAGGAGTAGTATTTTAGGAGGGCAGATTTATATTGTGTGAAGTCTTCCTGGGTCTTAGTCTTATGCCACAGGCGCTCAAGAGCGCGGCTACGTTTTCTGAGACTTCTGGTGTCATCTGTTTGCCAGGGTTGTAGCAGTCGGGGCCTAATTCTGCGTGTAGTGAGGGGGGCCAGCTTGTCTAGGGAGGAAGACAGTGAGCTGTTGTAGATGAAAGTAGCTAGGTTGGGGCAGGACAGGGGGGAGATTTTGTCATAGAGGTGATCAGTAGCAGAGTAGAGAAGAGAAGGGTTGAGGTGGCGAAGGTTTCTGCGTGTAACTGTTAGGCGTTTGGAGGGAGAAGAGGTGGAAGACAAGGAGAGAGCAAAACTAATAAGGTGGTGATCAGAGAGTGGGAGTGGATTGTTGGAAAGGTTGCACGGAGTGCACAGATAGGAGAAGGCAAGGTCAAGGGTGTTGCCATTGGAGTGGGTAGGAGCCTGAATCCATTGCTTCAGGTCAAGTGATGAGGTTAGACTAAGAAGTTTAGAAGTAATAGTAGTGTTAGTGTTGACAGGGATGTTGAAGTCCCCATGAATAATTGTGGGGATTTCAGAAGAGAGAAAGTAGGGTAGCCAGGCAGAGAAGTCATCAAGAAAGGCTGATACCGGTCCAGGGGGCCGGTAGATGACAGCAATTCTTAGAGAAATGGGAGAGAAAAGACGAATGCAGTGTGCCTCAAAAGAGGAGAGTGTCAGAGAGGGAGGTGGGTGGAGAACCTGATAGGTGCTGCATGGGGCTAGAAGGATTCCCACTCCACCTCCCTTCCGTCCACTTGGTCTGGGGGAGTGAGTCCAGAGAAGGCCCCCATGGGAGAGGGAAGCAGGAGAAATAGTATCCGATTCATGAAGCCAGGTTTTAGTAATGGCAAGTAGGTTAAAGGAATTTGTGATGAAGAGGTCGTGGAGGGCGGTGAGTTTGTTGCAGACAGAACGTGCATTCCACAGGGCACAGGAAAAGGGGGGGCTGGTTTTGGAAAGAGGAATAGAGACCAAGTTCTGTGGGTTGCGGCTCCTGCCAGAGGGTGTAGGGGGATGGGAGCGTTGGGCAGAGACAGATGATGGTGGCCCAGGGTTTGGGGATATGTCACCAGAGATTAGGAGAAGCAGGAGGGTGAGGGAGGTAATGTGGGACTGTGATTTATGTGAAGGGGCATGTCTCAGAGTACTGGAGGTTTTATCAGTGTATGGATGTAGAATGAGCGAGAGTTGGTAAGAGCAGTAGTAGGGGGAAGACAGAAGGCAGGGTGATATGTATAAGCAGGCGGGTGGAGAGGGGGGGTGAAGGTAAGAGAGTTTGAGGAGAGAGGAGTGTCAGAAGCAGTGGTAGAGAGTGCATGTTACAGAGTGGAAGGAGAGCTTAATAGAGAGACAGGGTGACCTGCAGTCTGTTAGCAGCTTTCCAGTGCAGATAGCTGTATTCGTTTGCTTTGTTCAATCGCTGAAGTGCAGAGAATGAAGTGCATATCACTTGTAGAAAGAATCACTTAGAGAAAGAAGCCTTAAAGATAGAAGCCATTGCAATGTGCTCCCCCGAGCAATGTGCTCCCCCCTTAAGGATGCTCAAATATATACTGTTATAAGGGAGGGGTTGAAGTTCGTTAATTAATCATGAGTGACTATAAGAGTGCCTAGCAATCAAAGTGAACTTTTTGCTTCAAAAGTCAGAATAGCAAGAGGCCAAGACAAGATCAACACATAAAACTTAGGTAAGACAGTCCAGAAAAACAAATAATGTCATGGTTGTTCGCACAGGGCAATAGATAGAGAAGGCCACATACCAGAGACACACACACACAGAGGCAGATCCCAATTTCAGTTAACGGTGGAAGATGTGGATGAGCTGACACATACCAGAGACACACACACACAGAGGCAGATCCCAATTTCAGTTAACGGTGGAAGATGTGGATGAGCTGACACATACCAGAGACACACACACCCCTCCAACCTGGTGAAAATGGGCATGGTTTCAGCAAAATAGTGGGCGTGGCTCTAAGGTGGTGTGGTTAACATCTGAGATGAACAAGGGATGGAGGGAGAGAGGGATGGAGGGACTGCAGGCCCAGATCCTACACAATAATAGAAATATGTGTATTCTAGAAAGTTTAACAATCAGCAGATAAAGATATTCCAAACACTTGTTGTTAGCACTTCAATCATCCCGGCACCTTGGTTGTTATGGTGTCAGGATAATTGAAGCGCATTATTTCTATTATTACATTGTAATATAAAATGAAATCATTCATCTCACCATAATGCACAATCAGTGGGAGCCCTAAGCGTGTCACTAGCCACGTTGCCTGCCACCAGATGCCATCAGGTGTCCCAGCAGAGTCTGTCCTTGCATGCAGCCTGTGTCCCATAAAATGCAGCCTGTGTCACACAAAATGCAGCCTGTGTCACACAAAATGCAGCCTGTGTCACACAAAATGCAGTCTGTGTCCACCAAATGCAGCCTGTCTCCCACCAAATGCAGTCTGTGTCCCACCAAATACAGCCTGTGTCCCACCAAATGCAGCCTGTGTCTCACCAAATACAGCCAGCCTATGTCCCCCAAATGCAGTCTGTGTCTTACCAAATGCAGCCTGTGTCCCACCAAATGCAGCCTGTGTCCACCAAATACAGCCTGTGTCTCACCAAATGCAGCCTGTGTCTCCCAAATGCAGCCTGTGTCCCCCAAATGCACCATTGCCTGTGTCCTCCAAATGAAGCATTGCCTGCGTCCCCCAATGCAGCCTTGTCTGTGTCCCCCAAATGTAGCCTTGCCTGTGTCCCCCAATGCAGCCTTGCTTGTGCACCCCAAATGCAGCCTTGCCTGTGTCCCCAATGCAGCCTGTGTCCACCAAATGCAGCCTGTGTCTCACCAAATGCAGCTTGTGTCTCAAAAAATGCAGCCTGTGTCTCACCAAATGCAGCCTGTGTCTCACCAAATGCAGCCTGTGTCCCCCAAATGCAGCCTTGCCTGTGTCCCCCAAATGCAGTCTTGCCTGTGTCCCTCAAATGCAGCCTTGCCTGCGTCCCCCAATGCAGCCTTGCCTGTGTCACATCAAATGTAGCCTTGCCTGTGTCCACCAAATGCAGCCTTGCCTGTGTCCCCCAAATGAAGCCTTGCCTGTGTCCACCAAATGCAGCCTTGCCTGTATCCCCCAAATGCAGCCTTGCCTGTGTCCCCCAAATGCAGCATTGCCTGCGTCCCCAATGCAGCCTTGCCTGTGTCACATCAAATGCAGCCTTGCCTGTGTCCCACCAAATGCAGCCTTGCCTGTGTCCCCCAAATGCAGCCTTGCCTGTGTCCCCCAATGCAGCCATGCCTGTGTCCCCCAATGCAGCCTTGCCTGTGTCCCCCAAATGCAGCCTTGCCTGTGTCCCCCAAATGCAGCCTTGTCTGTGTCCCGAAATGCAGCCTTGCCTGTGTCCCTCAAATGCAGCCTCGCCTGTGTCCCCCAAATGCAGCCTTGCCTGTGTCCTGAAATGCAGCCTTGCCTGTGTTCCCCAAATGCAGCTGTCTGTGTCCCCAATACAGCATTGCCTGTGTCCCCTAATGCAGCATTGCTTGTGTCCCCCAAATGCAGCCTTGCCTGTGTCCCCCAAAGCAGCCTTGCCTGTGTCCCCCAATGCAGCCTTGCCTGTGTCCCCCAATGCAGCATTGTCTGTGTCCCCCAATGCAACCTTGCCTGTGTCCCCCAATGCAGCCTTGCCTGTGTCCCAAAATGCAACCTTGCCTGTGTCCCGAAATGCAGCCTTGCTTGTGTCCCGAAATGCAGCCTTGCCTGTGTTCCCCAATGCAGCCTGTGCAGCCCCCCCATTCTCCCCAGGAGCACAGCGGTAGTGTACTACTTACCTTGCTGTTGTCCTCTCCAGCGGTGTCTTCTTCATACTTCCTGTTTCCTCTCTCCCGGGCGCAATGGGAGAAAAAAAACAGGAAGTGACGTCAAACTGAGATGTTAATCAAAACGCCTGGCCGTTGTAACATACACTACGACCAACGAGTAGCAGCTACTCGGCGCTTCGGAAAGCGTCGCGAGGCATGCTAAATGCCCGCAAATGCAGTGCCATTTCTGCAATCTCGTGACGCGGCGCTTCCCATAAGTGCACTGTGTCCAGCGTCGCACTGTGTCCGGCGTCCGCACACAGTGAACTTAAGGACCTTTTTTTATTATTTTTTTAAAGGGCCAGTATTAAAAATTTTTTTTTTTTTTACTTTTTTTTTTGTGACTGCCTGGAGGGGGGGCGGCGCCCATGTGCCCCCTATGGACGGGCCGCCACTGCTGCACTTCCAAATTTTGATGCACTAGCCGAAGTTACATCCAAACTGTAATGTTTAGCGAAGGTTTCGCAGGAGCTCCAACTAGCCATCCTGCATATGTCTTCCACCAATATTTTAGCAGAAGCTGCCCATGAGTCTGCCACCCCTCTTGTTAAATGAGATTGTATAGCTTGTGGAGGCATCAGCCCCTGTTTCTCATACGTAAAGCTTATCACCTTGGTGATCCAGGTAACTATGATTCTAGCTGATGCCGCTTCTCCTCTCCTAGGTCCTGATGGTAAAACGAATAAAGTATCAGTCTTGCGCATCTGCCGAGAGTGGTGCAAGTACGTTGAGAACAAGTTGACAATATCCAGCAGTCTGAGATCTAGTTCCTCTGGTTGTCCCGGCCGTTGCTTGAAGCTAGGTAGGACTGACTTCCAATTTACATGAAACTTGGAGACCACCTTGGGGGTTAAGGCCGCTGAGGGCCTTAGGATTACTTTGTCTGGGAGAAAGATGCAAAAAGGATCCTTGCAAGATAAAGCTGCCAGCTCTGAAATTCTCCTTGCTGACATTATGGCTGTGAGAAATATCAGCTTGACTTTCAGGAACCATAGCAGGCATGTTTCAGCAGGCACAATTGGAGGTTGGAGCAGAGCTCTTAGCACTGTGCCCAAGTCCCAGGCTGGGAACAGGGTCCTCTTTGGTAATCTTATTCTTATGGCCCCTCTAAGAAATTGCTTTATTAGCAGATCGCAAGCACCTTCATTTCCTCTGGTCTTGTGGCCATTCTGTCTGGACAAAGATGTCTGGCGGCTTTTCTCAAAATATTATCTTGTAACCTTGTTTGATTGTCTTCTGGACCCATTGGTCCTTGACCTTCTTTGCCCATACCCTCCAAAAGGTCGCCAACCTGGCACCCACCTGGAGGGGTCAGACGGCCAAACCATCAAAAAGACTTCCCCACCTTCTTAACATTCCATAGAAAAGAGCTTTGTGTGCCTCTCCATTTGGATCTCGCATATTCTTGACCTGGTCTATATGACCTGGCCCCACAAGCTCTTCTGAACACTGATTGGCCTGAACATACTGCTTGCTGTCTCCTTTTGGGTCTCTGCGGTAGTGGAACAATCTGCTACACAATGGCGCAACCACAGGGCCCTTTTCACCATTACTGAATAAATCATGAGCCTTGCCAGCAGTTTTACCATATCTATGGAGGCTTCCGCCAGAAAGGCAGCTGACAGAGTAAGTTAAGCGCTGTTATGATTTTGGCTGTCTCTAAGCCTGACTTCAGGACCATCTCTACATTTGTGACCCAGACCTTTAGAGCCCTGGAGATCGAGGTTAGGGCTATAGCCGGGTGGCAGGCTGTGCCTGTAGTTTAATAGAAAACAATGTGAAAGTGGAAACTCCTGCGCTGTTGGGGGGGGGGGGGGTTGGCTACGCTAAAAGGACACTGCTGCAACACCTAAGTACTGATCCAAGGCAGGACAAATGAGACAAAAGTGGGGGAAGATGGTAGTTGCGCTGTGATGAAGGGGGGGGGGCTACAAAGATGACTAAAGTGGCCAAGTGAACTAAAAAAGCAGAAACGGGCCAATGCATGAATGGATCCTACATGCTAAAAGAACATGGTGGGGATGCAGTGCAGTGCAACGTAGCTAATCAACATGACTATAATGTTGCGGGCAGACAAAGCCTAATATATAAAGGTAATTGTGAAACAGTGACTGCTTGAATATAGCAAAGCAAAATTACATATACTAACACAAATAGGATGAATAATGACACAATGCAAAAAAATATATAATGCAAGAAAAATATATGTGGGCTAGTGCCCCATTAGCAAAAACGTGCCAAATCCTGGTGAACTACAAGTGACAAATCCCTAGGGCAAACATGAATATTAGTTCTATCATCCAGTCCAAAAAACAAAAACTCGTAATGAGAAACACAAAACAATTCCAATCGTGAAGGGAAGGGGGGTCTTCAGTGAGGACACCTCCGTGTTTGCAAGCCGCTTACCTTACAGCTGTAAGGTGTACAGCCTGTGTTGCAAATGACCCGCAGGTGTAGACGTTCCATGTATAAGGTAGTGACAATGATGAACATGCCAAGCGAAATATAAAAAATAAAAAGTATACAGCATGTAAAATAACTCTGCGACGACCACAGTGGAGGGGGGGCAAGACACACACGGGGGGAGGTTGCACTCACTTTCATGAAGTCAGTGTGGGCATCAATCCACAAGCGCCGAGCTCGTATGCCTCCAGGGGTATCACCAATCTGGAATCTGTCCCCGTGCCTGGAAACTGGAATTTGTCCCCTGAAGAATTTGTTCCTCTGAAGAAGTCACGTGACGGGACGATACGCATTAGGATTGGAGCACGGGACGCTGCCACAGACAAACAACAGGAGACGAGCTCAGCGCTTGTAGTTACTACACACTGCAGCATTGTTTTAAATGTAAGTTGATTGGACTTGTTTTATTAAATAAATATACCTTTTATATGGGATCACGCTATGTGCGTCTCTTTCCCCCTCACACTGTACGTCACTACTCTACCTGACGAACACTGAGGAGAGAGGCTCGGGGACAAATTCCAGTTTCCAGGCACGGGGACAGATTCCAGATTGGTGATACCCCTGGAGGCATACGAGCTCGGCGCTCATGGATTGATGCCCACACTCACTTCATGAAAGTGAGTGCAACCTCCCCCGTGTGTGTCTTGCCCCCCCTCCACTGTGGTCGTCGCAGAGTTATTTTACATGCTGTATACTTTTTATTTTTTATATTTCGCTTGGCATGTTCATCATTGTCACTACCTTATACACGGAACGTCTACACCTGCGGGTCATTTGCAACACAGGCTGTACACCTTACAGCTGTAAGGTAAGCGGCTTGCAAACACGGAGGTGTCCTCACTGAAGATCCCCCTTCCCTTCACGATTGGAATTGTTTTGTGTTTCTCATCACAAGTTTTTGTTTTTTGGACTGGATGATAGAACTAATATTCATGTTTGCCCTAGGGATTTGTCACTTGTAGTTCACCAGGATTTGGCATGTTTTTGCTAATGGGGCACTAGCCCACATATATTTTTCTTACATTATATATTTTTTTGCATTGTGTCATTATTCATCCTATTTGTGTTAGTATATGCAATTTTGCTTTGCTATATTCAAGCAGTCACTGTTTCACAATTACATATTAGACTTTGTCTGCCCGCAACATTATAGTCATGTTGATTAGCTACGTTGCACTGCACTGCATCCCCACCATGTTCTTTTAGCATGTAGGATCCATTCATGCATTGGCCCGTTTCTGCTTTTTTAGTTCACTTGGCCACTTTAGTCATCTTTGTAGCCCCCCCCCCCTTCTTCATAGCGTAACTACCATCTTCCCCCACTTTTGTAGTTTAATAGAGCTTTTTCATATCTGCATCTGCGTGCCTGTCCATTGGGTCTCTGAAGGTTGTAGAATCCTCCAACGACAAGGAAACGTGCCTTGCTAGGCGCTGCAAGGCTGCGTCTACTCCTTGAGCTGACTCCCAAAAGGCAGTGTCTGAGGCCTTGAATGGGTATAATTTTATAAAGCAATTTTGTATGTTTGCCTTCTTTTCAGGCTTCTCCCATTCTTCCTTGAATAACTTGCAGATCTCCATCATGAACGGAAAGGTTGCCCCCTGCTTTTTCAGGTTTGGGAAATATCTCTTAATTTTCTCTAGTGGTTGAGAGTCTTGCTCCCACTCTATGGCCTCATTAACTGCCATAATGTAAGGCTGTATGAGCTGAAAGTCGAATAAATATTCTGACAGTTCTTCAGACTCTGACGAGTCTCCTGAGGATATTTCAAGCACCGGTGGTGAGTCCCGCTTATGCTTAGACGTGCTTTTGACTCCAGGCTTGGTCTTGGAAGGACTTGCGCTGAAGACCAACTGCATACTTTCAGCCACCACCTCATGGATTTAATCCTTTATCCTAAGTGCCTCTGTCTCTTTATCTGTGGCTACATTTCTTATGTATTCTGCGCACAAGAGTCTCTTGGGAGCAGATAGTGCTGAACAAGCCCAGCAGAGGCCCTTGCCCGGACGACCTCTTGTCCCACTTGGCTCTGCCGCCGGATATTAACTGCGGCCTAGACTGGCAGTTATTTGGGGTCTATGCCATGTGCATGACCCAGATGCATTAGGAGAATTTGAGAGGTGGCGGGACTTTCCCTTCTGCGAATGTCTTTTTTTAGGGCTTCTGCTCCTATAAAGACAGGACACCTTATTAGTCTGGTGTACAGCACTATTTTGTTTGTGGCCGACGTAAACCGCTCCTACCCTTCTGACAATCCTTATGCTCTTTGGGGCTGTGGTGAGCTCATAGCTGAAGTAACAAAAAGACAGAGTTAAAGAATAAGAAGAAAAAGCTCCTATTCTACTCACTCTTGTTTTTTTTTTGGTACTAGCCCTTTAAGAGAATCTGCTTTACCTGGATGCTGGATAAAGAGTCACTCAGGGTGACAACAGACTTCAGGAAATATCTGACAAGCTGTAATACATAGGATTATGCATTAGGATCACTCAGGGGTCATAGTCTAGCAAACACTTACAACAGCACAGCCACCCTTTCCCCTATCAGGAGGGAACTCACCAGTACACTTCCCTCTCTAGCTGTGGCATAAAGCACTGGGGTCTCTGCAGCTCCTGGCTTTATCCTGGGTGTTTCTAGGCGAAACCTGTCACCCCTGCCCCTCACAGGTCCGCCCCCCCGTGACATTATCACCAGCCTACAGAAAACACATTGGAGACTAGGACAGGACAGGAAAACAGCAGGAAGGAGTGCACGATCTTCAGGTAGCACCACAGCCCCGGAATGGTGTGTTCTTTAAGCGTTTATCTGCCCGCAGCCCTGGCACCTGGAGCATCAAGGTTTTTAAGAGGATTTATCTCTATCGTTCTGGACCTTCCAACCCAGGAGAGGCTTGAACCTGGGAGGGTAGGTTCGGTAGGAGGGTGTAGTCAATTCCTCGAGCATGGTGGCCTGGAGTCTGACCAAAAAAAGAGAACAGGGGGAGGCTCTCTTTTATTAGCTAGGAGAAGGTGGTTCTGAGAGACTGGAGGGAGGGGTTAACCCAAGTGTGCTGACGTGAGGCTGGCCAGGAAATATTGGTTACAGGGAGCCCACCAGCATTGCCAATCTGTTGCCTTTTTGTTTTACTTTTATACATTTAGTCAGGGCTTTTTTTCAGCTGGAACTTGATGGAACTCAGTTCCACCACCTCTGACTCAGGCCCTCTGCTCCTTGCTCACCACTATCACTTGTAAACACAGGAGTCCGTCTTCTGTGTTTACCAGTGATAGCTTGTCTCCCAATGGCTCTCACAGATCTTATCTCCTGAGCAGCTCCCACTGAGTGCAGAATGGGAACAAGGAAGATGCAGGTGCCCGGGTGCATGACGGATGCAGACACGGTGTGGTTGAGTTCCTGCACCTATTTTCTGAGAATAAAATCCCTGCATTTAGTACAAAAAAATACTATATGTAAACAAACCTGGTAGGGCTAATGCTATTTTTTTGTCTCTTACTCTTGTAACACTGAACCAATGCTGAAAGTTATATGGTAAAAAAGCATAAACATCAGTCCTGCTATGGGAATACCAGCTTGTAGAACTGGTACATTCTTTATTAATCATATGATGTTAAAAATTAGAATAAAAAACCTGTCAGATTGGTAGCTAACAAACAGGATGGCAGGAAAATTATTTATTATTTACCACAAGATCCGGTATCACAAACTCAATTTGAAGTCATACTATTGTAGCGCTTCCCCCGAAGGAGTCAGTTGGTAATCTGGGTTCTCTGTTCTGCACCTCAACTCCAAGAACAACCTCAGCCCCTCTGTCACACCAGGTTGAGTGAAAGTTATTGCATGCACTTATAGACTTATTACTACACAGGTGTGGATACCTTTAATTCGACTCAAAGTAGTATCAGGAAATAAACACAAAGACCATTTAGTGGTAAATTAACTCAATGTATTCGTATGGGTTAGAGTAAATTAGTTTAGGCATTTATTAGCATGCACAGAAAAGATTTAGACACAGTTTGCTATACAAAGGGGGTTATTTACGAAAGGCAAATCCACTTTGCACTACAAGTGCAAACTACAAGTGCAAAATGCACTTGAAATTGCACTGAAAGTGCACTTGGAAGTGCAGTTGCTGTAAATCTGAGGGGTAGATCTGAAATGAGGGGAATCTCTGCTGATTTTATTATCCAATCATGTGCAAGTTAAAATGCTGTTTTTTATTTTCCTTACATATCCCCCTCGAATCTACAGCGACTGCACTTCCAAGTGCACTTTCAGTGCAATTTCAAATGCACTTTGCACTTGTAGTTTGCACTTGTAGTGCAAAGTGGATTTGCCTTTAGTAAATAACCCCCCCCAATGTGATCTGTAGGCTGATGTGACTTAGGTAAGAGTTCTGTAACATTAGACTGGAATCAACTCATAAATCAGCAGAGTCAACAATAAGCAAAGCATAAAAACATTAACTGCAATGTGAGTAATAATACTATAACTAATCTAGAATGCACTCTAGGAGAATAACTAGGATATGGTGTTATGTTCCCTGAGAGGTACCTCTTAGCATAAGCAATAGGTGAAGACCTCTGTGTAGCAGCTGTTAATGGACAGTTTTTAGTCCTAACTCTTCAGCTAGATAGCGTTGGGGCCCAGCTGTATTGTTGGTGCACATTAAAATAGTCCCAGTCGAGCCTGCAGGCATCAATAAGGCTGCTAAATGGCTTTATAGTCAGGTCCTAAAGGGCTCAGTCTCTCACTCTAGCAGCAAATAGTAAATCCCCACAGCAGTAGCTCACCAGTCCCAGCAGTATTGCAGCTCATAATCCTGCCACACACAGCAATGCCAATTAGTCCACTCTCTGATCTGCACCCAGGTGACTCTGGCTGTTGGTACCCCCAAACTCAGCACTCCAGATCTCGCTCAGCCTGCTGATATATAGTGCTGGTGCACACTGAACAGTGATGTGCACTCTCTGGTCTCTCTCATGGCAAAAAGGAAGCTGTGTCCTGTACAGCCTGAGAAATTTCAGGTACCGTATATACTCGAGTATAAGTCGAATTTTTCAGCACATTTTTTTGTGCTGAAAGTGCCCCCCTCGACTTATACTTGAGTCAAGCACTTTTCTGCAGCAAAAAATTTCATTTTCCGAACCGACTTTGGGGCCCCGTATCTCTGGGCCACTTGGAGCTAGGAACCCCAAATTTGGTGTGCAAACCCAGTGGTTCCACAACATATCCAAAGCTGAAGTTCCTAGCACTAAGTGGCCCCGAGATACAGGGCCCCAAAATCGGTTCGGAAAATGTCATTCTCTGCTGCAGGAAAGTGCTTGACATTTTCTGAACCGACTTTGGGGCCCCATATCTCAGGGCCACTTGATGCTAGGAACCCCAAATTTTGTGTGAAAACCCAGTGGAAATGGTACCATAATATATTTAAAGATGGGTTTCCTAGCACTAAGTGGCCCTGAGATACAGGGCCCCAAAACCGGTTCAGAAAATGTCATTCTCTGCTGCAGAAAAGTGCTTGACATTTTCTGAACTGATTTTTGGGGCCCTGTATCTCGGGGCCACTTGGTGCTAGAAACCCCAGCTTTAGAAATTTTATGGTGCTCCACTGGGTTTGCACACCAAATTTGGGGGTTCTTAGCACTAAGTGGCCTTGAGATATGGGGCCCCAAATTCGGTCAACTGTGTCCATCTGCAGCAATGTCATTTCGGGACCCTTTGGGTTCAGAGACCCCAAATTTTGGCTGCAGCTAGGGGGCATCGAGGAACCCTTAACTATCGAGTTTGAAGTTCAGGGGACCTATGGCTGCAAATGGGCACAGTGAGGCATGCAAATGGGCACAGTGATGCTGCAAATGGGCATTGTTGACCCTCTTTTCCACTTACAGTAGCTGTGCATTTCTCACCCTCGTCTTATACTCGGGTCAATAAGTTTTTCCCATTTTTTTTGTGGTAAATTAGGGCCTCGACTTATACTCGGAACGACTTATACTCGAGTATATACGGTATTTCCCCTGCTTCTGGAAATATCTCTCTGAGAAATGCAGTTCAAAAGCTATTGATTACAGTAGAGTATCTTTCCTCTGGACTACAGTTCCCACAATGGAGTTCTGTCTGAATTAATCTATTGAACTCTTCCTGCTCAGCAGCTCCCTCCACTTGCTGATATAGCTGTTAACCAGTTCAGCACCACAGATTCCTATGCCACGTACACGCGATTGGACTTACCAACGGGAAATGTTGGATGTGAGCTTGTTGTCGGAAAGTCCGACCATGTGTATGCTCCATCGAACATTTGCTGTTGGAATTTCCACACACAAATGTTTGAGAGCAGGTTCTCAAATTTTCCGACAACAAAACTTGTTGTCGGAAAGTCCGATCGTGTGTACACAAGTCCGTTGCACAAAAGTTCACACATGCTCTGAATCAAGCAGAAGGAGCCACACTGGCTATTGAACTTCCCTTTTCTCGGCTCGTCGTACGTGTTGTACGTCACCGCGTTCTCACGTTCTGAATTTTGGGCCAGCATTTGTGTGACCGTGTGTATGCAAGACAAGTTTGAGCCAAGATCCTTCGGAAAAAAATCCACGGTTTTTTTTGTCAGAAAATCCAATTGTGTCTACGGGGCATTAGCCAAGCACGCGACAACACTATCAAAATGATTATTGTTACTTTTGTATTACTCTATTGGCCAAAATGTTGTGGCCATTTCCATTGTTAACTGCATTCTGATCATTAAAAAACAAAAACAGGATGGTGGGAGATGATCTGGGGAACTGCCAGGGATGAGATTTTTCCTTATTTGCACATCTCTATTTCTTGGTCTAATGCGCCTACCTCCAGATTTGCACTCAAGCTAGATATGCCATTCCTACTGTAAACACAAAATTGCAAACAACAAACCATATCACAGATATATGGAAATTAGGATCACTGCAAGATGAAGCACATAGAAACAATTACTACAGAACAGTATAAAGATACATTTAAACCTCTGGCAAACCGCACAAAGGTATTCGTATTGAAGTTTTGGTATGCACAGGTTTATACAACAATAACTTCTGAAACACTTTTCAAAAATAATTTTCAAACTGTTTTTTTTTTTAGCACATATGAGACCTTTGTTTACTATTTTGTTCTTAAAAATACTTTGTATATATTTGTGATAATAAGCAGAGAAATAGTTAACAATGGCAAAAGCAAAGTTTTAGTTGAATGCATGTTTGTATAATTAATAATCCATACAATTGCAATGAATTATTTTCTCCTATTTATCCCAAGTGCAGGGACCCCAAATATGTGTGGAATTTGATACATCTATCTGTATGTTAATTAAACAAATGGAAATATTTTAGAAAAATATTGGGCAATTTTCTGTACAATGGCTATCATTCAACAATAGATCTGCGTACAGGAGTTATATTGCAAATGTGTTAAATGAAAAAAGATGAGACTATATTAACTTAAAAAATAATTATTTCTAACCAAAAAGTTGCGTGAGCTTTTTGATATCCAAAACTGTAATTAGGAGAGGCATTATAAACCATTACAGCCATTCAATTTAGAGTTAAACAAAAACGATGGTACAAAAATGATTATTCTACATTCGGGATGTGGGGATGGGCAATGCATAATGGGCATCTATGTATGTATGTGAATCCTGATCATTTGAGATGTTTTGGATCTCCTCCAACCCTTGGTCATTCTAAATGTGCAGGTGGAGCATGGGGAGCCACCTGGGTCACAGACCATGGGCATGATTACAAGGACATTTTTGAAAGAGCCACAGTGGTGAGTGACACGTAAAGTGGTTACCAATCAAATTCTGTAGCCCCCCCCCCCCCCCAATTGCATTCTGCAGCTCCCTCCTGGAGATCAGAGCACTCTCTTTCCAGAAGGTGCTGCAGCTGCACACATAGAGCATGCATTAACAAATCCTCTGCATAGGACATCACGTAGGAAAACATTATTATACAGATTGAGGGCGGGAAGGGTTAAAGTTGAACTCCAGACATGTTTATAAAAACACCAATTAAAGCAGGTATGTGTTCATTGAAAGTAAATGCTTAAAGGGTTAGTTCACCTTTACAAAAAAACAAACAAAAAAAAACTGCTTATGCAGATAAGGGGTGTTTGTAGATAAAAATAAACTGTGCAGCTCAACTAAAGTTGATATAAAGAAAGGAAGGGAAAAGCAATTGGGACTCTGAATGAGGCGGTGACGTGGTAAGGTTGATTGCCTCCATCCCTATCTAAATAAAAAGGGAGACAAGGGGTTGGGACTTTGAATGAAGCACATAGGTGTAAAAATGTAAATTTATTGGAAAGCAATGTTGTAATACATAATGGTAATATGAATAAGCGTATAATATCCAATATAATTCATATAAATAGATGTACATACAATGAAGGCGATTTGCCACATAATTGCAGACAGTTACTTACACATAACACACATACTAAAAAATATCAAGTAAAACATGTTATAAATAGAACCACGGCATATAATAGCTCTATGCATTAACAGTGACTAAAGTTGAATAATGCCCTTGCTATTGATGTAGGCCACTTATGTACCTCCTGAAGCCTGACTGAAATACTGCCAGGATGTTGCTGGAACTTTGCTAACTGTGACCTATACATTACTGCTCACTTACGCCATCACAGGAGCAAGCTCTTTCTCTTATTCAAAACCCCTCACATGGTCTTTCTCTCCCATGATGCAATAGCTCTGAGCTCAGCGTCTGAGAGCTTATTCCTGCGATGGTGGAGGTGAACAGTAACAACTAGGTCTCACTTAGCAATGCCCCGGTAGTATTCCAGTCAGGCTTCAGGAGGCATGTAAATGACCTACACCTATAGCATGGGCATTATTTAACTTTATTCTGAGCTGCACAGATTGTTTTTATTTACAAACGCCCCTTATCTATATAAGCAGTTTTATGGTAAAGGTGAACAAACCCTTTAAACATATTTTAAATACAACCAGTGAAAATACCTGATTATGACTAATCAGCTCCTGCAATCCCCTGTATGCCATCAATCAGACTGACAGAGGCAAGAACAACACTAATGCCGCGTACACACAGTCGGACTTTTCGTCTACAAAAGTCCGACGGACGCCGACGGACGCCGACGGACTAAAGCCGGCTGACAATCCGATCGTGTGTGGGCTTCCCCGGACTTTCAGCGGACTTTTCCAGCCGCAAATCTGACGGACTTTAGATTTGAAACATGCTTCAAATCTTTACGTCGTAGCTACGCCAGACCCAGAAATCCGCTCGTCTGTATGCTAGTCCGACGGACAAAAACCCACGGCAGGGCAGCTATTGGCTATCAACTTCCTTATTTTAGTCCGGTGTACTTTATCACATACGAATCCATCGGACTTTTGTGTGATCGTATGTAGGCAAGTCCGTTCGTTAGAAAGTCTGCCGCAAGTCCGCCAAAAGTCCGCCAAAAGCCCGCCAAAAGTCAGTCGAAAGTCTGTCGGACTTTTGTAGCCGAAAAGTCCGACCGTGTGTACGCGGTATTAGGGCTCATTTAAACCACAGCGCATGCGTTAAAGCATTTTATATGCATTGCATTTGTTTGTTTTGTTTTTTTTGCAGTTTGCCTTGATTTTCCTTGCAGTGCATTCTGTTTATGCACATATGCATGCATTTGGACACGTTGCCTCCAGCTGCGCTGAAAAAAAGTAATTGATGTAATTTTTTTTTTTAGCTCAGGGCAAATGCAACACAATGCAATGCACTGATGCAAATGGCATTCAGAGAGAACCATTATTATGTGGCTGTCATGCATTAGGAATGCACTCACAAACACACCCCAGAACATTGGGTGTGAATGAGCCCTCAAATCCATTTAGGTGTTCTGCAGTGTATATGAACAATCTGGATAAAAAAAAGAGTTGATTTATCATTGTGCCATTGCTGCTCCTTTACTGTCCAGCTACTAGAGTCTGGAGTAGGGAAGGTTCCTGGGCTGCATTACTTAACTGCAGTAAAAAAAGTAAGGGCAACAACCTGGCTCTGTTGTCTGGTGGGGCTGAACAAAGCTCTTGACTGACTGGACAAAAATACACATCTTTTTGCAGGTGGAACAACATCCAGATACAGTATGTATTACTTTGTATCTTTATCAGTTTGCATGGGTTCAGTTTTAAATCTCTTGCATACACACACGAGGGCTAAACAGCATACATTTGGCCTGAAAGTAGCAGGTGCAATGTACAGCTAGCCTCTATAAAACAATGACAGTTTGGCTGCTTCCATCGCTGTAGCCAAGGTCGTGTAGCACCCTCAAGTGTACAGAGTAGGTAAATTTACTTTGGCTTTGTTGTAGGCAGAGGAGCTGAGGTTAATTTGTTTGTGTTAGCTGTGGAGAGCTTCAAGGGCTGGGTCTATGTTACCCCTCCCCCTCCTGGCTTCCAGAATTTGCTGGATAGTTCTGGAACTTAAAGGGTGGAGGAACAGAGCCTAAATCCTGGATATTTATGGAATCTCCACCAATCCCTGGGTAGGCAATGCCCAGAAGGTAGGTAAATAGGCCATAAAAGTTCAGGAGCCTAGCAGTGAGTGTGCAGAGTCCAGGGTCCAGTTGCTTGGAAGGGACCCCTGTGCTGGGGGGCTCTGCCCCTGGGCAGAAGGAAGGACAGGAGAAAGCCAGTGGGAGAGAGATATAGCAGCTGATGTCCCACACTCTCTCTAGCCTCAACTTGGCTTAACTGAAGCTACCTTGACAGTCAGGATCAGGGCCTGTATAGCAGGAAGCCTGTGCAGCAACCATTTGGACTTCAGGACTCACCAAAGTAGGATTGAGTGAGTAACTTTCATTCTTCACACCCCAAGCCTGGATAGAGGAGGGGAAGCAGGGTGCAATACTTTGCTTGCCCATAACCCAGGGACAGCATAGTGACCGTTTACAACCAGGAAAGCCATTCTATACCTCTAGCTGGGGATTAAAGAACAGCCAGGTGCATTAGCATTTCTCCATGGAGTAGCACTTGTATTCAGCAGTTGGAGCTTTTTGCTATCTGTTTTGCTGTACCATCAAAATGACAGGAGGACAGCTTTGTAATGTTAATTCCTAGCAGCTAAAAACATCAAGTCCTCAAGTTTTTTTATTCAAGCTCTACAGTTCTGGACATCCCATGCTTTTCCCCATTCCCCATCCAAGTTTAATCCCTAAATAAAGAAAAACAAACATCCCCTGGACAGATTTTTGAGTGCATGAAAGCTGCAAAAATTCCTGTTGCCTAGCTATGTGCATAAGGGAGGACCTGAAAGTCAAGCAGCCCTTACGTCTTAAGTTGTATCTGTATACATGTAAATCCAAAAATTTGCATGTGTATTAGGACTTGCGCATTGCCTTAAATGCAGTCCCACTGTACGGCCCTTTTGCGGCTGTGTGCAAGAGACCTACCTAAGCTGGTAGAAGGATTTACATTTGCGTAAATTGCATCATTTTATACAATTAGGAGGTACTTAGACTTTTCAATTGTGACACAGTTCTGTCTCAAAAACACTCTGACACAGCTACTTTTTATAAGGCAACAACACTTTTGCTAATGTTTGCAGTGGGGAGACTTTTGCCATTCTACACTGAATACAAAGTGCTTGGAATTTTGACCTTTTTGTTAAAAGCACAAAGCCTTCATTAAAATTGCTGCATTTTGTTCCCTGAAGTAAATGCTACTTGGTCATCTAATGGCAAATAGCAATTTTAAAGAATAAGACTCAAAATCGATATTGTTTTATGTTATTATGTTTGAAAAGCAACACAGTAAAACTGTAAAGCATCACTAATACTGTTTAAAGTATTACATTTCCATTATTAAGCTTTTAGATTTTTTTTGTTTTGTTTTTTTCCTACTGGTAGTAGTATTTGAAAAAAAAATAAAAAAAATAAAAAATTGTAAGGCAGAGACAAGCAAACAGACATGATGCGGCAGAAGAACAGCAAATCTCTCTAAATTTGAAAGTCAACAAACTGGCCTCATCCACAGAAGCAGTGATCCAAATCCCATATAAAATATAGATGGTTCTAATAATGTCAGTCACAGAGTAACAGGCTATAAAATTGCTTTAGGCTTTTGTACTGGAGAAGTAAAATAAATACAATGCATATTTTCAGTTTTATCACAAGCTCTTCCATGAAGTTTGATTTATGCCTTTTGTAGTTTTACTGACTTAATTTATACTTCCGTGACAATTTTATTTATTTTTGCTTCTTATCATTACAATAGAAATACTCCTACATCAGTAGCGTACGAAAAAATCTCTTAAAGCGGATTTCCACCTAAAAGTGGAAATTCCGCTTTAAGGACTCTTGACCAGCTGACATGCCACATTTGGGAGGGGGGGGAGCGGGTACCTAGTTTTGACAGGTACCCAGCTCCCACTTCTGCTCGGGTAACCTAGGCGACTCGAGCGGAAGTTCTCCTCTCCCCCTCCCTCCCTGCATTCTTCTGGGACACGTCACAGGTCCTAGAAGATTGCCCGGCCATTCAGGACGTGCAGCGCGACCCGCGCAATGTGCAGTGAGCACCTGGCTGTAAAGCCGCAAGCTGTCACAGCCGGGTGCCCACACTAGTGATGCCGGTGCCGCAAAAAGGCGGGGGAGAGAAATGAGGCCTCGGGCGGCTGCATTGCTGGATTGCAGGACAGGTGAGTGTGTATTTATTAAAAGTCAGCAGCTACACTTTTTGTAGCTACTGACTTTTAATAAACACAGAAACGACTGGGACTCTGCATATTAAGTAAATTATCAGCTATATATTATGTTATACAGTATCTCACAAAAGTGAGTACACCCCTCACATTTTGTGTAAATATTTTATTATATCTTTTTATGTGACAACACTGAAGAAATGACACTTTACATTGTAGCAAAGTAGTGAGTGTACAGCTTGTATAATAGTGTAAATTTGCTGTCCCCTCAAAAAAACTCAACACACAACCATTAATGTCTAAACCGCTGGCAACAAAAGTGAGAAAACTCCTAAGTGAAAATGTCCAAATTGGGCCCAAAGTGTCAAAATTTTGTGTGGCCACCATTTTTTTCCATCACTGTCTTAACCCTCTTTGGCATGGAGTTCACCAGAGCTTCACAGGTTTCCACTGGAGGCCTCTTCCACTCCTCCATGACGACATCACAGGGCTGGTGGATGTTGAAGACCTTGCGCTCCTCCCTATTCCATTTAAGGATGCCCCACAGATGCTTAATAGGGTTTAGGGCTGAAGACATGCTTGGCCAGTCTATCACCTTTACCCTCAGCTTCTTTAGCAAGGCATTGGTCATCTTGGAGATGTGCTTGGGGTCGTTATGTTGGAATACGAAGGGAGGGGATCATGCTCTGCTTCTGTATGTTACAGTACGTTGACATTCATGGTTCCCTCAATGAACTGTAGCTCCCCACTGCTGGCAACACTCATACAGCCCCAGACCATGACACTACCAAAACCATGTTTGACTGTAGGCAAGACTTGTCTTTGTACTCCTCACCTGGTTGCCAACACACACGCTTGACACCATCTAAACCAAATAAGTTTATCTTGGTCTCAGCAGACCACAGGACATGGTTCCAGTAATCCATGTCCTTAATCTGCTTCTCTTCAGCAAACTGTTTGAAGGGCTTTCTTGTGCATAATCTTTAGAAGAGGCTTCCTTCTGGGACGACAGCCATGCAGACCAATTTGATGCAGTGTGCGGCGTATGGTCTGAGCACTGACAGGCTGACCCCCACCTCTTCAACCTCTGCAGCAATGCTGGCAGCACTTATACGTCTATTTCCCAAAAGACTACCTCTGGATATGACGCGAAGCATGTGCACTGAACTTCTTTGGTCGACCATGGCGAGGCCTGTTCTGAGTGGAACCTGTCCTATTAAACCGCTGTATGGTCTTGGCAATCTTCTTATAGACTAGGCCATCTTTATGTAGAGCAAAAATTTTTTTTCCAGATCCTCAGAGAGTTCTTTGCCATGAGGTGCCATGTTGAACTTCCAGTGGCCAGTATGAGAGAGTGAGAGCGATAACAGCAAATTTAACACACCTGCTCCCCATTCACACCTGAGACCTTGTAACACTGAAGAGTCACATGATGCTGGGGAGGGAAAATAGCTAACTGGGCTCAATTTGGACATTTTCACTTAGGGGTGTACTCACTTTTGTTGCCAGCGGTTTAGACATTATGGCTGTGTTGAGTTATTTTGAGGGGACAGCAAATTTACACTGTTATACAAACTGTACACTCACTACTTTACATTGTAGCAAAGTGTCATTTCTTCAGTGTTGTCAGATGAAAAGATATAATAAAATATTTACAAAAATGTGAGGGGTGTACTCACTTTTGTGAGATACTGTATATACTGTATCTAATTATTGTGTAAATCAGTTATATTTCATATGGCAGTTCTGGTTCCTGATGTTCCTTTTGAGTAGGTATATTTAGTTGTATGGCTACGGGCTGTGGAAGGGGATTTAATCTTTCTATGAGACACAGACAACAAAAACGTAACTGACAATTACTTAACGTGGCTCTAAATACTCAAGGTTTTTCACCTTAATGCATTAAACCTTCTGTGCTGCAGCTCCCCCCTCCCCTTTTTCTTACCTGAGCTAGATCAGATCCAGCGATGTGCACAAGCACAGCAGGGGACCCCAGAAGAAGAGGATTGGGCCTGCTTTGTGCAGGACAATTGCACAGAGCAGGTAAGTATAGTTTTTTTTATTTTTTATAAAGGTTTACAACCACTTTATCTACAGTACTTGCCAATTCTGAAACTTTGCTCCTACATGTAAAAATCTACTTTTTTTTGCTAAAAAATTATTTAGAAACCCCAAACATTATATATATATATATATATATATATATATATATATATATATATATATATATATATATAATGTTTGGGGTTTCTAAATAACTTTATATATATATATATATAGATATATATATATATATATATATATATATATACATATATATTTTATTTTTTTATTTTATTTTTTTTTGCAGAGGCCCTATAGAATAAAATGGTGGGTGTTGCAATTTTTTATTTCACACGGTATTTGCGCAGCGGTTTTTCAAACACAATTTAAAAAAAAAAAAACAACATTTTTATGAATTAAAAGAAAACCAAAACACTAAAGTTAGCCTAAATTTTTTGTATATGTGAAAGATGTTAAGCTGAGTAAATAAATACCTAACATGTCATGCTTCAAAATTGCTTCTGCGGTAAATTACGGTGCTTGAAATTCTCCATAGGCTATGCTTTAAACGCATTTACGGGTTACCAGTTTAGAGTTGCACAGGAGGTCCAGTGGTAGAATTTTTGCTCTCGCTCTGATGTTCGTGACAATACCTCATATGTGTGGTGTGATCACTGTTTCCATAAGCGTTCGGGAGTAACATATGAATTTGCATTTGCACGTAAGCACACAGAGACAGGGTGCTTAAATTTTTTTTATTATTATTTATTTTTAACAAAAAAAATGTTTGTATTAACTTTATTGCTATCACAAGGGATGAACAACATCCCTTGTGACAGCATGGGCTGTAACAGGTCCTCTTTATAGAGAGATCTGGGGCCTATTAGACCCCAAATCTCTCCTCTAGCATTCCATGCAGCTGATCAAACACAGATCGGTCTAATCAGCTGCTTTCCTGGCTGCTGGTGGCTAGGTAAACAAAGTGATGGAACCGGAAGGAAGGACATAACTCATTGCTCCTGGTTTCTGGGGTTACAGAGAGAAGGGAACAGCATCAGTTCCTCCCTCTCTGTTCAGGGCAGCCATCGCTGCCGGCCGCATTGCTCTCGGGCATCGGTATTGTACGATAGAGCCCGAGAGAAGTGGCTGCAGGAGGGGGGTGGGACCCCATTCCGCCACCCGCAGAGGTGACCGAGAGGCTAATTAGCCACTCAGATCTCTTCTGCCTGTTAGGAAAATGCCAGCAGAAAAGGTGCAGGCATCATTCTGGTATAACCACTGAAACTGTAGGATGTCCATGGACGTCCTCCCGGCGGGAAGTGGTTAATATCCTTTCCTACTCTATCCAAAACAAAACAATGTCTATACACACACTTTTCTGTTTCAATATGTTTATTGAGAGTATAATGCACGGAAGTAAAATATAAATACAGGCAATTTATGAGAATTGCATGTCCTGGGTAAAGTGGCATTTTAATGCAGAGTGCCCAGGGTTCCCAGATCGCTTCAAATATAGGTACTTTGTCTAAAAGTTTAGCTACCAGTTGTTCTTGGGTCATGATCCAGGAGATCTTGCGCTTAGATGCTAGGATCGAAACCCTGGGCTTCTTCCAAGCCCCTGCCAAGGTAATTTTCCCTCCTAGGAACAAAGAAAGAAAATCAGAGTTTGAGTGTGTATAGGAGTCATTCCAACCCTATGGTTCAAGAGAGAGATCGTGGAGTCCTGGGGCACTGCTAATCCGGTGACCTTTTTCACTATGTGGAAGAATTTGTTCCAAAAACTTCTGATGCGAGGGCAGGTGCACCAGATATGGTACATAGAACCTGGTTGCAGCTTCTGTAACACATAGGGGGGGTGGCGTCTGGATATATTCTGAGTAGTCGGAAAGGAAAATAGTACCATCTGGTGAGGATTTTGACATTCGCTTCAATTAGTGCAATGTTCATGATACCTTTTAAAGGGGCGTTGAAAGAACTGGTACCATTTTTCAGAATCCAGGTGAATCTCCAATTCCGACTCCCAGGCATGGGCACAGGAAGGTTTAGTCAACCTCTCCGCCAAAGAGGCAAATATAATGGAGATGCCTCCCTTCTGATTCATGATATCGGAACACCATTGTTCATATGGAGTTGGTTTGGGGAGTTCTGGTTTGTCTGCCCATATTGTGTGTAAGAAATGCTTGAATTGGGAGAGTCTGAATTTCTCGTTATTTGGCATGTCTAGTTTACTGATGCAGTAACCCAAGGAAATAGGGCATGATACCATAAAGAAGTGTCCTATTCTGAATAGTCCTTTATTCAGCCACCATCGGAAGAGGTGAGGATGTTCATCCCTGGCTGAAAATGTGGGTTGTGGAATAAATGTGAGAAGGGCCTTATGTTAGAGACCAGAGTAGTCTGTTTGTGGAGGATGTCCCAAAATGTTAGAGAGTGGGATAAAGTAGGGACCAGTATAGGGGGTCTAATTTTTGTGGGGCACCACAGAAGATAGTCGATGGTGTGGTGGGGGGTTGCCTGTCTCTCTATAGATATCCAAACAGGTTTGGGGCCCCTGGAGTATACTGCAGAAATTTGGGCTAGTTGGGCTGCCTGGTAGTACCACCATAAGTTGGGGAGGCCCAGCCCTCCCTGAGTTTTGAGACGAAACAGAATTTCTTTAGAGCAGCGATGTCCCCCTTTCCCCCAGATAAATCTAATAACTTTAGATTGAAATTTGGTGATAGTCATTTTCTTGATAGGTATGGGGAGGGATCTAAAAAGATAGTGTAATCAAGGAAGCAGTGTCATCTTGACCGTATTAATCCTGCCTAGCCAGGACAGACCACACTTTGACCAGGTCCTTAAATCCTCTTCAAGTTTTCAAAAAATTGGTGGGTAATTTATAGCCTACAGTCTGTTTATGTTGCTTGGGAGTGCCACTCCCAAGTATGGAAATGATTCAGTGGCCCAGGTAAATGGGAAATAGTGTTTTAGGCGTTTGAGTGTTGTGGGACCAAAATGTTTAAGGCTATTGATTTGGAGGCATTGACCTTGAGGTCAGAGCTAGTACCAAAATCTTGGGGTATTCGAACTACATTGGGGGTAGACAGTAGGGGGGATGTGATAAAGAGTAGCATGTCATCTGCGAATAGGGTGCACTTGTGTTCTTGGGGACCACATGTCACTCTATTTATATCTGGGTGGGATCTGATGGCTATCGCCAAAGTTTCTATAGCGATTGCAAATATTAGCGGCGATAGGGGGCATCCTTGTCTTGTGTCCTTTCTGATGTAAAAAGCTTTGGAGTAGTGACCCATCAAACAAATTTGTGCGCTAGGGGTAGAGTATAGAGAATATATAATTCCTAGGAATTTAGGGCCGAAGCCCCACCTCTCCAGAATTTTGAAGCGATAGGGCCATGAGACGGAGTTGAAGGCCTTCTGTAGATCAATTGAGATCAAAAAAAATTTTTGTGGTACCCCTCTGTCCAATTCCGATTGCAGTAAGGAGGTTATGTCTATGGGTCTCCTGACCTGATTGGGGCCCTGTCTCCCCAGAATGAAGCCCACCTGATCCTTATGGATATAATTTGCGATAAAACTAGAAAGTCTAGATGCCAGAATTTTTGTCATGATTTTAAGATCATTATTAATGACTGGGGATAAAGGAGACAAAAGCTGTGTTAAGGTCTATATCCAGGGGAGCTCCATCCCGGAGGGAATTAAGGAACCGCGCCATATAGGAGGACAGGGAAGGTCCAAATTTTTTATAATAGCATCCCGAGAAGCCACCCGGGCCTGGTGTTGAGCCTTGTTTGAGTGTTTTAATCACCTCCAAAATCTCTTCCACTGTAATTGGTTTATCTAGGATTTTCTTATGCGTGTTAGTGATCTTAGGAAGGGTTATATCTCGAAGAAAGGATTCTAGTTTGCTGGGGGGAGGAGAGTCCTGATCTGTATATAATTTTGAGTAGAAATCCTGAAAGGATTCCATAATCTGAATAGGATTTTGTGTCAAGTCACCTGAAGCTTTGCGGATTTTGGTGAAAGACAGAGTACGTGGTCTAGGGTTTAGTCTTGCAGCTAATTTGGAGCCAATTTTGTCTTTCTGAGAGTAACATTTTTCACCCGTCCATCTAAGGTGTTTTTCTGCTGCAGTGGTCAAGGCTAGGTTAAGTTGTACATAGGCTGTCTCCAACTTGATCAGGGTGTCGGGTGTGGGGTTCCATTTGTGGGACTTACTTATGAGGAGAAATTCCTTTGTTCATTTCTGGATGTCTGCTCTGCATTGCCTTTTCAACTGAGAGGCCAGCTGGATAAGCTTCCTTCTCATCACCGACTTGTGGGCTGCCCACAGTGTAGTAGGTGAGACTGTACCATTGTCATTTTTAGCGAAGTACTCCTGAATGCTTTATCTAAAGTTGTGCATTGCACTGGGTCACTCAGGAGAGACTCGTTAAAACGCCATTTGTAGGGACCCTGAACCCCACGGGGGCAGTGCTTAGTTAAGGACATTATGGAGTGGTCCAAAAGGGAGGTGTCACAGATTTTAGAGAAAATGGCTAGAGGGATGGAGGATGCCTGCAGAAAAACGTGGTCTATCCTGGCATAAGTATGGTGTGGGGCTGAGTAGTGTGTGTAATCTTTGACATGAGGATTCATTTCCCACCATATGTCTACTAGGCCTAGGGAGTGTAATTGCTGTGCTATTTTAAGACTTTGCCTCGGCGGCCATTTAGCTTTCGGAGTCCCCATTTTGGATTTGTCCAATGAAAGATCGAAAGGCATATTGGAACCCCCCTGAGGATGATAGTCCCTTTCAGGTGCGGTTTTAAGGTATTTAACATGGAAACAAAAAACAGTCATGGATCAGAACTGTGGAAGAGCTAAAAGTAAAGATATTTCTTACCCCCAGGCGATAAGTCTCCTGTCTGAACGGTATCCTTGCGGATTCTGAAAATGCCCGTGCCTGAGATCTGAAGAGCTGGAACAGATGAGTTCCTGAAAATCCTTAGTGATAGAGAGAACTGGAGAGAGAGGGGAGGAAAGGAAAAGAGAGAAAAGAGAGAGAAGGAAGGAGGGAAAAAATTGTATTAGTACATAACTGATAACAAAAAAACAAAATATGATTTGGTTGGGGAAGGGTCCTGCCACTCCCCCCCGACCCACAAAAGGGAAGACTGCCCCTAACAAAGGGGGGTCAATCTGCCCCCGAGAGGAAGACAACATCCCCTCAGTGGCCGATGGAGGTGCATTGCAGCCATTCCGGTCTCCCCGCCATAATACATAGACTGCGTAAATACATAACCCTGTCCCATCAAATCAGGCTAACTTAAACTATAAAGGTCACCCCTTCATGGTTCTGTGTCCCCAACCTGGGACCCCCAAGCCTAGGGATTCCCCTGCTGTGGCCCCAAATCACATTGACGTGATCACAACAGCCCACCTAACAGAAGAAGTCTGTTACTAAAAACTATATTCTATTAGTCCAACAAATCATTGTTTTTGTGAGGAGGACCTTGCGATAACTACGTGAGGAAGTCTAAGGATGTTGGTATCGCAGGTTGCCGAGAAAAACATATATTAACAGAATGTAAACAAAATCCGGAAACTGTCAGGTGGTGAAGGACAGAGATGTATAAACTAGAAGTTATTGAAATAAAGGTAATACTCGCTCTAAGCGCCTGTTCCTAGAGAGGACTGCAAGGGGCCACAGAAAAATAAAACTAAACACTAAGCAAAATAAAAAAAAAGAAAAGAGGAATGTATATATCGGTTGAATCTGTGACAATCTGAAGTAGGAAAGAAAAAGGCAGTTCCCAGGGGAATGAGACTGGACAGCTTTGTGATGGATAGGGTAAGCCCCATCAGGGGGGTTGGGATTCCTTAGACCTCTTTGGTTGCTGCTTTTGCCAGACAGGGGTAAGAGGACTAGGTGGCAATGACCTCTTGGTGGAGGATGGGCCTTTGAGGAATGGTTGATCAGGCCCAGATGAATAAGTAAGTGTTCTCCTTCCTCGAAAGATGAGAAGCCCTATGCTTTGTTGCGATGAGAGAAGTTCAGACGGAGGGGGAAGGCCCATCTGTGTGCAATTTCATTTTTGTGTCAGAACCTGGAGAAGGGGGTTTCAATGAACAACGTTTTTGTACAATATAGGGTGAAAGGTCGGTGAATATTTGAATATGATGGTCTTGAATTGAGATCTTGTCGGAGATGTGGGACCTTTTCATCACTTCTTCCTTAACAGCATAGAAGTGGGGCTTGAGTATGATGTCTCTTGGAAGAGCATCTTTCCGAATTGGTTGTAGGGTCCTATGTGCTCTGTCTATGTTCCGGTATGTCAGGTATTACAGTAAGTCCCTGATTAGAGAGTGGACTGCTGAATGAACTTCTTTGACAGATTCTGGGAGACCCCTGATTCCAAAGTTATAATGTCTGGACCTATTTTCCAGGTCATCAATTTTGGAAAGGGCCGTTTCTAATTGGTCTTGCAGATCCTGTATTCTAGCAGAAATCTGATTGATTCTGGCGACCGAATGATCAGCTTTCTTTTCAATAGTTTCAATCCGTGCCCCCAGGTGTTAAAGGTCAGCATGAATGGAAGAGGTAATTTGTGCTGCTGTGTGTGCCAGGCCTCTAGTTAACATGTAAGAGAACGCTATCATCATAGAGGTAAAGTCTAGGGCATGAGAGGTGGAGTGGGCCCCCATATCACAGTTTTCTGGACTGGTCATGAAGTCATTCATGGGGGTGAGATTAAAGTCTCCTATTGTCCTCCCTAGTAAAGATTTAGTGGATGCGGGAGAGAGTATGTCCATCCGTGGGGTACTTACTGTGGCATTCCCCTGTGATTGAATTGGTGTAGGAGCGGCGTCTTGGTCCGCGATAGACTCCTCTATCCCTGGGCCTGTGCCTAGTGAGGATGTGGCTGCCATTTTGAGTAGGTCAGGCTATTGTAAGGAGGCTTCAAGCTGGTGGGAGAGGGCTCTCTGCGCTGTGCTCACTAGCATCCGGTGGATCCCGGGTCTTCCCCCGATCGATTGGCGATGGACCAGGCTCAGAACGAGGGCTCTGTCGGCTGCGGTGGGTGGTGATAGATCGGGATGGTGCAGAGCTCTCTGGCCATGTGACCATCTTAGACGACTCCGAGCATATGCCTCTATACACTCACTTTTAAGGTTATTCCATATAGTACTGCTGGCTCATGTTCCTTGGGTGTAAGTAGTACTTGCTGTCTGTTCGACTACTGTGGAGCTCTATAGCCCATATACCATTTTTTTACCTCCACCCACTGCTGAATGTAACTGACCATAAACACTTACATGGGTTTATGTAGGTAAGGTTTCCAGGTTCTCAGGCTTGAGCTGCAATATAAAATAAAAAAAAGAAGGGTAGGGGCAAGTCATGATTACTCTTATCTTATAATTTGACTTTAGTCACTCAAATAATTGCACTAATTCATTTAAAATTTTACATGATAAATGATTCATTTCAAGTTCTCCTTGCAACACAGAAGAAAATAATACTTAAAGTAGAACTATAGGCAAAACCTTTTTTTTTTCATTGTGGATAGAGTAAGGGAGGGTTTTAACTGCTGTCAAATTATTTTTTGCTACTTGTGCCCCATCAGGGAGATTTCCCTTCACTTCCTGTCCTGGTGCCTCTATTGCAGCATATCTGTGACCAGCTTCGGCTTGGCTCCTCCCTCAGGACCAGTAAATATTATTAAAGAAAAGGACATATAATCACACACATAGGTTGGACTTGATGAACTTGTGTCTTTTTTTCAACCTCACCCACTATGCAATTAGTGCACTCCCAGCATTCTCCTTTTTTTCCTCATACCTCATGGTGAGTGAATGGTGGTCGAACATCCCTTACCTCTGCAGTCGGCAGCTTCCAGCTGGGTTCAAACCTCTCCCAGGTGCAGTCCCTAATCTTGGGCAGCTAAATGCGCTGATAAGATAGGGAGTCCCTTCTGTGGGTCTCTTGGGACAGCTATATCTATTTTTTAGTTAGCCTTAGCCTTCCGTTACTCCCTCCTGTCATCCATTCTCTCTCTCTTTCCTTTCCTTGCATTCTTCTCTATCTTTTTCGCTTTCTTCCTCCCCCACCACCTTCCCCATCTTGTAATATTGTACCTTCATTCCTGGTTACTATAGTGGGAAGTGCGCAACTCGCACCGACTTTTCTGAGTTCCTCCGGGTCCTCCTGCCCACTCTGCGCATGCGCAGACGTCAGGAGCTGGCTCGGTGGGCAGGGCTGAGTTGGGCAGGCTGCATAGGTCCTAGTGCTGTCGGCCGCACATGCGTGGGGCAAATTTGACATTTTTTGCCCTTGTTTGTCAAAATCACTTTTTAGAGGGTTGTACCTTCCACAGATGTCCCTCCTCTCTCCATTGTTTATTAGTGGGGGCTTTCAGCATGGCAGCCTGTTGTCATCTGAGGAGGTTGCCTATGCGGAGCTCCTGGAGGGGACCCTGTTTTTTGCCAACGGTAAATGTATTTTCTTTCTTTTTCCTTACTCAGGAATAGGGATGAGCCAAACACCCCCCTGTTCGGTTCGCACCAGAACATGCGAACAGGCAAAAAATTTGTTTGAACACGCAAACACCGTTAAAGTCTATGGGACTCGAACATGAATAATCAAAAGTGCTTATTTTACAGGCTTATATGCAAGTTATTGTCATAAAAAGTGTTTGGGGACCCAGGTCCTGCCCCAGGGGACATGTATCAACGCAAAAAAAAGTTTTAAAAACGGACGTTTTTTCAGGAGCAGTGATTTTAATAATGCTTAAAGTGAAACAATAAAAGTGTAATATTCTTTAGATTTCGTTCCCGGGGGGGTGTCTATAGTATGCCTGTAAAGGGGTGCATGTTTCCCATGTTTAGAACGAATGTCTGACAGCAAAATGACATTTCAAAGGAAAAAAAGTCATTTAAAACTACTCGCGGCTATTAATGAATTGTCGGTCCGACAATACACATAAAAGTTCATTGATAAAAACGGCATGGGATTTCCTCACAGGGGAACCCCGAACAAATTTTAAAAAAAATAGCGTGGGGGGTCCCCCTAAATTCCATACCAGGCCCTTCAGGTCTGGTATGGATATTAAGGGGAACCCCGCAGCAAATTTTTTTTTTAAAATGGCGTGGGGGTCCCCCTCAAAATCCACTGCTCACTGCCATTTTTAAAACTTTTTTTGCATTGATACATGTCCCCTGGGGCAGGACCCAGGTCCCCAAACACTTTTTATGACAATACCATGCATATAAGCCTTTAAAATTAGCACTTTTGATTTCTCCCATAGACTTTTAAAGGGTGTTCTGCGGCTTTCGAATTTGTCGCGAACACCCCAAATCATTCGCTGTTCGGCGAACTGGCGATCAGCCGATGTTCGAGTCGAACATGAGTTCGACTTGAATTCGAAACTCATCCCTACTCAGGAATACAGTTTCCTTGCTACAGTTGAAATACCGGTCTCTAACTCTTTTATCTTTATCTAGCTGCTTTTTTTGTCTGTTGTCTAAAATAAGCAATACGCCACCCAAAAAAGACACTCTCCAACATTTAAGGTAGGGACCGTTATCCAGGTGAGTAAAAAAAAAAAAAGAGAGCACTTATGCTGGTACATTTATGTATTTCAGCCTTGTACGCCAGAAGAAGTCCAAGCGGACATCAAGGCGACATATACAAACCTATGCAGGCCCCAACCAGATCAGGATACCATGCAAACGGCGAGGGTTCATAGTTCTTCACATTCACCAACTCTCAAATCCCTAAATGCTGAGCATACGGGGTCACCCCTATACCAGCCAATTGTCTGCAAAAGCTGTTTTATGCCGCGTACACACGAGCGGAATTTCTGTCAGAAAAAACTTGGATGGTTTTTCCGACGGAATTCTGCTCAAGTTTGCCTTGCATACACACGATCACACAAAAGTTCTCTGAACTTTCGACCGTCAAGAACGTGGTGATGTACAACACTACGACAAGCCTAGAAAATTAAGTTCAATGCTTCCAAGCATGCGTCGAATTGTTTCCGAGCATGCGTGATTTTTTTCATGTCCGAATTGCATACCGGCGAATGCATTTTCGGATAGGAACATGGAGAACCTGCTCTCAATCTTTTGCTGGCTGGAATTCTGCCAGCAAAAGTCCGATGGAGCATACACACGGTCGCAATTTCCGACCAAAACCTCTCATCGGACTTTTGCTGCCGGAAATTTCTGATCGTCTGTACGGGGCATTAGAGTCTATGCAGCAGACAGAGAGTCAGAGGGTTAACAGGTAAGCTGTCCTACTCAAAAGATGGGCAGGGGATACATAGCAGAAAGAGCAACAGCAGTTCCATTGCAGCAATTAGCTCGATCTCCTCCAGAGAAGTTAACTCTTCCTGGCCCATCCTCAAGAGAATCCTCTCACCATGCAGCAAGTATCCCTCCTAGACATCTGGATTGTTGTGCTTATGAGGATAATTTTCCTGCACAGTATTTATGACTGAGTAATTTTAAACGATAATATTTTTAACATACAGGATCAATCAAATATGACCACAGTCTAAAATATATATACATATATATATATATATATATATATATATATATATATGTTGACAAAAACAAACGTTACATGATATTAAAATAATAATTGTGCTACATAAAAGCTTGAATATCAATTGAAACACCTGCTAAATAGGAGTGTATTAACTTATTCAGCAGCTTGGAGAGATCTAGTTAGCATTTGTGAAATAAAGGCAGGAGACGCTTACTGGCCAATCATGAAGAAGTGTTTCCAGGATGCAAGGATTGTCAATGACAATACCTTTACTTCAGGTGTGGAGTTCTGTGAACAGTTCCTTGAATAGGCAAGGGAAAGGCTGGCCGACCAAGCCACTAGTATCCAAGATGTCACCCAAGACAAAACAGAGTAAGTGGAGAAGTTTTATACTCGGCTGATACCAGTTTTTTCAGATTTGGGATTCAACACCCATAACAAGGTACACAGCCAGATGCTGTCTTCAGCCATTTGTGACAGGCCTCAGTCAATCCGAAAAGACCTCATCATGGCCCAACTGGAGTATTGTGTGTTGCCCTTAGACACCCTCCTCTTGGTAGCAAAGGGTTTGGAATTCTCCTCACAAGCCACCAAAAAAACCACTCATGATGGCAGGGGCCAACCTGCAAGCACCAAGGCCGCCACCCACTTGCTTCAACTGTGGGAAACCAGGACATTTCAAAAGAGAGTGCAGGGCGCCCAGACATCCTAGACGGTTCCATCCACCGTGGAGTGCAACCCCAAGTACCCAAAGTTTATACCCCCAGGCCGAAACTGGAAACGGAGAAGGTCAATACCAACAACAACAACAGCAGCCACAGTACCAATGCCCCGGACCTGACCAAGAGCACCTGGACCTCCTACGCTAGGAATTGGGCAAGCCTGTGTCATCATCATCCCCTAGTTTTCTCTCTATAAATTATTTGGTAGTAAATACCGCTCCCCGCTTTTGATCAGTAAACTATCTGTGCATAGCAACCACATATATTGTTTTTAAAAAATTTCTATAACCAAAAGTACAAACACTAAATATTTTTCTTTTTGAAGTCCTTTTTAACAAAAAAACAAGATGACAGGTTTCACGGCTAATGATTGGGAAGCCCTCATGGAGGGATATTTAAAAGATTTTGGAGACAAGGAATCCATAGACTCAGAAATTTCTTCACTCTTCTCCAGACTCTCTAAATTTCAAGACTATATCAAAGAGGACATCAATCCCATGGGATTGAGAGTCCAGATCTTCCCTACTCTTGATGGTCTGGATTCGGAATTTAAAAATAAATAGGAAAAGGCACTACGTATGTGCTCACGGAGCCTAATAGAAATTTTAATAGACGAGTATAGAAAAAGATCTAATAATTTAGATGCAGATATCGAAAATTTATGTAATAAACTTCAGCAATTTAAAACTCAGAGGCCTATGACAAACAAAAAAGATAGATTAAAAACACATCTAGAAACATTTAATAAAGATATACTCATGAAGAAAGGACAAAAACTCACCCGGGATAGAAATGCCTTTAAAGACGGCAAAGCCTATAAATGGACACAGAATAGACCAAATCAAAACAAAAACAACTATCATCAGGGAAACCAATACACTCCCTTACAACCAACCTCTAATGTGCCCCAACCCCCACCACAAACTACTCACAAACCGAAAACAGGGCAAAGCACAAAATGCATGCATCACGGCGATCCCACTGAGGGACAACAGGCTAAGAAATTAACCCTGGACATCCCTAGGAAGGCAACCCCCCCCACATCCACACATGAGCCAACTTCTAAGATCTCTAACACACAAGTTAATACCCACACCCTAATAAGGGAATCTACCCCTCAATCCAACACCCCAATCACCAAGCCACCAGACACCACCTCTAACGATCCTTCTTTTTTAGAGAGGATTCTTATGGGTGTTCAACCCACACAATCCAACCTCAATACATACACACAGATACTACTCTAACTGCTACCAAACCCACCAATGAACAAAATGCAAGTGAACTTAATATAATCAATCTATCATCTTATAAACTGTCCCATGATGAAATAGCTGTCCTCAAAAAAGGCCTAAATTTCTGTCCAAACCAAGATATAGACAAATTCGAAATATACAAAAATCTTCAACTTTTTATTCAGAAATTAATTTTAAAAAACTCTACTATAAACAAGCAGGGTTGACGGATTTTACCCCACAAGAAAATCAGGCAATAGACCAGCTCGTCTCTCTCCTTGAGGAGAGTGATCAAACTGATCTTATTGACAACATTAATCTCTCCCAAATATTGGAATCAATTGAAACATCGGACGGGATTCCTAAGATAAACAAATCCGCACTAAAGAAAAAGTCAGACTTTTGCCCAGCACCAATCACCCACCCAAACGCTGCGGCCTTTCTCAAATTAATTGATAAAGAACTAGACAAATTGAAAATCCGTACAACACACTCTAGGAACTTAACAAAAAGAGAAACTCTAGCACTAAAAACATTATCAAATCATAACAAAATAACCATAAAGGCCGCAGATAAAGGTGGGAATATCCTTGTGCTTGACAACGATAAATATGTTGACATGTGCAACAAAATATTAAACAATCTGGAATGGTATCGCCGGATTCCAGCAAGCATGGTCAAAAAGTATAATGATGACTTCTATATGCTAATAGACACTGCTTATTCTAATTCCATAATTACTAAACAACTATGGGATTTTATTAGGAATAACTTTCCCAGGACCCCGGTGTTTTATGCACTGCCAAAAATACACAAAGACACAATAAACCCACCCGGAAGACCAATCATCTCCGGCATAGGGGCAATAAGTGAGAACGCAAGCAAATTGGTAGACGAAGTTCTGAAACCGTTCGTTCTAACTCTACCCTCCTTTGTAAAGGACACACTCAATTTTTTGCAAATCATTGACAAACTTAGGATTCCTGCAAGTGCACTTTTAGTTACAGTAGATGTTGAATCTCTGTATAGCTCGATCCCCCCGAGAAAGGCCTAGCAGCTATAAAGCATATTATGCAAAATTCCAAAAAATGTAGTTCCTGTATACAGACTCCTAGGAACATGGCTTCCCACTCCCCCAGGTACAGGTTGGCGTACGATGGGGCACAACATGTCCCCATCGCAACCCCCTGCACCTGGAGGTAGTGGGAGCTGTTAAAAGTAAATACATTATGGTTCAAAATGAACTCCAGCAGTGAAATAATGAACTCTCCGTATTACGGAGAGTTCATTATTTCACTGCTGGAGTTAATTTTGAACCATAATGTATTTACTGGACCCCTGATGGACTCCGTCCCCTACAGCCAGTATCTCAGAATAAGATGTAACTTTTCGATAATATTTTCAAAATTGAAGCTAACAAATTACGTGAGAGACTACTACAGCAAAGCTACTCACATACTTTGTTAAAATGATCCTTCAAAAAAGCCTCCCTAAAATCAAGGACTGAACTACTGTACTCGGAGAAAAAAAAAATGACACTAATGTCATTAGAATCATCACAAAATACAGCAATCAACAAAAACAAATTAAAAGTATCATAGAAAAATACTGGCATATGCTGCAATGTGATCCAACACTGGGACCTTTTGTCCCTCCGAAGCCCCTCTTTACATTCAAACGGGCTACATCTTTAAGGGATAGAATCACTACCAGTGAATATAAGGGGGAATTGGGTAAATCTCATTGTAAATACACTTTCGAATGCGGAGCATGTAGCTACTGTCAGTACATGCTCACCCCAAAAAATCCTACCCTCCCTAACGGTCAGACCTTTTACCCTAAACACTTTGCCAACTGTAAAACCCATGGAGTTATATACATGCTTCTGTGCGAATGCACATGCTTTTATATTGGCAAAACAAAAGTGGAATTTTGGAGAAGGGCATATAGACACATAACATCTATGAAAACTTGCGATCCCGATCTCCCTCTTGGGAGACACATTATATTAGTGCACAATGGAAAGTTTCCAACAATAAGGTTTCTTATTTTGGACCGCGTGCATCCGAGTCCCGGGGGGGAGACTGGAACAAGATTTTGCTACAGATTGAATCATGATGAATACATAAATTAAAGGCTACTCAGCCTCCAGGCTTAAATGAAACAATCTGGTTTAAACCATTCCTTGAGGGCTTCTCCTTGGGGGGTAGGGAACAATAATGATGAAACTTGTTCTTCTCTCTGTTCCGTTTCCTCCCCCTTTGGGGCTTGAATGCATACGGTCCATTTTCATCTACTTATATTTAGATTTTATGTTTAGAACGTATAGGATTATGTTGAATTTTTGTTCCAGATACTGTTTCAGCATATTACTACACTACTATATTTTCCATGGCACGCAAACTACATATATGATATGTTTAACTTAAAATAGATCTCTTTTGAATGGATATGAAAGTACATACATCTATATGAATACAAATGTGATATCCTATGTCTGTACCATGAAATATGTACTACTGTATGTGATCTGTACTTATTTGCAATCTCTAATACGTCACTTTAATGTGTACATCCAGAAAATGTATGTGATTCTATGCCTAATATGCAAATACCCTTATGAATCCTCCCATTTTGATAAGAAGTGTTACTACCATCTCTCTGTCGATTAAGAGGTTTTCACCATTCCCTAATTAAATAGATCACTATTGACCATGCCACTAATTTGTGTCTGTCTCTTCCCTTTCCATATAAGTATTAATTAGCTCCATGATTCAAATCTTCTACCCATGTATACTCCTCTAAAGGACTTGTATATGTTCTGACATGTAAATTTGTATCCCATATTGTCATATATACCTGTGAGACTATGCCTGTCACCAACATTCTCTTGTTTTCGGAAACGTACAAATTTGCACCTCTACCTTTATTTTATTGCTACAATATACCCTCAATGTGATGTTTTTCATAACATCACAGGATTACCTTAAACTTGTTGCTCGCCCGGCACAAAAAGCCGCCCGGGTCATATTACCTGTGAGCAATCAAGAGCATTTTGGGTAGACAGCCTATGTCATTGTCGTTGTTTTTAAAAGTCTTATGGAATGCCAACTCAATCAATACAGTGTGAATGTAAGTGTATTAGACATAAAGGCATATTATGAATATGCCCTACTTATTGATATTCATATGCTGATTGTCACTTTTTTAATATATTCCCTTTAATCTAGAACTTTGTCTAATGTACACCACCCCTGAGGAAGGAGTGTAATTTACTCCGAAACTCCGAAACGCGCCGGGTGCAAGAGTACCGCCTCAAACACTGTATATACATGATTGTATTATTATTTGATTCGCATTCCAAGTAATAGATGTTATAATTGTGTTATATTTTTATTGTTCAAATCTAATAAATTATATTTGTATTATGTATACTCTTCTATGGTTTCTTATATGTGCCTAAAAAGTCCACCAATAGGGGACCTTTTTCTTTGCTATTCCCTTTCATGGCAGTCTCTTCAAGGAACCCAGAAGGCCCACTAGCAAAGGTGACCCTGCCCAATGAAGGACACCCTACTACATTTTTAATCGACACAGGTGCTGCCAGAAGCATACTCAGAACTGAAGACCTGCCTGATCACTCCTTCCTTTCCGATATCGAAATATCTTGTGTGGGTGTAGATGGAACTCACAGAACCAACCTGTTGACCCGCCCCCTACAAATTGAGAAGTACTCAGACCTTTTGGCTCGATTTGTTGTCTCTTCCACCTGTCCACTTAATCTCTTGGGAGCAGATGTACTGTCCAGGCTTCAGGCTTCCATTGCCTTTTCTGAAGATAGTTCTATTACTGTCTCTTCCCCACTGGGACTTGAAGACACTTCTGCACTGTGTTCCATCCCTCTGCTAATGTCTGTAGAAGAATCACTTACTACTGCAATTCCACCAGAGGTGATGGACAGAACTCCAGATTGTCTATGGTCCACAGGAGCTGAGGATATAGGACACTTAAAGGTGCCACCAGTCATGGTGTAGTTGAAACCTGAAGTTCCCCTGCCCTGGAAACCACAATACCCTTTACAGTTAGCCCAATTTGCAGCTATTTCAAAGCATTTCAAGGCCCTTGTGGCAAATGGAGCCCTGGTACCCTGTACCATGCAACACACCTCTGTTCCCTGTGAAGAAGAAAACCTCTAAGGGAGAACTGGACAAGTACAGAATGATCTAGGACCTCCGAGCAGTCAATGAGGCCACAGTTCTGGATACACCAATTGTCCCAAACCCTCACACCCTGCTGGCAGGAGTTCCCCCGACCGCAAAGTACTTCACAGTGGTGGACCTTGCAAACACATTCTTCAGTGTCCCCCTACACCCCTCCTGCTGGTACCTTTTTGCATTTACCCACGAAAAACAACAATATACCTGGACAGTTATGCCACAAAGGGCGCAAAATTCCCTGAGCCAGTTTGCAAAGGCCATGGCTACCATACTGGATACCTGGCAGAAAGAGCACCCGAAAGCAGTTCTCCTCCAGTATGTAGATGACCTCCTACTCTGTGCAGATGATTTACCTAATGCTAAAACCACCTCAGAAAGTCTACTGTGCTACCTGGCACATCAAAGGTGCAAGGCCTCCAAGCCAAAACTTCAATGGTGCTTAACATCTGTCATTTTTCTCGGCCATTGCTTGTCCCATGGGACAAGATATCTCACTGAAGACAGGGTGAAAGCAATCTCTGAGATCCCACTGCCACAAGACCAGAAGCCCCTCCCCGCCTTCCTTGGACTAATTTCCTACTGCAGAGCATGAATTCCAGAAGCCTCCCTTCTAATGCAACCTTTGTATGATGCTCTGAAATCATACCCCTTCCAGATGTCTCCCGAAGCAATATCCAACTTTGTGGCCCTCAAGCGCGCCATCTCCTCTGCCCCGGCGCTAGGGCTCCCAGACCACGACAAAACGTTCAAGCTCTTTGTATCCGAACGTTTGGGACATGCTGCAGGTGTACTCACCCAATCACACAGCAACCACCTACGCCCCATAGGATATTATTCCTGTCGGCTGGATGCAGTAGCAAGAGGAGGCCCATGGTGTCTACGAGCTGTCTTTGCTGCACAAGCCTTGCTTGGAGAAAACTTCGGACTTGGTCCTCGGACACTGCCTTGTTCTGCTTGCTCCCCATGACAGTGCTGCCATACTCAACCAGATCCAGCCGAAACATCTGTCCACTGCCAGACACTCGAGACTCCAATGCTCCCTCCTTCTACCGGACAACATTACTCTCTTACGTGTCAAACAATGAACCCTTCCACCCTCCTTCCACTTCCCGAGGGGGGAAAGGAGGAGGAGCCGAGTCCTGACTTGTTGCCCCATGACTGCTTTGAACTAATGCGGGTGGAGACCACGCATCTCCCCACTGTGAGTGAAATACCCCTGCAGAATCCACACCTAACAATTTTCGCTGATGGCTCCCGATTTGCTGACGAGCGAAGCAAATACCACACAGGATACGCGGTCACCACTGAAGACACGGTTCTACAAGCTGAAGCCTTACCACCGGTGATGTCTGCACAGGAGGCAGAGCTGCAAGCACTTACTACAGCATGTAAATTGGCAGAGGGAAAAAGAGCCAACATTCATACAGACTCAAGATATGCTTTCGGCGTTGCCCATGATTTTGGTGTTATCTGGAAGGCCAGAGGATTCCTGGTGGCTGCAGGAACACCTGTGAAACACAGCTCAGCTATTAAAGATCTGATAGACGCCTTGCTTCTCCCAACTCAAGTAGCTATTCTGAAAGTAAAAGCACACGGCAAACTGAACTTGAAGGAAGCCCGAGGCAACCATCTAGCCGATTTAGCTGTCAAACAAGCAGCCAGCGGTCCACGGGAAGTGAAAAGCAAGGTGTTAAAAGAAGACCACCCTGTGCTTACCCTACAGACTTTCCCAGTGGACAGAGTTTATCTGAAAGAACTACAGGAAGCAGCAAGTTCGAATGAGAAAGAAAGCTGGAAGCAGAGGGGAGCAACCCTCAAGGATGGACTATTCGAGTGCAACAAGAAGCCTTGTCTACCCAGGAGTATGTACCCAGCCATGGTGCAATGGACACATGCAGCTGCCCACTTGTCAAGGACTCTTATGAACTCTCTTATCAACAAGTACTATGTAGCACCAGGAATTACTCCACTGATCAACAACTTCTGCAGATCATGCACTATCTGTGCCAAATGTAACCCAGGACATACAGAAAAGGCACCACAAAAGCACCTGGCAAAAGCTTTATACCCCTTCCAGAGGATACAAATTGATCACATCCAAATGCCAAGAAGTGGCAGACTTGAATACGCCCTAGTGGTGAATGAACGGTACCTTAAAGACCCGAATGTTAAAAATGGCCCAAGAGACTGGTATGCATTGGCAAGACAGCCTGCCCATTGCCCTATTCAGCTTCAGATACACACCTAAGGGAGAACACTCTCTATCCCCTTATGAGATTTTGTTTGGTTCAGCCCCTAGACTTGGTTGTTACTTTCCACAACAGTTATGCCCCGTACACACGGTCGGACTTTGTTCGGACATTCCGACAACAAAATCCTAGGATTTTTTCCGTCGGATGTTGGCTCAAACTTGTCTTGCATACACACGGTCACACAAAGTTGTCGGAAAATCCGATCGTTCTAAACGCGGTGACGTAAAACACGTACGTCGGGACTATAAACGGGGCAGTGGCCAATAGCTTTCATCTCTTTATTTATTCTGAGCATGCGTGGCACTTTGTCCGTCGGATTTGTGTACACACGATCGAAATTTCCGACAACGGATTTTGTTGTCGGAAAATTTTATTTCCTGCTGTCCAACTTTGTGTGTCGGAAAATCCGATGGAAAATGTCCGATGGAGCCCACACACGGTCGGAATTTCCGACAACACGGTCCGATCGGACATTTTCCATCAGAAAATCCGACCGTGTGTATGGGGCATTACAGTTGCAATCTGATGTGTTGACTAATTATGTAATCGCATTATCACGAGAATTAACCCGAATACATGCCCAGGCATTTTCTTCCATTCCAGATCCTGAATTAGATACAGGAACACACCAACTACTGCCTGGAGATTGGGTGCTGGTAAAAAAGTTTGTGAGGAAGCACTCCCTTGATCCAAGATATGATGGTCCATTCCAAGTTTTGCTGACCACAGCCACCTCAGTCAAATTGGTCGGGAAGAACACCTGGATACACGCTTTCCACTGCAAGAAAGCTCCTACCCCTGAGGACAAAAACCCGCCCACTTCATGATGACCATGCTGCATATCCTTTTTCTGTTTGGTCTAGGAGGGCCCAGGAGGTGGCCATCACAAAAAATGATAACATAATTACATTTTGGTATAACTCTTCAAGCACACATGTGGCCACCTTTACCTTTGATTACTGTGACATAGTACCTTGTCCGTTTGAACCTTCATGGCAATGCCATTGGTACAGCGACATCCCTGACGATAAGGATATATATGTGTGTGTCACAGACAGTTACTGGGGACAGAGTTGTGGTTCCTGGGGGGCAGTGGGTTGGAACACAGGGCCAGACTGGGGGTACCGGCCACAGAGTGCATTAGACAAGAAAGATAAAAATGGAAAGTCCCTGATTAGCAGAATGACTTTGCGGAAGACAGGTATGTGCTCAAGGAGGGGGGGAACAGGGAAACAAATGGAACTGACCCTGACTATAGAGAACCCTAGTCCTGGTGATGCTGACCTTTATATGATGGGCATGGGAATGAAAGGGGGGTCGGATCACTCGTTGGGAAGATTCAAGTTGAAGGACATGTATAAATTATCAGAGTGGCAGTCGCCCCAGCCTGTGGTTAACCCCCTTAAACCTCATATCCGTACGCTAGACAATATGGTGGCCAGGGCTGGTGCAAGGATTTTTGACACCCTAGGCAAAACCTCATTTTTCCACCGCCTTGGCTCTACCCCTGAATCCACCCCCTTTGCCCTACCTATGCATACCCCACCTTTTTAATGAAGGGCTCATCAAATGCAGCCCATCAGTGCCCATCAAATGTAGCCTCACCAGTGCCCATCAATGCAGCCTCACCAGAGCCCATCAAAAGCAGCCTCCCCAGTGCCCATCAAATGCAGCCTACCAGTGCCCATTAATATAGCCTGCCAGTGCCCATCAATGAATGTTTGCTTGCTTCCATTCATTCGTGAGTTGGGACAAAGTCCTCCACCGCGGCTGAGCCTCTGCTACTATGTGTGAACAGAGCTGCCTGCTGATGCTGAGACTTATAGTTGCTTGCTGCAGAGAGAAGAGAGTAGGAACACCAGTGGCTGGACACCCTAGGCAGCAGGGCGCTCTAGACGGCTGCCTAGTTTGCTTAGTGGTAGCACCGGCCCTGATGGTGGCCATGGCAAACCCTACATTTGAGGTCACAATGGCAGCAGAAACCGGCTTCTCAGACACCAAATTGTGGCTTGAATGGATGAGGTATAGTGCGAACAAGCGTAACAAGTCCAATTGCTATGTCTGTGGCAGTGCAAGGCCACCCCTGGGTACTGTTCCACTGACAATCTCTGCAGAAAGTGAGGAGTGCTTCCTTAGCCTGTTCACTAATACAACAACAAACCACTCATCTTGTGAAAAGTGGAAAAAGGAGTACCCCATAGTTACCCAAACCCCAAGGCATCACCATTTACTTAGGAAACTATACTTGTCACTCAAATTATCATGTTAAGGGTAGGTTCCTGGGTAATTTCACAGAGGGTTACTGCTCTACCTACAGTAACGTTTCGGGAAGGCAGGTACAGAACCAGGTCCAGTCCCTCGGCAATGTGTATTTAATCTGTGGGGATTTGAAAATTAGGAAAAGGCTAGAAGGGAACTGGAAAGGAGAGTATGCCCTGGCAAAGGTCATTATGCCTCTCCACATCCTCCCATATGACCCATCTCCCCCACACCCTGAACCGTCACCCAACCATAGGAGAAAGAGGAGTGCTTATGAGGGAAGCTTTGACCCACATGTGTATATGGAGGCCATAGGGGTCCCAGATGAGTTCAAAGCCCGAGACCAAGTAAAGGCAGGTTTTGAGTCCCTGATTCCCATAATCACTCTCAACAAAAATGTAGACTGGATAAATTACATATATTACAACCAGCAGAAGTTTGTGAATTACACCAGAGATGACCTACAAGGGATTGATGACCAATTAGCCCCCACATCTTACATGATATTCCAGAATAGGATGGCCTTGGACATGATTTTAGCAGAAAAGGGAGGTGTTTGTAAAATGATAGAAGGTACAGGGATGTGCTGCACATACATCCCTGACAACACTGGTCCAAATGATAAGGTTACCCTGGCCATCAAGAAGTTGGAAAGCCTATCAGTAGAGTTAAAGAAGAATTTGGGTATCTCAGACCCATGGGACCAATATTTTGGCTGGATGAGCGGGTGGAAGAAGATTTTAGCTTAAATAGGTATAGCTGTTTTGATTATTTTGATTATCCTCGCTCTGATGGTTTGTTGCATCTTATCTTGTCTGAAGAAGTTAGTGGAAAAAACTGTGGAAAATAGCACCCCAAACTTCCTAAATCAAGAAGGAGGAGATTTTTATGAGGCAGATGAGAAACCTTACACTCCATTGCAGTCCCTCCCTGGATCACAATGCCATTAGGGAGAGCATCTGACTTCCTTATGTGCAAAGTTTGTGGCAAGGGGGGTGATGGGAAAGCAATCACCCATCTAACGTGCAGCACAAAAGAGTTCTGTGGCACATATGGACAGATAAGCTAGGAGGGTTGGGAACAGTTGAAAATAGCCATTTTAAGGGGGGACTGTGATTGATCAAGTAAAATGCCCATTTTTTATGTATTTTTTTTTCTACTATGAAGTCTATATTTTTTCCTGTATATAAACTGCTTTTGTATTCCTGCTCAAAATGGCTGCTAGTGGCACCCCCTCCCATCGTGTCAAAGGAATGTGAAACTAAGATAGCGCCTCCACTCAGGAATACGCCCAACTTGGTGACGCCCAGATCCTGGAGGAAGTTCACTTTACATGGACACAACCAATCAGAAACTACTAATACCTAGATAACATTGTGCTAATGATACATATGCTCACCATCTTAGTAGCTCACTTAGAAAACCCCCATGTATCTGGAACCAATAAAGAGAGTATCATCAATCTGAGCACAGTTTCATTGTGATCTTTTCTCGTGCATGCACTAAGGGATAATCAGGACGGGGGCAGATACCCATCAGACGATTGGTGTGTTCCAAAACACTTTTGAAAGGACACAGCAATGATAAACTTCCCTGTAGAATCAATAACCTTGTAAAAATGACAATAAGACAGAACGTCCATTTTTCACAATTTCAACCGTTACTATACTGCAGGTAAGTAAGTAGTTAACAACGCAAAATAAAATTAGACGTTTGTTATGTCAATAAAATGGAAACTATGCAAATGAAAAATATTGAAAAAAAATATTGAAAATCTGCAAAGCGGTTACTGATTTGAGAGAATAATTATCAATTGTATAATGCTGTGTACACACGACCGGACTTCTCGACTGGACTGGTCCGACGGAACGAATCCGTCGGACAATCCGACCGTGTGTGGGCTTCATCGGACCTTCAGAGGACTTTTTCTCGTCGAAAATCACACGGACTTTAGATTTTCATTTATATCGCAAAAAATAAAAACCCCAGTGATGATCAAATACCATCAAAAGAAAGCTCTATTTGTTTGAAAATGCTAAAAATTAAATTTGTGTACAGTGTTGCATGATCGTGCAATCACCAGTTAAAGTAGCGCAGTGCTGAATAGTAAAAAATGCTCTGGTCATGAAAAGGGTAAAACCTTCCGAAGCTCAAGTGGTTAAGCTAGCTAACAACGTAATTATGAAAATGAAATAGGAGAGGAGACATCAAAATATCATGTTATTCTCCTTAACTGTTAATCAACTCAGCTCTTGCACCTGTAACTTACGAATGCAAAAGTTGCATGCAAATGAAATAATGTAGTTTCTTCAATGATGCATACTGTTTTTAAAGGCAGCTAAGACACAAAATAAACATGTAAAAAGCTTATTGTTTAAAAAATGTAAATGTATTGTTTAAAAAATGTAGCATGGAGGTTAATTAGCACTGATAAGGAATAAAAAAGGTTATATAGAAACAAATTAGTTAATCTTTTAACTGACATCATAAACTAGTCACCCTTTAATCAATTAAAACACAACAAGAAGTGAGAAGAATTTGTAATTGATTGTATTGAAGATGGTAAGTTGTAAAAATGGATTGAAATAGATTTGAGGAGGATAATGAGTAATAGAATATCCCAATTCACACTGTGACTTCCAGGTCGTAGTCAGAGAAAGGTGAGCACTGTATGCTGTAATGGCCTTGTTATGTGACAACAGCCATCTTTAGTTTAATCTAATTTTTATTGATGTAAGAGTAATGCCCTGTACATACGGTCGGATATTGATCGGACATTCTGACAACAAAATCCATGGATTTTTTCGGACGGCTGTTGGCTCAAACTTGTCTTGCATTCACACGGTCACACAAAGTTGTCGGAAAATCCGATCGTTCTGAACGCGGTGACGTAAAACACGTACGCTTGGACTTTAAACGGGGCAGTAGCCAATAGCTTTCCTCTCTTAATTTATTCTGAGCATGCGTGGCACTTTGTGCGTCGGATTTGTGTACACGCGACCAGAATTTCCGACAACGGATTTTGTTGTCGTAAAATTGTATAGCAAGCTCTCAAATTTTGTGTGTCGGAAATTCCTATGGAAAATGTGTGATGGAGCCTACACACGGTTGGAATTTCTGACAACAAGGTCCTTTCACACATTTTCCATCAGAAAATCCTATTGTGTGTACAGGGCATAAGGGTTTACATACAAATAGTATAAACCACAAATAGTCAATAGTAATAAGGTAGAGAATAAAGAGCTTTGTAGGAAAGTGCAATCATACTTTTCATTTTTTTTACTTTTTACATAGTTAGGTTGAAAAAAGTCCAGCTTGTTCAACCAAAAAAAAAAAAAAACCCATATACACAACCCTATACCCACAGTTGATCCAGAGGAAGGCGAAAAACCCCAGCAAAGCATGATCCCATTTGCTACAACAGGGGAAAAAAATTACTTCCTGATCCCCCGAGAGGCATATTCCTTGGAGTAACTTTACCTTTAGAGGCTGTTACAAAGACTAGCAAATGCTTTATACTTAAAAGGGACGATGAACAGACAATTCCACTGAACATAATTTCCATTACCGTTTTGCATTTGACAACATTTTGGCAAAGTTTTCCTCTAATTTTGACATGCACCACTGACAGGCAAATTTAGACAAAAAAAATAATTTAAAGCTAAAAGTTTACAGTGCATCTAGCTGTGAGACCCTGTGCCATGGTAAATAATGGAAAAAGGAGCCTAGGGTTACCCCAAAAATTGTCCCTGGCCAAATGGACTATCTCGGTACTCAAGGATTTGACAATGATTCAAATGAAAATTAACATTTTATTGGTAAACATTTTTGATTAAAAAAGGAAAGAACATACAAGTTTAAACATAAAAACAATAGTTACAGCCATGCGACATTATTGATTTCATAGGGTCAATAATCCCCAATAGGTACTGGGGATACCAAATATGACAGATTTTGACATGGTTCTCTACATGTTTTACGTTATATACCGCTTCCTCAGGAGGAGTCAATCAATGTTTTTCAGATAAACCAGTGGGTGATAGTAGCAGCATGGCAGAGGCACCCAAAGGTAACCCCCCCATGGCGGACACGGGGGACACTAATAAGCGCTCAAATCTAAAAAGTTTGATGTGCTCAGGCATCCAACATAGCAACCCGGGGATTAAAGAACAGGGGCTAGATTTACAGTCACCTCGCTGATACCGATGTGTGTAATAGGACACATAAAGGGACATAACACCTAACACATGAATCAACAATACAAATATATTGTGTACAAAAAATAAATGTGATATGCACAGAAAAGGAGATCAAACATGTAAATGAGTCCAAGTCCAAAGATAGATAGTCATGGCATCATGGTGACTTCAAAGAGCAAAAATATATATATATAGAAAGGTTACATAGTTACATAGTTGGCGAAGTTGAAAAAAGACACAAGTCCATCAAGTCCAACCTATGTGTGTGATTATATGTCAGTATTACATTGCATATCCCTGTATGTTGTGGTCGTTCAGGTGCAAATCTAATAGTTTCTTGAAACTATCAATGCCCCCGCTGAGACAACCGCTTGTGGAAGGGAATTCCACATCCTTGCCGCTCTTACAGTAAAGAACCCTCTACGTAGTTAAAGGTTAAACCTCTTTTCTTCTAATTTTAATGAGTGGCCATAAGTTTTGTTAAACTCCCTTCTGCAAAAAAGTTTTATCCCTATTGTGGGGTCACCAGTATGGTATTTGTATATTGAAATCGTATCCCCTCTCAAGCATCTCTTTTCCAGAGAGAATAAGTTCAGTGCTCGCAACCTTTCCTCATAACTAATATCCTTCAGGCCCTTTATTAGCTTTGTTGCCCTTCTTTGTACTCGCTCCATTTCCAGTACTTCCTTCCTGAGGACTGGTGCCCAGAACTGGACGGTATACTCGTACGGTATACGGTATACTCGTAAGTGCGGCCGGACCAGAGTCTTGTAGAGCAGGAGAATAATCGTTTTATATCTGCAGTTGATCCCCTTATTAATGCATGCCAATATTCTGTTTGCTTTGTTAGCAGCAGCTTGGCATTGCATGCCATTTCTAAGCCTATCATCTACTAGGACCCCCAGGTGCTTTTCCATCCTAGATTCCCCCAGAGGTTCTCCCCCCAGTGTATAGACTGCATTAATATTTTTGCCACCCAAATGCATTATTTTAAAGTTTTCTACATTGTTCGACTCAAACATCGACTGTTCGACTGTTGGTCAAATTGCAAACGTTATAGGACGTTTGCGCCAAAATTCGAGTGGCCCAAATTCATGGCCCATAATTCACTGCGGCATCGCAGTGCATTGCTGGCTGATGATTGGCCAAGTATGCACTATGATCCGCATGCTTGGCCAATCACAGCGCCATCTGTACAGGCTCAGGGTAGTGTAGTGTGTTGCAGCGGAGGGAGATAGACAGACAGTGTCATTTGATTTAAGTTAGATAGAGTAGGCAGGCGAGTCAGTTAGCTACACTTACAGTGTATTGTGTATATATATGCATCCTAGGTGTTGTATATATATATATATATATATATATATATATATATATATATATATATATATATATACACTGTATTTAGTTTAGCTAGATCTGCTCCTGTTATTCTCTTCTCTGACAGGCAGGCAGGTTTTTTTTACAGTATTTACAGTTAGTGTACTATGTCCTTTGCACAGTGTGCACCTGAAGCTACCTGAAGAAAATTGCTGGTGTTTTTCTGATCCTATTAGTACCACAGGCAGGCAGCTACAGTATTTACAGTTAGTGTACTGTGTCCTCTGCACAGTGTGCACCTAAAGCTACCTGAAGAAAATTGGTGGTGTTCTTCTGATCTAATTAGTACCACAGGCAGGCAGCTGCAGTATTTACAGTTAGTACCACAGGCAGGCAGCTACAGTATTTACAGTTAGTGTACTGTGTCCTCTGCACAGTGTGCACCTAAAGCTACCTGAAGAAAATTAGTGGTGTTCTTCTGATCCTATTAGTACCACAGGCAGCTGCAGTATTTAGAGTTAGTGTACTGTGTCCTCTGCACAGTGTACACCTAAAGCTACCTGAACACAATTGCTGTTGTTTTGATCCTATTGTTACCATAGGCAAGCAGCTGCAGTATTTACAGTTAGTGTACTGTGCCCTCTGCACAGTGTGCACCTAAAGCTACCTGAAGACAATTGCTGGTGTTCTCATACTAATAATACTACAGGCAGGCAGTTGATTCTGCTAGCTGCAGTATCAGTATATATACATCCCAGCTTTGTGCAGCTACATCTCACTGCAGGCCATTAATATGTCTGGAAGGCCAACAAGGAGAGGCAGACAGTCACAAGCCAATAAAAGAGGGCAAGCAGGCTCTGTGTCTAGTGGCAACAGTGCTGGTCGTGGAGATGGTGCATCCTCATCAGCACGTGGCCGTGGGACACGCATGTCTTTTTTTCGGCAGCTGGCCGTGTTGAGCCGCAACATGCAGAAGACTTGGTAGAATGGATGACCAAGCCGTCCTCATCCTTCTCATTCTCTCTCACCCAGGCTAAGGGTACTTTGTCTGGCAAAGCAGCTGCCATTGCAGCCTCTTCCCTCGGCTCAATGGCATCAGTCACTCCTTCCCTAGCCCCACCATGTCCTCCTGAGGAGTCCCCCGAACTGTTTGACCACAGTGTTGGGTACATGCTCCAGGAGGATGTCCAGCGTTTTGAAGGCTCCGATGATGGTACCCAGCTAGAGGAAGGCAGTAACGTGAGCCCAGAGAGAGGGGGTCCAAGAAGGACAGCAATCTGGCAGTCATATTTCCCCAGCTGCAGCATACTGCCAGGTTTGCTCCAGTGTTGAGGAGGGAGGGGATGATGAGGTCACTGATGGGTGCCTGATAGGAGAGAGAAGGAGGAGGAGGAGGCACATCTCCAAGGATACAGGATGCCCTCCAGGGGCCAGCTTAAGGGCAGCACACCGACTTCATCACACCGCAGAGCTCCGCATGTGCAGGGCGCTGCTGTCTCTGCACATTATTCCAAAAGTTCTTTGGTGTGGGCTTTTTTTAAAGAAGTGCATCAGATCCCACCACTGCTATTTGCAACATATGTCTCAAGCGTATCTCGCGTGGCCAAAACATCACTTGCTTGGGCACCACATGCTTGACCAGACATATGTCGACCTGCCATGCAGTTCGTTGGCAAGCGTACCTAAAAGACCCACACCAAAGAACAAAGCGGACCTCTCCTTGCTCCTCATCAGGTGGGTTCTCCAACCCCACTATACCTTCAGTCCTCTCTGAAACCTGCACTGAGAGGAATGAAGGTGTAGAATTAGGTGTGTCACAGCCAAGTACTTGCGGGCAATCTGCTATCGGTACACCGACGTCAGATTGTACCAGGCAAATTTCCCTGCCCCAGCTGCTGCACCACTGAAAGAAGTTCGCTCCCAGCCATCCACATGCCCAGCGGTTGAATGCTAGCTTGGCTAAATTGCTAGCACTTCAACTGCTACCTTTTCAGTTGGTAGACTCTGCCCCTTCTGTGAATTTGTGGAATGTGCAGTTCCTCAGTGGCAAGTTCCCAAACGCCACTTTTTCTCATGGAAGGCGCTTCTGGCTCTCTACCGGTATGTGGAAGGCAATGTCTTGGACTCGCTGGACAGGACGGTCAGTGGTAAGGTGTATATTACTGCTGACTCATGGTCCAGCAGGCAAGGACAGGGACGTTACCTTTCTTTCACCGCTAACTGGGTGACTCTTCTGGCAGCTGGGAAGGATGCAGGACAGGGTGCAGTAGTGTTGGAGGTTGTTCCGCCACCATGCCTCCAAAATTCTACTAGTGGTGATTCTGCCACACCTCTCTCCTCCACCCCCTCCTCTTCTTCTTCTTCCATGGCCATCTTCCTGTGCTGATTTGTCCTCAAAACCAGCTGTGCTCTGTAGGCGTTCAAGGGGCTATGCAGGCACGCAGGCAAAAAGATGCCATGCGGTGCTTGAGCTTGTGTGCTTGGGGGACAGGAGCCACACTGGGGCAGAGATTCTGTCAGCTCTGCAGGGGCAGGATCAGAGGTGGTTGACGCCACGCCAGCTTAAGGCAGCTATGGTGGTTTGCGACAATGGCACCAACCTCCTCTCCGTCCTCTGACAGGGACAACTGACCCATATGTCCTGTTTGGCTCATGTCCTTAACTTGGTGGTGCAGTGGTTCTTGGGCAGGTACCCGGGCTTGCAGGATGTCCTGAGGCAGGCCAGGAAAGTCTGTGTGCATTTCCACAGGTCATATAATGCCAGTGCTAGGCTGACTGACCTCCAAAAGGAATTTAACCTGCCCAAGAACTGCCTAATCCGTGACATGCCCACCAGGTGGAACTCAACATTGGCCATGCTGCAGCGGCTGCACATGCAACAGAGGACCAACAATGAGTACCTATGCGACTGTGGCACCAGGACAGGGTCAGGGGAGCTTGTTTTTTTTTCCCCATGCCAGTGGGCTATGATCAGAGATGCAAGCACTGTCCTGTCACCATTTGAGGAGGCCACAAGGATGAGAGCAGTGACAGTGCATGCATCAGTGACACTGTCACTCTTGTTCACCTGTTGGAGCACACTCTGCGTGGAATAATGGACAGGGCACTTGAGGCAGAACAGAGGGAGGAAGAGGAGGACTTCCTTACCTCTCAAGGCACCAGTGCCCAAGGCCCAATTTTTCAGCCCCTCTTTAACAGGGGCGTGTAATTACAATTTTTGATGCAATGCTTTGCAGCAGGGCTCATTCCTGTGCTCCAACTAGAGTATCTGTGAGGGGTTGCAGTGTTGTGGCACCAGCACCAGTGCCCAAGGCCCAAATTTTCAGCCCCTGTTTAACAGGGGAGTATAATTACAATTTTTGATGCAATACATTGCAGTAGGGCTCATTCCAGCGCTCCAGCTATAGCACCTGTGAGGGGTTGCAGTATTGTGGCACCAGTGCCTAAGGCCCAACTTTTTTGCCCCTGTTCAACAGGGATGTGTCATTACAATTCTTGATCTAATATTTCACAGCAGGGCCCATTCCTGCGCCTACCAAGAGTAACTGTGAGGGCTTACAGTGTTGTGGCAAAACCACCACCACCACCAAGGGCCCAATTTTTCTGCCCCTGTTCAACAGGTGCATGCAATTACAATTCCTGATATAATATTTCACAGCAGGGCCCGTTTCACCGCCCACCAAGAGTAACTGTGAGGACTTACAGTGTTGTGGCACCAGCACCACCACCACCACCGCCACCACTAAAGACCCAATTTTTCTACCACTGTTCAACAATGGCATGTAATTACAATTCTTGATCTAATATTTCACAGCAGGGCCCGTTCCTGCTCCCAACAAGAGTAACTGTGAGGGCTTACAGTGTTGTGGCAAAACCAACACCTAAGGCCCCAATTTCTGCAGAGTATATAGGGCAGGCCCCTACTTTCAAACATCCAACTTACAAATGACTCCTACTTGCAACTGGAAGGAGACAACAGGAAGTGAGATGAAATCTACCCCTAGGAAGGGAAATTCTCTCCTGTAAGCGTTGATATGGGAAAAACGTGTCTCCTCGTCACTGATGCTTTATCACCAATCCTTGTTTCACTAAAACCCCCAAATTTTCAAAAAACATTTGTCATTGGGATAGAAAGTGAGGTGAAATCTTCTGAAGAGGTGCACAGACAGCAAAACAAATGTTACAGGGGTGATAACCCTTCCCTATGTTTCCCAAAAAGCTTAAAAATAGATTTTTTGGCTGGAGCTACACTTTAAAAATGTACCAGTTCAAAATTACAAGCGGATTCTACTTAACAACAAACCTACAGTCCCTGTCTTGTTTGCACCACCTGTATACTGCTGTTCAGAATTAAAAAAAAAAAATGGCGTGGGGTCCCCCTCAAAATCTATACCAGACCCTTCAGGTCTGGTATGGATTTTAAGGCGAACCCCGTGCCAAAAATTTTTTTTTTAAATGGCGTGGGGTCCCCCTAAAAATCCATACCAGACCCTTATCCGAGCACGCAACCTGTCAGGCCGCAGGAAAAGAGGGGGGGACAAGAGAGCGCCCCCCCTCCTGAACCATACCAGGCCACATGCCCTCAACATTAGGAGGGTGCTTTGGGGTAGCCCACCAAAACACCTTGTCCCCATGTTGATGAGGACAAGGGCCTCATCCCCACAACCCTTGGCTGTTGGTTGTGGGGGTCTGCGGGCGGGGGGCTTATCGGAATCTGGAAGCCCCTTTAACAAGGGGACCCCCAGATCCCGGCCCTCCCCCCTGTGTGAAATGGTAAGGGGGTACAAAAGTACCCCTACCATTTCACAAAAAAACTGTCAAAAATGTTAAAAATGACAAGAGACAGTTTTTGACAATTCCTTTATTTAAATGCTTCTTCTTTCTTCTACCTTCTTTCTTCTTTCTTCTATCTTCTATCTTCCTTCGGTTTCTTCCTCCATCCTCTTCTTTTTCTGGTTCTTCTGGTTCTTCCTCTGGTGTTCTCGTCCGGCATCTTCCTCCGCTGCGTCGGCGTCTTCTTCCTTTCTTCTCCTCTGGCCGCTCCGCATCCATGATGGCATGGAGGGAGGCTCCCGCTGTGTGATGCTTCTCCTCTTCTGACGGTTCTTAAATAATGGGGGGCGGGTCCTTGACGGGACTTCCCTGTGGCATTTCCTGTGACGTCAGAGGGGGGCGGGATCCATCCAGTTCAACCATTAAAAAATAAATAAATAAAATAAAAAATATTGTACAATCCAATATACCCAATTCTATACCCACAGTTGATCCAGAGGAAGGCAAAAAACCCCAGCAGAGCATGCTCCAACTTGCTACAGCAGGGGAAAAAATTACTTCCTGATCTCCCAAGAGACAATCGGATTTTCCCTGGATCAACTTTACCTATAAATGTTAGTACCCAGTTATATTATGTACATTTAGGAAAGTATCCAGGCCTTTCTTAAAGCAATCTACTGAGTTGGCGAGAACCACCTCTGGCAGGAGTCTATTCCGCATTTTTACAGCTCTTACTGTGAAGAAACCTTTCTGTATTTGGAGATGAAATCTCTTTTCCTCTAGACGTAAAGAGTAGACGTAAAGATGCATTTCGTCTAATGAGCTGTGTATCCCTGGGAAGTGGCCGCCTTGGTGTGCCATGGTAGATGGTTTTGTTGATAAACAAAGTATTGTCACTGTTAGGCTTGGTTCACACTGCTGTGACTTGGAATCCGACTTGTGAGACTTCACACCTCCGGCCAGCCCTCTAACTTGTAGTCAGAGTCTTCATTAATGAGCGATAACTCCTAACTTACCAAGACCTGAGGTGTGCCTCAGTTATTAGCTGCCTTAAGCACCAAACTAGGACCTACATCAAAAGGGGAAGATGATAATAAATCTGAAATGCCATGGAAAATCTGTCCAGTAACTGGTAGCCTTGACAAATGTGACCGCCCCGTGTCCTCTGATTACCCCTCAAAATGGCCTTAAGAGGGTGAGCAGCAAAAATTGATTGACTGTCAGGATTCTGCAGGGACCTGAAATGCTGAACGCCTGACAGATACAACTTGATGGTATTAGCGGATAAAGCCAATTCACTATGGCAATATGCCGCGAAAGCCATCACATAATTTACATCTTCAGGGCAACTGCAAGGGTATCGTGTGAAGAACTTGTGAAACGTCTTCCAACCCGTAATATAAGTATTCAGTGTATTGCTGGATAATGAATTATTGGCCAAATCGATCACCTGTGTCCAGAACCCGACTAGTCCCTGATCAGCAGGGAGTAAAGAGGAACTGGCTTGCCCGCCAGCTCTGCTTCTGGTTGCTGCAAAAAAAAAAAATGAGATTAAGACGAGATAGTGCATTGGCTGCACCATTATAATTCCCACTGATGAATTCTCCCTGGAAATTAAATTTGTATGTCAAACCTAGCCATGTCAACCTGTGCATGAAGGACATGATAAGAAGTGCCCTCTGATCAGCCTTTATTAATAATTTTGGCTGTGGTCAAATTATCAGTAAAGAAAATGACCGCGTTCCCTTACCAAACTAGTCCCCAAGTGACTGCTGCCGCAAAAATTGGGTACATTTCGAACAATGCCGAAGTATAAGCAAACTTGGGCATAAGAAAAATACTTCCAGGGGCCAACGGCTGGCCAGCCATTCCCGACCAAAAATGGCCGCAAAACCGACTGACGCAGTAGTGTCTGAAAATACTCTGGGAGACTTACTTGTTGGTTGTGGAATGAGCATAGCAATGCCATTCCAGTAACACAGGAACTGGTCCCACATGATAAGATTGGCTCCTGCGTCAGCTTGTAATCTAATAACCGAGTCAGAGTCCTGATATAGGGGTAGAAGGGCCAGCAACCAAGAAATAAAAGATCTACCCTGTGGAATAATTCTCATAGCATGATTCAGCATCCCCAAAAGTGACTCACTTGGAACAGACTGGGGACCAGAGAAAAAGTTGAATCATCTGATGTATCCTGACCAACTATTCCCTGGGCAAACTTGCAATCATGAGATTCGAATCAAGCGTAATGCCCAGGGTCCTCTAAGAGCAGGAAATCATATAGATAATGCACTATCCCCTGGCAACCTTTGCAGTAATCCAAGATCCAATGGAGTGCTTGGGCAAAGATGTCAAACAAGCAAGGATTGCTCTTTGACCCGAAGGTTAACTTGGTGGCGAAATAGTAACGTCCTCGCCATCTGATACCATGTCATTGCCAAAGGGCAGGTCTGATAGGAAGTAGCTTGAATGCATCGGCAATATCCACTTTGGATAACCAAGTTCCTCTGCCTAATTGGAGAATATGCTGTATAGCCAAATCCACAGATGAATACTTCAGTGGAAACTCCTCCGAGGGAATCAGGGAATTGAGATTTGGGATGTGAGATGAATAAGGCGCAGACAAGTCGTAAATTAACCAATATTTATTGGAAAACTTGCCACAAACCACCCCAATAGGGATGACCCTCCACATGCAGAATGGTGGTGAAACAAATGGACCAATCACAAACCCCTTGGACACTTCTGTCTCCAGTAATTGATCAACAATAGGAGCGTGGCTGTCTGCTGACAATAAATTCCTGCATTCAAAAGCCTCAGTTGGCAGCGTAATGAGGCCTGTGTGAAATGCTACTGAAAAATCCATCCAGCGGGAATTGTCTGAAGGCAGGGGATGGGTGACTTTCTAAACAAACCCCTAGCAAGCACCCCCCCCCCCCACACACACACACACACACACAGGCAGTCAAAAAAAAAATAAAATAAATTATTTAAACACGTCCCTTTAAGAAAAAAAAATTAAAGAAAAGGGTCCTTATGTGCACTGTGTCTTGGCACCGGGCACCGGGCTCAGTGCAATATGGGAAGCGCCACATCTATGCAATCACGAGATTGCAGACGAGGTGCTTAATTTGCTGTCAAAAGCTCGCTTTGTGGCGCAGTCGATAGCGCCTCAGCTACCGGCGCGATGGACTGGCCGGGCGGGTGCACACTGCATAGTACTTTCACTTTCACCTAGGACATGGGCGGCACTTTCTGTTCTAGATCCGACGTCACTCAAAGGAAGTGACGTTGGCACTTGGCTGCTCTGTCGAACGTTCCTGCCTGAGAGGATCATCAAGAGGTAAGCAGAAGCTTTTGGTCGGCGGCAGCACCCCTTTACTTTACTTATCTACTCCAAGACTCCAATATACGCTGACTGTGTATATGACTGATTGTAAACAAAGCACTATTTAGCAGCACTGTGTAGTACTATAGCAGCAACTATCTCTTCTTGCAGACTGTGTGATCTCCCCCTAACTACTCCAAGTTTCCAACATACACTGACTGTGCATATTACTGACTGTAAACATAGCACTAATAAGCAGCACGGTGTAGTAGTATAGCAGCAACTCTCCCTGCAAACATTCTGTGTGATCATTGCCTTTCTACTCAAGTCTCCAATATACACTAAGTCTATCACTGACTGTAAATATAGCACTGTTCAGCAGCACTGTATAGTAGTATAGCAGCAACTCCCTCTCCCTGCAAATATTCTGTGATCTCTCCCTATCTACTCCAGGTCACTCCAATACAAGCTGAAGAAAGGCTGCTGGAAACTATGACTGAATGTCATAGGGAGAGAAATAAGAATATCCCCATGATTGGGGATTCTAAGCCACATGACCACAGCTCCGAGATTAAGAAGTGCATTATTGGCAATTGGCTTCTATAGTGGTGAACAGAGCTTTTTTTCTCAAACAATAGGTGCTGGAACTCAACCATGACCCCCCAAAACCCCTCCTCCCACACACACCCTCCAAATCACATCAAATAGTGGGTGTGGTCAGTCAAATTTCACGAACAGTAGGAGGGTCTTAAAGGGGCATTAAATACCAGGATTGCATTACATACAGAGTGCAGATTTCAGGGGGTTACACACAGAGTGCAGAGCTGTCACTTGTAAACACAGAAACTGGACTTCTGTGTTTACAAGTGATTGTGGTGAGCAGCCCCCCCAAGGGTCTGAGCCAGAGGTGGTGGAACTGAGTTCCACCAAGTTCCCCCTGAAAAAAAGCCCTGGTGGTGAACAACCCCATTAGTTTGCTATTTTACTGAAATGCAAATTACTTGGGTTTGGATAGAACTCATAGTAGATCTAAACTCCAAGCCAATGAGTGTAGTAAGCAATCTGTTTTCTTTCACAGCTGATGGCTGTAAGAGGAAACTGTTGAAAGGCTGCAGACATGCAGCCTTCATTTAAAATGGTAATTGCTGTGATTGGCCACAACAAACCACAATTTAATTGGCCCCATAGCCTGCTCTGTAATCCACTGTGTCAGCTGTGGCTTTAGGAGCTGCTCATGAATGATGAAGGAGGCCAAATTTATATACACCCACATAGACATTCGTCCCATGCAGCTGTTTTAATAAAGTGGTCAGAGGGGAAGCAGGGACAGTTAGAGAGAGTAAATCTCCCAAACAGAGGTACAGACAACAGTAACACCTGACAGCTATTCTATCCTATTCTATTATACTCTGTTCTATCCAAAACTAAACAAAATAAAACAAAAAGTTTAGCCTTCTGCAGCCTGGTATATGATGTGCAGAGCTCTGTGTATAATGTGCAGCCTGGTATATGATGTGCAGAGCCCTGTGTATAATGTGCAGCCTGGTATATGATGTGCAGAGCCCTGTGTATAATGTGCAGCCTGGTATATTATGCGCAGAGCCCTGTGTATAATGTGCAGCCTGGTATATGATGTGCAGAGCAGTGCCGATCCTAGGGTCACCAGCGCCTGGGTGCAGAAATATTTCTGGCGCACCTACGTGGGTGTGGTCATCTTACCAACTCCTCCCCTTTACAAATGTTTCTATGGCAACGACTCAAACACAGAGATGCTCCCCTAAGAAGTCTTTGTTACCTTGGGATCCTCCTGTGATCTTTTAATAAAGAAAATACAGGAAGAGGGTACACTAATGAGACCTGGAGGGGAGTCTCTCTGATGCACCCAGAGAGGGCATCTGTTAGAGAGTCTGTTAGAAAGAGCCCACAGACATATTATAGAAGATGGTCAGAGACTGCAGACATAGTACAGTAGATGATTAAAGACTGCAGACATAGTACAGGAGATGATCAGAGACTGCAGACATAGTACAAGAGAGGATCAGAGACTGCAGACATACTACAGGAGATGATCAGAGACTGCAGACATACTACAGGAGATGATCAGAGACTGCAGACAGGATATAAGAGATGACCAAAGACTGCAGACATAGTACAGGAGATGGTCAGAGACTGCAGACATAATACAGGAGATGATCAGAGACTGCAGACATAGTACAGGAGATGGTCAGAGACTGCAGACATAGTACAGGAGATGATCAGAGACTGCAGACATACTACAGGAGATGGTCAGAGACTGCAGACATAGTACAGGAGATGATCAGAGACTGCAGACAGGATTTAAGAGATGATCAGAGGCTGCAGACATAGTACAGGAGTTGATCAGAGACTGCAGACAGGATATAAGAGATGATCAGAGACTGCAGACATAGTACAGGAGATGATCAGAGACTGCAGACATAGTACAGGAGATGATCAGAGACTGCAGACAGGATTTAAGAGATGATCAGAGACTGCAGACATAGTACAGGAGTAGATCGGAGACTGCAGACAGGATTTAAGAGATGATCAGAGACTGCAGACATAGTACAGGAGATGATCAAAGACTGCAGACATAGTACAGGAGATGATCAGAGACTGCAGACATAGTACAGGAGATGATCAGAGACTGCAGACAGGATAAAAGAGATGATCATAGACTGCAGACATAGTACAGGAGATGATCAGAGACTGCAGACATAGTACAGGAGATGGTCAGAGACAGCAGACATAGTACAGGAGATGATCAGAGACTGCAGACATAGTACAGGAGATGATCAGAGACGGCAGACATAGTACAGGAGATGGTCAGAGACTGCAGACATAGTACAGGAGATGATCAGAGACTGCAGACATACTACAGAAGATGATCAGAGACTGCAGACATAATACAGGAGATGGTCAGAGACTGCAGACATACTACAGGAGATGATCAGAGACTGCAGACATAGTACAGGAGATGGTCAGAGACTGCAGACATAGTACAAGAGATGATCAGAGACTGCAGATATATTACAAGAGATTGTCAGAGACTGCAGACATAATACAGGAGATGATCAGAGACTGCATTTCCTATGAACGTTAGTAGATAATGGCCGATCGGCCCTCTCACCTGACCCAGCGATACAGCGATGATTCCTCTGATCAGGAGCCAGCTCACTCTGAATTGCCCGTGGCGACTCCGCTGGGTAGAGCCCAGATCTATACTCCGGCAATGACTCCATTCCTTTCTCTGACAGGGATGGCGCTAGGCTGTGTGGCTTTCCCTCTGGTGGCGCAGGTCAGCGGGGTTCTCTCTCTGATGGTTTTCCTTCAGCACTGTCCTCTCCCTCTGGAGTCCTGGGTGTACTTCCCTGAAAGCTTTCCCAGGCTCCTGTCTCTCTCTCTCTCCCATTTAGCTGAGCATGCTGTGTGAGCTGCAGTTTCCGTGTTACAGTGGGGCTGCCAGTCCTCGGGACTATATGTCCCACAATCCTCTTCTCTGCTCCTTTTTCTATTCTGTTTCTTTCCTGAGTATATGAAGGCAGGGGAAGATACGTAGTGGGCAGCTGTGCTGGCAAGCGCTGCTCACTAGTACAGCAGCGTGCGCAAAAGGGAGAGGGAGGGGGGAGAGGGAGGGGGAAAAGAAGAGCCCGCAGCTGCATTGTCATCACTATGGTTGTGGTCACCCCCCCTTCCACCAACTATAGTCACCTCTCAGTACAGACCCCCCTCCACTAAGTATAGACCCCCTCCATCAGTGCAGAACCCGCACTAAGTATAAACCCCTCCCTCAGTACAGACCTTACTCAGTACAGACCCCCCCAGGAAAACCCCCCCTCCATTAGTACAGACCCCCCCAGGACAGACCCCCCCATTAGTACTGCCCCCCCAGGACAGACCCCCCTCCATTAGTAACGACCCCCAGGACAGACCCCCCCTCCGTTAGTACAGACCCCCCCTCTATTAGTACAGACCCCCCCAGGAAAGACCCCCCTCTGTTAGTACAGACCCCCAGGACAGACCCCCTCAATTAGTATAGACCCCCCAGGACAAACCCCCCTCCATTAGTATAGACCCCCCCAGGACAGACCCCCCTCCATTAGTATAGACCCCCCCCAGGACAGACCCCCCTCCATTAGTACAGACCCCCCCAGGACAGACCCCCCTCCATTAGGACAGACCCCCCAGGACAGAGACCCCTCCATTAGTACAGACCCCCCAGGACAGACACCACTCCAATAGTACAGACCCCCCAGGATAGAGCCCCCCCCTGTCCATTACTACAGACCCCCCAGGACAGAGCCCCCTCCATTAGTACAGATCCCCCAGGACAGACCCCCCCTCCATTACTACAGACCCCCCAGGACAGACCCCCCTCTATTAGTACAGACCCCCCAGGACAGACCCCCCCTCCATTAGGACAGACCCCCCAGGAGAGAGCCCCCCTCCATTACTACAGGCCCCCCAGGACAGACCCCCCTCCAATAGTACAGACCCCCCAGGACAGAGCCCCCCCTACATTACTACAGACCCCCCAGGACAGAGCCCCCTCCATTAGTACAGACCCCCCAGGACAGACCCCCCTCCATTACTACAGACCCCCCAGGACAGACCCCCCTCCATTAGTACAGACCCCCCAGGACAGAGCCCCCTCCATTAGTACAGACCCCCCCTCCATTACTACAGACCCCCCAGGACAGACCCCCCTCCATTAGTACAGACTCCCCAGGACAGAGCCCCCCTCTATTACTACAGACCCCCAGGACAGACCCCCCTCCAATAGTACAGACCCCCCAGGGCAGGACCCCCCTCCATTAGTACAGACCCCCCCAGGATAGAGCCCCCCCTCCATTACTACAGACCCCCCAGGACAGAGCCCCCTCTATTAGTAATGACCCCCCCAGGGCAGACCCCCCTCCTCCATTAGTACAGACCCCCCCTCCATTAGGGTACAGTACATAAAAACACCTGGGCGGCAGCTGGAGAGGAGAGTGTGCAGCCACGCCGCCGGGTGGAGAACAGAAAAGTACACAGCAGGCAGCAGGAGTGAGAGACACAGAGAGGAGGAGAATGTGTCAGCACGGACCCCCCCCCCCCCGCGTGCGCGACATCACTCACTGCACGGCTGGTCTCTCTCCACACAGAGACCAGCCACTCTGCCTCCATTCTCATCTTCGGCTGGCTGTTCTCCTTCTCTGACAGAAGGAGGGAGGGGCTTGAGCAGTGAATACAGCGGCGCCTTTCTTCTTAGAACACCAGCGGAGAGGCGCAGAGGACACAAACAAGAGGAGGAGAAGGGAAGGGAGCACTATGGCGCTTCAGCGCCCCCACCTCTCTGGCGCTAGGGTGCACTGCACCCCGTGCACCAAGTCTGGGATCGGCCCTGGTGCAGAGCTCTGTGTATAATGTGCAGCCTGGTATATGATGTGCAGAGCTCTGTGTATAATGTGAGTCCTTCATTACTAACAGTGTAATTTTTCAGTTTGTTTGCGCCGATCTGTAAAGCTGCGCTATATACCATGATTTGTAATGCTGGGGCTGTATACTCTGTCCTGTGATGCTGGGGCTATATACTCTGTCCTGTGATGCTGGGGCTGTATACTGTGTGCTGTGATGCTGAGCTGTATACTCTTCACACTATGAGTGGAAGCAAGTGGAATACAGGGGGCGGAGTGGGTGGATTCTATAAGGGGTGTGGCTTATGAGAAGTGGGAGGGGTCAAACATGGAGGGGTAGGGTCTTGTGCCCCCCCATCCTAAAACTTCACCAGCCGCCACTGCTAGCAAGGATATATTGACTTGGCTTAGTCAAGATGAACTAAAGGGCTTGACAAGACAGGAGGACTTGGGGTGAGCTCTGAAACAATTGGAGCAGACATGCAGCAGCCTGCATTGGATATAGTTTCAACCAAAATAATTGAAATTGTTGCACACTTGAGCCTTACCCAGGTAATGGATGGGCCTACCCAATTCGTGCACCTGCCCTGAAAGCCCTGTAGAGGATCCACTGGCCGCCTGCTTGATGGTCCCTGTATGACCAGAGGGCTCAAACATGGGACACCACGCTGAGGTGTGTTCTGAAGAATGAGAATTAACGCACACAGAGGATTTTTGATTAGCGAAATGCCTGCAAAAAAGGTCCATATCGATATTGCTCCAGCACATCATTACCTGCAACTGCGCCCAAGTGGCTACCATCTTCGCAGAAAAAGACAGATGATAATCATAAAAAATGCACCCGTCGTACTTGTGCGCTAAGTCCACCACTTATGTAAATACAGGTCTAATTCCACCCTCCTATCAGGACTAACAGCACAAATAATGTCCGTGAAAATGCAGAAGGCTAGCACAAATTCTGCCACGCTAAGATTGTGGTTAAGCCTGGGATCTTTCTTTTTGAGCACTACCGAGACCTCCCCGCAAGCATAAGTTCTCTGTAACATCTTGAGATGCTATTAGAAGAGAAGCCAGGTTTACATATTTCCCTTCAAGAATGTCCTTCTTAATGTTAACATGTATGAGATGAGCTGGGGATACTGATGGTAACGCCGCTAGAGGGGAAGGAGCTGCCACAGGCAACGAAACAGCAGCATTACCTGCAGGAGCGCTGGGAGGAACAAGGGCTGGGGGTGCAGCTGTCACATGAGCTCTGGCCGCATGGTCTTTAATCACCTCCATCCTATCTTGCATTTGTGGCATGGATGTGGAAAGTGTATTTAGTAAGGCATGTATCTGTGTCAACAAAGTATGCACAGAAACCTGTTCTGCGCTGGTAAAAGGGAGTGGCTGGGATGGACTGGGAAACAACAACCTAAACAAGTCTCCTAGCTGAGGCCGGAAATGGAATGCCCCTGCCACTCAGCTCTGCTGTGAGCCTGGGTATAGTCCAATTCCTTAAAGATGGGTGCTGCCATGCTCTGAACCCCTAGGTGGCATTGTAGGAATAAACGCAAATACGTTGTTTTGCGAAACATGCGACATGCAACATAACAGAATCTATGAAAGAAAATGACAAGCAAAGAAATTTAAGAACCACCCGTACAAGAAACAACAACACCCCTTCGTGCCTAACTAAGTCTGTAGATGTGGGTACAGCAATGTGCCAAAAACAACAGCGCGTGAATGAACTTAGTGACCAACACAACCCTACGTGTATGCAATAAGCGAGCCCGAGCAACCTGTAACGCAAGAACAGGCAATTAGAAATGAACACTTAGGGCTATGGTACCCACATAACGAACAGAGCCTGACTGCGCTGAGTTGCAGTGACCCCCAACTATGTGCTACCACCCCTAACAGGTGCCAGTTAACAGTGCAGGGTGCACAGCAGCTAAACTGGAGCTGAGAACCATCAGCTGTACCCCGCCCCCCCCCCCCCACGATGCTTTTTTTTAAAGAGCATCATATACATTGTTAAACAGTATACATGATGTATGCCATCACCTGTCTTGTTTGCTGAAAACAATATGTTGCCGTGGTAATGAAAGCCAGAGAGAACGCATTGTCGAAGATTTACCGAACCTGGGCTGAAAATTGAATACTTCATCGCTCCCTTCCCCCCAGAGCCCGGGTTGCCCCATACCTACCTCCCCCCGAATGCCCACCACAGGAGAGTCTCCTGCTGTACGGAAACCGGAAGTTGTAAGGAAACCGGAAGTCCCACGGTAACCGGAAGTGATGAATCACCGACTGCTCCACACAACCAGGAAGCCGAGCCGACGCTGGAACCAACAGGGGAGGAGGGCTATATAGCCCCAGACTCCTCCTACAAATCCTTCTAACTTAATGTTAATGTTTTTTTTTTTGAGGATCATATCAGCTCTAGGACTTGGTTTAGGTTATGTGAGAATTAACATTAGCGTTATTGCTAGGATTCATGTTCTTTTGGCACAATAACAGGTCCAGGATAGTTTAAAGGAGCTTAATTTACAAAAATTACTACTTACTATATACATAAAATGTAAAAGTATGAACATAAACTAGTAGATTCATGTACCCACCTCTCATAAACTACAAAACTCTCACTCGTGGATTGTTACCAAAGTGTTTTCGAAAATCGGCTATGAAGTGAGAGTATAATAATTACAGCACTTCAGCTTTTCTACATCTACTGAGACAGTATACATTTCAGCTGAAGGACAGCAGTTAAGGTGCCAACTGAGTGATCGATACCTACTGTTTCTTCTGTCAGCAAAGATAAACTGAATTTCACTGTCACTCTCTTTTTATCAGACCAAATTAAAGTATAAAATGCATCAAAGAGAAGGATAGATTATTCTGTGAGATTATTTGCCTTTTTACAGACTGCATTAAACATACAGTATGAAACAGTAATACCTATAATTTGGCAATACTGTTACTATTTTGAAAGCTGAATTTAGCAAAACAGTTAGTTATATATATAGTTAAAGAGGAAGTAAACTTTCATCTTTAAGTTTAACCTATAGGTAACCCTATAATAAGGCCTACCTATAGGTAGTGTAAATATCTCTTAAACCTGCACCATTTAGGAGATATTTACTGTACATGCAGCCAGTGAAATCACTGGCGCATGCGCTCTGAAGGAACAGCCACCCGTGCCATTTCTTCAGAGCCCTGTCCTGTGACAGACGGCTCTCACGCGCATGCGAGAGTGATGTCATCGCAGTTCTGGTCAGTCACAGAGCTGGAGTCCGGGAACCTAGAAGTAGACTGGGTGAAGATGGACGCTGACTCCAGCGATAACATCGCATCGCTGGAAGGCTTCGTTTTGAGGTAAGTTTCACATAATGCCTTTGCCTTGCAGGTAATAAAAAAAATAAGTGATCTCCTGTTGCCAACCTGATCTGCTTTGACCTCGCTAAAACTCTGCATGTAACGACCTTTGGACCATGTCTCTGCCTGCTGTCTTTGCCTACCTGCCTCACCATTATTGACTCCGGCCCGAACTCTGACTACTCTCCTGTTTGCTGTTTTGCTTCTGACCTGCCTGTCAGTTACTGAACCGGCTTGTCTGACCCTGCTCTGTATTCTGAACCTTTGGTTTTAATATAGTCAGCCGTCCCTCAGCCTGCCAAGTTCCTGGTGTCTGTCTGCCAGTGACCTGCCAGCCTGTCATCTCTGTCAGTCTGCATCCTCGGTCCAGCCTGCATCTATATTTGCACAAACGACTCTTCCGTATTAGTTAATGCAAGAACTGCCGCCACTCGTGCTACTCCGAGCTCTCATGCCTCCTGTTACCTTACCAGGGGTACTAAGTTGAAGATGTAAGAGACACCTATCTCTCCACAACAGGCTCCATCACCAGGTACGTGACATTTGGTGTATGCTTGAATGATAGATTCCCATTACAGGAAATTTTAACACCTCTTTGGGTGCTGGACATATTTCTATATTGAAAGCAAACATACCATACACTGTTTGGAAACAAATATGCATGTTTGAGGTTTGTTTTTTTTTATTAAAAATGTGTTTACTGAACAAGTTCAAACAGTTTCCAATGTACAGACATTATATATTAATACATTTACATGTACAACGTACAGCCCTCCCAGCGTCCGTCATACATATCTTGTTTTCAAACCTAAACTGTACACAGCATACTGATACATATCATAAATCTGGCGTTATCCATCAATAACCCGTTATGATCCTCCTGCAGGGCATTGCAGCAATCTAGACATTACCAATTCCCTGGGACTTAGTCTGGGGGTATCTAACCATGGTGCCCAAATTCTTTTGAATCTGCCAGGGCTGACCCTAAGTTTGATAAATATATTTTTCCATAACCAGGGTATTTCACATATGTGCTATCCAGGAGGCTACCAAGGGTGGGGAGACCGATTTCCAGCTAATCAAGATGAGCTTGCGTGCCTGGGGCAGTCCCCTAGAGAAAGCTATTCTAGTCATTTCCTCCGGGACCACATCCTCCAGTAACCCTAGTATGCAGTGAATTGGATCTAAGGGGACGTTATTCCAGAACACTTGATTAAGCGTCCCAAGTACCTCGCTCCAGTACCTGTGGAGTTTTGGGCATCTCCAGAGTAAGTGGATGAGATCGCCTTGATGTAACCAGCATCTACTACATAGAGAATCTGGCCGCCTACCCATTTTGTATAATCTAAGTGGGGTGTAGTGTACCCTAAGTACTATATATACAGTCAGGTCCATAAATATTGGGACATCGACACAATTCTAATCTTTTTGGCTCTATACACCACCACAATGGATTTGAAATGAAACGAACAAGATGTGCTTTACTGCAGACTTTCAGCTTTAATTTAAGGGGATTTACATCCAAATCAGGTGAACGGTGTAGGAATTACAACAGTTTGTATATGTGCCTCCCACTTTTTAAGGGACTAAAAGTAATGATGAGTAACAATCATCCATCAAACTTTCCCTTTTTAATACTTGCTTGAAAATCCTTTGCAGTCAATTATAGCCTGAAGTCTGGAATGCATAGACATCACCAGACTCTGGGTTTCATTCCTGGTGATGCTCTGCCGGGCCTCTACTGCAACTGTCTTCAGTTCCTGCTTGTTCTTGGAGCATTTTCCCTTCAGTTTTGTCTTCAGCAAGTGAAATGCATGCTCAATCGGATTCAGGTCAGGTGATTGACTTGGCCATTGCATAACATTCCACTTCTTTCCCTTAAAAAAGTCTTTGGTTGTTTTCACAGTATGCTTCTGGTCATCGTCCATCTGCACTGTGAAGTGTCGTCCATTGAGTTCTGAAGCATTTTGCTGAATATGAGCAGATAATATTGCCCGAAACACTTCAGAATTCATCCTGCTGCTTTTGTCAGCAGTCACATCATCAATAAATACAAGAGAACCAGTTCCATTTGCAGCCATACATGCCTACATCATGGCACTATCACCACCACCATACCACCTCATCACTGATGAGGTGGTATGCTTTGGATCATGAGCAGTTCCTTTCCGTCTCTATACTCTTCTCTTCCCATCACTCTGGTACAAATTGATCTTGGTCTCATCTGTCCATAGGATGTTGTTCCACAACTGTGAAGTCTTTTTTAGATGTTGTTTGGCAAACTCTAATCTGGCCTTCCTGTTTTTGAGGCTCACCAATGGTTTACATCTTGTGGTGAATCCTCTGTATTCACTCTGGTGAAGTCTTCTCTTGATTGTTGACTTTGACACACATACACCTACCTCCTGGAAAGTGTTCTTGATCTGGCCAACTGTTGTGAAGGGTGTTTTCTTCACCAGAGAAAGAATTCTTCGGTCATCCACCACAGTTGTTTTCCGTGGTCTTCCGGGTCTTTTGGTGTTGCTGAGCTCACCAGTGCGTTCTTTCTTTTTAAGGATGTTCCAAACAGTTGATTTGGCCACACCTAATGTTTTTGCTATCTCTCTGATGGGTTTGTTTTGTTTTTTCGGCCTAATGATGGCTTGCTTCACTGATAGTGACAGCTCTTTGGATCTCATATTGAGAGTTGACAGCAACAGATTCCAAACACAAATAGCACACGTGAAATTAACTCTGGACCTTTTATCTGCTCCTTGTAAATGGGATAATGAGGGAATAACACACACCTGGCCATAGAACAGCTGAGCAGCCAATTGTCCCATTACTTTTGGTCCCTTAAAAATTGGGAGGCACATATACAAACTGTTGCAATTCCTACACCATTCACCTGATTTGGATTTAAATACCTTAATATTAAAGCTGAAAGTCTGCAATTAAAGCACATCTTGCTTGTTTCATTTCAAATCCATTGTGGTGGTGTATAGAGCCAAAAAGATTAGAATTGTGTCAATGTCCCAATATTTATGGACCTGACTGTATGTCTAGTCAAGCATGTGGTCCCCAAGAGGCTGCTGTTTTGGCCACGCTTGATACGCTTCAGACATATGTTGCAAACAGCAATGGTGTGATCTGCTGCACGTGTCAAAAAAGGCCCACACCAAAGAACTTTTCAAAATATGTGGGGAGTCAGCAGCACCCTGCACCTGCTTAGCTCTGCGGCGTGATGCAATAGGGTGGCTGCCCTTAAGCTGCCCCCTGGAGGGCATCCTGCCTTGTTGGAGATGTGCCTCCTCCTCCTCCTCTCTTCTATCAAGCACCCAAGTAGAGTCAGTGACCTCATCATCCCCTCCCTCCTCATTACTGGAACAAACTTTGCAGTATGCTGCAGCTGGGGGAACATGACTGCCAGTTTTTTGACTCTCTTGGGCACCCCCTCTCTCTAGGCTCACGTTACTCCCTTCCTCAACCTGGGTACCATCATTGGAGCCTTCAAGTCGCTGCGCATCCTCCTGCAGCATGTACCCGACACTGTGGTCGAATAGTTCGGGGGACTCGTCCGTGCATGATGGTGGGGCTAGGGAAGGAGTAACTGTTGACATGGAGCCAATGGAATAGACTGCTTTAGCGGCTGCATTGGCAGGCAAACTACTCTGAGCTTGGGTGACAGAGGATGAGGAGGATGAGGACAGCTTTGTTATCCATTCCACCAACTCTTCTGCATGTTCTGGCTCAATAACACGGCCAGCTGCAGAAAAAAAGGACAAGCGTGCCACACGGCCACATGCTGAGGATGCTGGTCCATGACCAGCACTGTCGACTGTAGACACAGAGCCTACTTGCCCTCTTTTAGTGGCCTGTGAGTGTCTGCCTCTCCTTGGTGGCCTTCCAGACATGCTGTAAATTTTGTTTAGCAAAACCACACTACACTGTATTGTGTACTGTGTACACCACCAGAAAAGTAGTAGCAACTGCACTATGGTTGGCCACCCTGCCTTCGGCCAATATGGCTCTCTTAGCTGAGGACGCTGGGATTGGCCAAAGCATGCAGGTCATGGTGCATGCTTTGGCGAATCATCATACAGCAATGCACTGCGCTCCTGCAGTGCATTATGGGGCATCACGTGGCGCTCTAATTTGGCACGAATGCCCCATAATGTTCGGTTTTCAACGAACGGGTGAACAGCCAATGTTCGAGTCGAACTCTTGTTCGACCCAAACATAAAGCTCATCCGTAGTTTTGAACATATGAAAGAGCTTGATGTATAGTATGTGGGGTACTTTTCTTTGATAGCAGAATAGGCCCTTCAATTATTCATACTTGTTTCCAAACAGTGTATGGTATGTTTGCTTTCAATGTAATAATTTGGTAGTTAGCATCTGATGTGGCTTTTTTGTTACTCTCACACACCCATAAGAAATACACAGGAAACCTTGCAAATTCCAATTTCAAGAGAGCACATGATGACCTCACTGGCCTATAGCTGCTCCAGGGTGAGGAAATCAGGAAGTCACACACTCATAATGTCAGATCCAGGGGCGTTGCTGGGTCCACAAAAGAGCTGGGGCTAGAGCCCATAGTAGCGTAGTAAAGAAAGTCATACGCTTGGGCGGGCATACACATGTATATACAGTAATATATATGTGTGTGTATATATATCCCCAGAGAGCCCCCCACTTACTTCAGGGTCCCCAGAGAGCCTGTCATGAACAGGTGTGACCAGAACCATGTGATCTGCGACAAAGGACACCAAAACGTATATAAGTGAGTAATATAAGTTTATTAAAGATAAGTGGTAAATAAGTAACACCTCAAATACAAATAGTGCGCAACCAACCAACAGAAACCCACAGACAACAGATAATTATATACAGCCAAGGGAAGTACCAAAATCAAACACGTTAGCCAGGCCAGGGTCATAGACAGCAGATCGGCAGATGGACAAAGGGATGTTCCAGAAACATAAACGTAAGCCAGGTCATGGTCATGCACAGGGAGTCAGCAGGTGAGGACAGGGAACAAAACAAGACAGGGAGAGGATGGATGGATCAGACTGCAGGGCAGGGATGCAAGGTAACAGGTGGGACCGGATGGGGATCAAGACAAGGAGACAGGATCAGGTACACTATAACAGGTTTAGGTTCAGGGTACAGGAACAGGCTCAGGATCAGATAACAGGCTAGAAGGTCAGGGTGCAAGGACGATACCAAGGCAAACATGTGAGTGTTTGCCGGGTATTTATATGCCTGTAATTGGCCTCAAGTGATACCTGATTGCAGGAGGTGCTGTCTGCTCCACACTGCCAGGATCCATCCGCTGGTGGATGCCAGTACTGCAGCCCAAAGATGACATAACACCAGCAAGGGAAAGTTCTCCTGACAGTTCCAAACTGCCAGGAGACACCTGCTGGTGGACCTCAGTACTGCACGCCAAATGACAGATATTTCAAGCGGATGGAACCTTTCCTGACAGAGCCCCCCCTTACATCAGGGTCTCCAGAGAGCCCCTCCATACTTTAGAGTCCCCAGAGAGCCTCCCCCCTGCATCAGGGTCCCCAGAGAGCCCCACACTTACATCAGGGTCCCCAGAGAGCCTCCCCTCCTCTTGGGGACCCCTGCAGAGACACGGGGCTATGGGTCCCAGATTCGGTGCTATAGCCTCAAAAGCCACCCCCTAGAGACGCCACTGGTCAGATCAAATCCAAATTTATTAAAGCCAAGTAAAGCACATTGCAGCCCTGCCTAGGACAGTTTCTCTTTAATATTTCACCCAATGCAAGTTTGATCACAGGGGTGTCATTAATGCCGCGTACACACGAGCAGACAGTCCGGCAGAAAAGGTCAGACGGAATGATTCCATCGGACATTTCGATTGTGTGTGGGCTTCATCAGACCTTCATCGGACCTTTTCTGTAGAAAATTCTGACGGACCTAGAAATAGAACATGTTTCAAATCTTTCCGACGGACTCGAGTCCGATCGAAAAATCCGTTCGTCTGTATGCTAGTCCGGCGGACAAACAAGGACGTAAGGGCAGCTATTGGCTACTGGCTATGAACTTCCTTATTTTAGTCTGGTTGTACGTCATCACGTTCGAAACGATCGGACTTTGGTATGATCGTGTGTAGGCAAGTCCATTCCGTTGGAACTCCGTCGAAAAGTCCTTCGGAGTTCAGGCGGACGAGAAGTCCGCTCGTGTGTATGCGGCATAAGGCTGTGAAAAAGACCTGGGCCACTTTTGGGTACCCTGAATAGAATAATCTTGTGGAACGTGTGGTGAACCACAGTGAATGGAGGGTGTAGCTTATAGGGGGTGGGAAGTACTTAAAGTGGTTGTAAATCAGAAGTTTTTTTTTATCTTAATGCATTCTATGCATTTAGATAAAAAGCCTTCTGTGTGCAGCAGCCCCCCTTAGCCCTCCTAATACTTACCTGAGCCCCATCTCTATCCAGCGATGTCCATGAGTGCCTCAGCCGTCCGGCACTCTCTCTTCTGATTGGCTGAAACACAGCAGCAGTAAACCAGAGTTTACTGACAGTATACATGTTCAACATATATTTAGAAAAATGCGGCCCTACCTGCAAAGTGCTAATTAATGTTATGTGCATACAGCAAAAACTTTATAAAAAATGGTGCAAATCAACTCAGCAGTGAATCACAAAATACTGTGAATAACTCATAAAATTAGTGAACACGAATAAATAAAATCACATGATAAACTTGATGCATGTAGATAATCCACAGGCTGTATCTAACATATTAAACGTCCATTTAGTGAAATAACATATAAAAAATACAGTCCCAGGTGATAAAGTGCATTTGTATTGAACCAAAATAAATGATGAGATGTGCAGATCAAGTGCTAAATCGACATCAATTCTTAATAGTTGTGATCGCTATTACTTCCACCATCCAGAAATCCATCAGAAGTGTGTCCAAGCAGCTCACCTTAAGATCCCTTTTAAACTGGGGCGCTTTACAGGCGCCACAGCGCTTAAAATAGCGCCTGTAAAGACCTGCTCCTGTCTCTCCAGTGTGAAAGCCTGAGTGCTTTCACACTGGAGCGGTGCGCTTGCAGGACGTTAAAAAACTCCTGCAAACAGCATCTTTGGAGCTCCTGCTCATTGAAATGAATGGACAGCGCGGCTATACCGCTGGCATAGCGCTGCTTCAGCAGCTTTTTGCGGTGGTTTTAACCCTTTCTCGGCCGTTAGCAGGGGTAAAAGCGCCCCGCTAGCGGCCAGATAGCGCAGCGTAATTGGTAAAGCGCAGCTAAAAATAGCAGCTCTTTACCGCCGACGCACCCACTGCCCCAGTGTGAAAGGGGCCTAACCGCTTCCTGTCCAACCGCCACAGTTCAACTCTCCTCTTCTTTCTTAAATCAGAGGCCCTAACTGGTCTAACAACACTTTATTAAATGGCTCCTTTATGGAAGAACACATTCCACTCCCCTCTACTCTTCTTATATTATAGAATCTGGGATATGGTGTGTGGCACACCAATCAAGGATAATCTCCCACTATGCTATGTTAATTCTCCTCCTCTCCTCCATTTAGGGGGCATACAAAACAAATGAGATCTCCATGGTGCAGTAATTCCACAAAAACAGTGGTTTTATTAAACTTAGTCACTTACATCTAAAACAGAGACAAGCAGTAGCGATGAATACAAAACTACCATGATCGGAAGTGACGTCACCTGGCTCACCTGGCTCCTCCCAATATATGCCACAGTACTCGCACCCACAAAATATGCCTTAGTTACTGTGTTAAAAGTAAGAGTCTTACAGACACAAGTAAACCTCAACTCAAAAAAAGCTCTTCTTTTACATACATTTTCTGCACACAGAATAGAGAGAGAGAGAGATAACACTTTATCTGAGCCTACCTTTAAAAAGAACTTTATTAAAATAGTTATGGACTCCTTAAAAACCAGCAACTATTGGGAAAATTAACCATTTGGTCAGAGTATGTAAAAAACAAAATAACATACGGGGTAGATTTACTAAAGCTGGTTCACTCATAATCTGGTGCAGCTGTGCATGATAGCTTCTAACTTCAGCTTGTCCAATTAAGCTTTGACAATAAAACATGGAAGCTGATTGGTTTTGATGTAGAGATACACCAGATTTTGCACGCTCTGGTTTTAGTAAATCTCCCCTAGTCCATGGGCCAGGATTATGAAATGTACAGAATGCAGCAATAAGAAGAATGTAATGCACAGAGTTCAGGTGCTAGAAGTGCAAAGCTCACATAGTGAAGGGGTCAGGGCTGTGTAAGTCACAGAGTGCAGGTGTCACAAGTATGTAATGCAAAGTGTACTTGGGTCAGGAGTGCATAACACCAAAACACAGGGGTAAGGAGTATGTTACGCCAAGATTGCAGGCTTTAGGTGTATGTAATGCATAGAGAGCAGGGGCCAGAAGTATATTATACACACAGTGCAGGGGTACATAATTCACAGTGTGCAGGGTTCAGGAGTATGTTGTCTACAGAGAGCAGGGGTCAGGCGTATATTAAACACAGAGTGCAAAAGTACTGTAGCGCCACCCCCGAAGGAGCCGCTTTGTAAATTTGGGTTCTCTGATCTCTGTCTCAACCCCAAGAATGACCTCAGCCCCTCTGGCACACCTGGTTAAATTAAATTACTGCAAACACATTTAAAGACACATGTGGAAAATACTGTTATCGTGGCTGTGGATTAGCACCAAAAACACACCTGGTAGGGATAAACAAATTAAATATATTATCACGGTTTAAAGCATATGGAAGCTTACAACATTGTTAAACCTTTCTGCAAATAATTAATGCATTAGAAAGGACAACATTCAATACTTAGCAACTGTAAATTTAGAAAACGGCAGTAATCTATATGCCCATAACACAGACGCGGAAAGGGAGGAGAGAAGATCTATCAACTTCTCAGCTCCTTCTGGGCCACAAACACCATTGAAAGTAACAATACGAAAAGAAGAAATGGGTTAAGAGCCCTTTCACACTGGGGAGGTTTGCAGGCGCTATTGCGCTAATAATAGCGCCTGCAAACCGACCTGAAAGTGCCACTGCTTTCATTCCAATGTGAAAGCCCCGAGGGCTTTCACACTGGAGCAATGCGCTGGCAGGACGGTAAAAAAAAGTCCTGCCAGCAGCATCTTCGGAGCGGTGAAGGAGCGTAGTGTATACCACTCCTTCACTGCTCCTGCCCATTGAAATCAATGGGACGGCGCGGCTATACCGCCAGCAAAGCGCCTCTGCAGAGGCGCTTTGCGGTGGTATTTAACCCTTTCTCAGCCGCTAGCGGGGGGTAAAACCGCCCCGCTAGCGGCCGCATACCGACGGTAAAACGCTGCTAATAATAGCGGCGTTTTACCCTCGACGCCACCCCCCGCCCCAGTGTGAAAGGGCTCTTACAGGTAGAGTTACAGGTCCTGAGGGTACTAGTATCTTCTGCTAGCAAACGTTGGGGCCCTTTGTAAAGAGAGTAGGTTTAATCAATCAAAAGTGAGACAGTAATCCTCTAGGAAATACTGTTAGGTAGTGGTTTGTAAGAACAGAATGTCTAAAAGTGGCAGCTCCAAACAAGCATCCTCTGACAGTAGAAAGGGGAATAGGTGTCTGCATGTAGTGTCTGTACTGTGTTGGGCTTACACCCACTCACCAATCCTCTGGGTAATGACACAATGGAAGTCCCAAATGGTGGTTCAGGTTTCTGGCAATGTTGTAAGGCACTGGATCACATCCTGTCGGCTGATCAGGATGGCTGGTAGCTGAACTGGCAGGGTGATGGGAAAAACGGCAACATGACACCTGTATGGGTCCTGTGATCCCCATAGTAGTGTGTGGGTTGTCTCTGCTGGGCCAGATGGTGCTGAGTTGCTTAGCAGGGTCCCTGGGCTGAACGGTGGAGGACCGTGTGGGTGACACTGTTCCTGGCTCCTTTATCCTCAGTCTCTTGGCAGCAGTCTCGGGAAAAGCATAGCTCTCTCTCTCTCAGATGCTGGTAGACAGTGTAGCTCTCTCTCTCTTAGGTGGAGTTCCACCACACAGTCCCATCCCCTCATCACTCCTTTCCTCTATTCCCTCTCCTCACAGTAACTCTCCCCGGTAGTGTCAAGAGAAACGTGGCTTTCTCTCCCTCTGTTGGATCACACAGTCCCTGGTGTCAGCATGTGTCTCTCCCCTCAATCAGATGCTGGTGCCTCAGACCGCTCTCCTCACTCTCCTCAGACAGCCCTCCTCAGATCTTCTGTCAGCACTCTTTCAGTAGTGCTGTGTGGAAAACCTGTCTCTCTCTCTCTCTCTCTCTTTTCTCTCACCTCAGCACCTCCCTCTCCACATTTACCTCAGCACTTCCTGAAACTCCCCTTTTTCCCAGTGTGCTTTGTATCTCTGAGTTTTCTGGAAGGACAAGTCAGCATCTCTCTGTCTCCATCTTGTGGCCAAAAGGAGGAATTGCAATACAACATGCCTGTGACAGTACATAATGCACAGAGTGCAGGGGTCAACAGTATTTCGCATAAAGAGAGCAAGGGCCAGGAGTACATAATACACAAAGCACAGGAGTACATAATACAGAGTTCCAGGTTCAGGAGTAGAGCATGGAGTGTGGATGTCATATATATATGAAGCACAGGCTGCAGTTGTAATACCCTAATCACCCTGTGTGGCACAGATTCCCTGTGTTTAAACCCCTGATATTTCATCAAAGCCCCCTAACAGAGCTCCTAAAAAAATTGTAAAAAAAATATATATTTTTTCAAATAATAAAAAATAAAATAATACAAATAATAACTACTGACATCATCCACTGCCCTACTGGCACCAATCTCTGCCCTACTGACACCATTCTCTGCTCTACTAATATCGTCAGTATATACACATGCACACACACATATGTGTTGGAGCTTAGTGGTGCACACCCTAATGCAATAGGCTGTGCCAGGGCTGTCTTTAACACAGGGCAAAAGGGGCAGCTGCCCTGGACCCAGTCATTGTTGTGGGGCCCAAAACAGTTGTCCCTTGAGCCCGCACTGCCTGCAAATAGTTGATAAGTGGATTAGGGAGGGCCCAAGAAAATATTTGCCCAGGGTCCAATCCATATTAAAGACAGCCCTGGGCTGTGCACACCTATAGTTATGAGTATGTAATGTACTTATTGCACATAACTGTAACATACATCACAGCATACAGAGTACAGAAATCTGGGGTGTGTAACATACACTTTATATTTCATATTCAGTCAGGCTCATAGGTTACTACTGTACTGTCCAATCATAAGCTAGTGGCTGGAAGGTGAATAAGCTTTGCAAGTCAAAGCTGCAGCAGAAACTGAAGAGTTCAATTCCAGGTAGACAACTAAATAAACAGTTAAAATACATATATGAGAGTTTGTTAAAGTGTTACTACTGTATATCCAGACCTGATATTTCCACAGCTTTCCGAAAAAGTACAACCAGGTTGGTACATTTTTTTTTTTTACTATAGCTAAAAATATACAGTAATTTATTAATTTTCCTGTATGAAGCCCATGATTGGACAACAAAGGAGAAGCAGCAGGCTGGCTATATCTTCACTATGCTCTCTTATGTTTCCTCTTCCTCTCCGAGTCTAAGTTCCATTGTAAATGAATTACAGAAGGTTGACATCAATACAAATTCAGTTGGATTTAAAAGTACAGTTAATGGCATTATAATGATTACATAACATTATTATGTTGCTTTCATTTTTTAATATGTGCCAGGAGTTCAGCTTTAAGCACAAACTGTATGCCTGTGAAATGAACAACACATTTACCCCCATGAAAAAAAACATAAAGAGGCAATGTAAACTGTTGTTTCATTTAACATTTAGCCAAAAGGGTTTTTACTTTGTATATTTTAGCAGAACATTGCTAAGTAAGGACTATCAGGAGTACAAAACAAATTATACTTTACATAAATGTACTCCTTTTTTTCCCATCAAGAATTTTAGTACCTATCACAAAAAGGAGAAAGAATCTGAACTGCGGATTGACTGGGATTGTGAGTTTATGTAATACCAGATGGTAGACAAATGGGATTGCAAGTGGAAGGCAAATGAACTCAAATGTTATGACTCATAATACGATAACAGTTTGTTGGTTCTTACAAAAGAAAGAAAAAAAAAGATACATAGTTTTCATATTTACCAAATTTGGCGATCATCCATATAATTAATTCAACTTCAGAAATAAAATATGTCAGCACTGTAATTTGTGTTTCTTTTGTGAAGCTACCTACAACACCACAGCCAAGTAACCAAGCCTTCTTCGCTCTGTCAGATAAGCAAACGTATAATAAAACCAACTCCAGCCAAAATGTTTTCATTTTGGATAGACCTGGGAAGAGTTCTTTCCCATTGGGGGAAATATATATATATATATTTGTAGCACCCTCTAGCATAGGTAAGAGCTAGAGTGAGGATTTTGTAAGGGAAACTGTCAGTGCAGGTACATTTGGGCAGGCCTATGCTTCAGGCTGGGCCTGCTTGCTTCGATCTGGGGGGCAGGGAGTGGTTAGTGCAGCAGTGGGTGTGACCACCTGTGCTTTGATTCTGAGGTGCCTCCCCTGCTTCCAGTAAGAATTATTTGGAAGAGGGGCAGGACCTAGGACTGGAGTGGCAGGCAGCTCATGTGAGGAGCTCTGACCAATCCCTAACTGGAATTGGCAGGGGGCAGGTCTCTCATATAAGCTGGGGTAACAGCCCACTAGAGGGGCGTTGTTGGTCGGGAGACGTGGAGAATGGAGTACTAGGCAGCAGCAGGGGCCCCATCCCCATCTGGGGGGGTTCGAGGCCTAGCGAAGGAGCCCGGGAGAGCTGGGAGGGAGCTTCATCTTTACACGGTAACGGATGAAGTGTTCTGGAACAGAGGACAGAGGGGCTGGAGAAGCTGCCGGAACGTATGTCCAGTTAAAGCTCTCCATCATGGACTCGGGACAGGAGAAGGTTGGTGAGTGGACCACAGTGGAGTTCTGGATGAAGCATGCCAGGGGAGCTAGGTGCAAGGCCAGAGGAGAGACTGTGGGGACGGTGTCAAATCACTGCAGCCTGAGGGCACAGGATTTGCAGACTGGACTAGCTGGGAGCAGTAGTCAATCAATCACATGCTACTAAATTACTAGGCCGTCGGGGAGAGGTACTGCAGACCTCTGGCCTATTAACAGCCAGCAACTGAGACTGTTCAGAGTGGTCTCTTTTGTCAAAAAGAGGATGATGTGACAGGAAAAGTAAAGATCTACAGTGGAAGTTTGTGCAGGAGGGTGAAAGTCCTGAGAGCAACAGTCTGCAGAGGAGGAGAAATAGTCTGCATGGTGTTATGCAGGGGAAGCGTCTGTAGATATTATGTGTACATCAGTACTTCATGGCTCAACCTTTTGATCTAATTCCATGGGCATCCCATACAGGGGCGTAACTAGAAATCACAGGGCCTCATAGCAAAATGTTGTATGGGGCCCCCCCACAAAAAAATGAACAATGAATGTTGACGCTTCAATCATCACAGCACCATGGTTGGTATGGTGTCAGGATGATTGAAACACATTATTTCTATTATTACATTGTTATATAAAATGAAATAGTTCAGCTCACCATAATGCAGAATCAGTGGGAGCCCTGAGCGAGTCACTTGCCAACGTCACCTGCCACAAGTTGCGGATTGTCACTTGCTACAAGTTGCGGATTGTCCACTTGCCACGTCACCTGCCACACATTGCAGATTGTCCACTTGCCACATCACCTGCCACACATTGCAGATTGTCCACTTGCCACGTCACCTGCCACACATTGCAGATTGTCCACTTGCCACTTCACTTGCCACAAGTTGCGGATTGTCACTTGCCACATCACCTGCCACACGTTGCAAATTGTCCACTTGCCACGTCACCTGCCACAAGTTTCGGATTGTCACAAGTTGCGAATTATCACTTGCCACATCACCTGCCACACATTGCGGATTGCCCACTTGCGACGTCACCTGCCACACATTGCGGATTGTCCACTTCCCACGTCACCTGCCACACGTTGCAAATTATCCACTTGCCACCTCACCTGCCACACATTGCAGATTGTCCACTTGCCACAAGTTGCGGATTGTCACTTGCCACGTCACCTGCCACATGTTGCAAATTGCCCACTTGCCACATCACCTGCCACAAGTTGCGGATTATCCATTTGCCACAAGTTGCAGATTGTCACTTTCCTCCTAAGGTGGGGAATGGGGATTGACACTTCCTGTTTCCCAGGCTGAGTCAGGCAGCAGAGAGATGATGTAATCTCTCTGCTGCCTGCACAGTGAGTGAGGGCGGAACTGCCGTGATGCAGGGCGGGCCCCAGGCAGTCAGAGATGATGTCATCTCTCTGCTCCGCCACCCACTGATTGGCCAGTCCACCCACCAAGCCTCCCAGCTGGCACGTTCCCTCACCCGCTCGCCAAGCTACCCAGCTGCGTCCGCCCAGCTGTGTCTGCTCGCACAGTCAGTGTGACTGTACGAGCGCCAAACAAACGGGCAGCTCGGTGGCTCAGCCGACGCCCGCTTACTTGCACGCCGACTCACGGAGCCCTACTTGGCTGCTGGGCCCCATAGCGCCCGCGTGGGTCGCTATGTCAGTAGTTCCACCACTGATCCCATATTCCCTTTCCCCCAAGCAAGTTATATTCCCCAATAAACAAAACAAAAACAATGCAAAATGACTGTTCATTGTCTCAGAAGGGATAGATGGAGGTCTGGCAGCAGGGTGACATGGTGGATGTTAGTTACTAGTAGCAACATATTATAATAATATATATGTGCATTTATTTCCCATTGGGGAAACTCTCTTTGGGGAGAGTTCCCCTCACTCCCTGTCCCTGTGATGGCATGTTAGCAGAGATGTAGGGACTGGAAGGAATACAGAAGCATTTTTGTACTCCTAGAGGCCAACAGAGTAATTACATGTAAATGCTTGAGGTGGCCTTAAGGCAGCACTCTGACATCTTCACACGGTTCTCTCCTGTTGAGACTACTGGCGATCACCCACTTCTCTGCCCAACAAAAGCTTTAGTAGCATTTCTGAGCTAGAGCAGTGGGAAATGCTCCTGACTCCACAAGTTACAACCATTCACCCTTCTTAATGACCCTGTACACATACACACACTAGTTTCAAACTCTGACAGCACTGTTCTTTTTCTCCTCATAACCTCTCTCTCCTGTACCTCCTAGGTCAGGTTCCTAGGAACAATAATGTAAAGCAAAATAGATAGCGCTACAACCCTACAGTCTTATTTCTTTATTTCTAAATGTCCCTGTTATACATGGTTGGATTACCCAGGTTCTCTTCCATGTTGTTATAGTACATGTAAATATTGCAGACTTAACATGGCGATTAATACCTCTACTTCCTATACCACTTGGTAAAGTTTCAAAACTAAAAGCTACATTGACTGCGGGGACTGATTTCCTGCAATGCTTATTCCCTATAGTATGTGTGCAGCATGATCCATCCACTCAGAACTTGCATAGGCAAGTATTATTGCAACAAGGCCCAGACTAGACATAGGGCTCACCAGGCACTTGCCTAGTGCTGCTCTCCCGGCCTCTAAGTGGCCACCTGGCTACCAGTCCAGTTCAACCGGGGGGATGAAAACATGAAGGGGGAGGAGCTAGAGGAGACACATTTGGCCTCTCCACTGCCACACGGCCCCTAGTATAATTCTGCTGGGGGGTGACCTGGATAGGAGGAGCAGTGGGGGTGGCTGCATATAAAAGAATCATTCTCTCCATTTCCTCCTGTAGCCTCTGAAAGCCTGCGAGAGGGAGAGGAGGAGAAGCAGGCATTCAGAAGCTGCAGGAGGAAATGGAGAGAATAATTCTTCTATATGCAGCCACCCCCACTACTCCTCCTATCCTGCTTCATTCTCCCACCCCCATGCTCTCTGCCCCCTCAGTGCTCTCCGCTCCCCCTTCATGCTTTCCACCCCCCTGTGTTCTCTGCCCCCCCATGCTGTCTGCCCCTCCTTGCTCTCTGCCTACTATGTTCTCCGCCTCCCCCCTCATGCTCTTTGCCCCCTCTGTGCTTTCCGTCCCCCCTCGTGCTTGCCACCCCTGTGCTCTCTGCCCCTCCCCCCAGTGTTTTCTGACATCCCCCAGTGCTCTCCAGCTCCCCCGTGCTCACTAACTCCCCCTGTGCTCTCCAACTCCCCATTAGTGCTCTCCAGCCCCCCAGTGTTCTCTGCTTCCCCCCTGTGTTGTCCTCCTCCCCCATGCTCTCCAGCCCCCCAGTGCCCTCCGTCTCCCCCTGTGCTCTCTGCCTCCCCCAGTGCTATCCAGCCCCCTGGTTGCTATCTGCCCCCTGTGTTCTATGCCCCCCCAGTGCTCTCCAGCTCCCCCCTGTGCTCTCCTCCTTCCCTGTGCTCTCCGCCTCCCCCCAATGCTCTCCAGCTCCCCCAGTGCTATCTGCTCTTCCCATGTTCTCCAGCCCCCTAGTGCTCTCCAACATCCACCTGTGCACTCCGCCCCACTCTGTGTTGTTTCACCCTCAAGTGCTTTCTGCCCCCCATGCTCTCTGCCCACCCCATGTTCTCTTGCTACCTCTCTGTGCTCTACGCCCACGCCATGCTCTTTTCTAGCCCCCCTTAACTCCTCCACCTAGGCCGAGTTCTCCCCTCCCCTCTCCCGGGGGATCCATCAGGATGGAGAGTGGAGAAGGGGCCAGTTAACATGTCATTGGCTTCTCAGTCCAAAATGCCCGCTCCTATTTTATGTCCTGGTCTGGGCCTGATTGCAATAAACCATAATGCTAAGCATATCTCAACTGTTTCCAAGCACATCAGAGAATGCCAAGGGGTGGTATGTTGTCATTTTGGTTCTGTGGCATTGAAAGGGTGCCTCCAGCATGTAGAGGAGAGTATTGGTGCCGCAAGCTCCTGGATTGGGAGGTATGGTGGTTATTTAAAATACAGACTAGAGCCTCTCATGCATTTAACTTGCAGTTGGATTTTTATTTATATTTAAAATAAAATTTTTGTACATCGCTCCTTCCCACTCCTAGATTTACGCTTACTTTTTTTGATCCCCCTTAGGAAATGTTTTAGTGACTATAGTGCCTGAGCAACTGACATATTGTGAAGAGCTGGTCATATGGTTACTTTAATTCATTTAATCATCTGTGGTTTCTTTTCTTGAAGCTTTATTTTAATGTCTGTGTTGCATTAAGCAATACTGTATTTGCATCCTCTGTAGTACTGTTTGCGTTTGATTTGACCAAAAGGAATTATCTGGTTCTTCTGTCCAAGGCTGCTCAACCCAAAGGGTTGCATTGCTTGACTCCCAAGGTTATGCATAACTTATGATGGTAATTCTATTACACCAACATCCTTTTGCTTAAATAAAGTTCTGCTTTACTGTGAAGTTCAGCTTCTTTACATACAAATCACTTTACTTTTTATAGACTGGATTTGAACCCTGAACTTCTGCAATGTTAGGCAATGACTCTTCTTGCTGAGCTACCTGGAATGCTGGATAATGGTGCAATTCCTTGTGTAGTGGTACCTCCGTAAGGGCTGATGAAAGTTGTGGCCCACCTGTCCCCCTGTCCAGCCACGCATTTACTTCCCAGTCCCTTTTGAGACCATGAACACTCCATATGATTGCTTTGTATTTTTTTTGAGGGATTTAAACTTGGATAGGGATAGGAATATATGGGATGCCCAGTAGAAAAAACAATTGGTTGATTGTATATCAATCAGTTTGGACAACTATACACACTTAGCTACTCCAGTCTCCTCCAGCACATCTGTTGCTTGCAGACTGTTATGCTGCGTACAGACGATCGGAATTTCCGACAACCAAACCGTGGATTTTTTTGAAACAGATGTTGGCTCAAACTTGTCTTGCATACACACGGTCGCACAAATGTTTTCGGAAATTCCTATTGGCAAGAATGCGCTGACGTACAACACGTTCGGCGGCACTATAAAGAGGAAGTTCAATAGCCAGTGTGCCACCCTTTGGGCTCCTTCTGCTAATCTCGTGTTAGTAGAAGTTTGGTGAGAGACGATTCGCACTTTTCAGCATCGTGCTTTTCAGATCGTTACTGCTCTTCAGTTTGTGCTTGTGGGTTTGCATCTGTTCTTCAGTGCATGTTGTCAGTTCGCATCTGTTTTGCAGTGCGTTTTTGTCCGCTCGTTTCTGATTTTCAGATCGTTCTTCTCAGGTCCTTTTTGATTTTCTGTTAGTTCGTTCTGACCAGCCGACCGATTTGAAGCCATGTTGCGGGTACATACTTGTCTTAGAGTTTGTGCTGTGCAGGGGCTTGGTGTTGGGGTTCTTACTTTGACCCAAGCCCAGTCCACGAACAGGGCGAGGAGGAGTTCATGGATGAAGAATTGGTTGCTCCAGCGTGACCAATTCTCGCACATGCCTTTGTTGCGGGAGATCCAGGAGAATAATCCTGATGATTTCAGGAATAATCTCCAGGTGATGGACCCCGTTTTTCACAGTCTGTTGGCTTTGCTGTCCCCTTATATTACAAAGCAGGACACCTGCATGCCACAAGCCATCTCTCCCGAGCAGAGGCTCATCGTCACCTTGCAGTACTTGGCGACGGGGAGAAGTCTGCAGGACATCAAGTTCTCGACAGGCATCTCCCCCCAGACTCTGGGGATCATTATTCCAGAGACCTGTTCTGCCATCATACAGGTCCTGAAGAAGGACTATATTAGGATAAGTTTTATCCTTTAACATCATATTCTATGTATCTAATGTATTGTATTTATTTTATCATTCCATAATTACCACGATTGTAATATGCTGTGAATATCCTCTTTGTCCTCATGCATGCTGGAAGCTTTTAAAGTTCCTTTTTTGTCCTTCATGCATATTTGCCTTCACTAACCTCCCCAGCATGCTATCCTGTGCCCATACACACCTAGTCTAGTCACTTAACATTGTTTTTTCTCAGCTCCATTGTAGTGCTTATCCCAAACATAGGGATGAGTCTCGTATATATATATATATATATATATTCACTGCATACAGTTTAGCTATATCTGACTGCAGGCCGTTCCTGGTGTATTGTTTCTAATATACTTCAGGCGGTGTACACAGTATACAGTGCTGTGCACCCATAGTGCAGTTGCTCATACAACTGCACCCATAGTGCAGTTGTACACCCATAGTTGTTATTAAACTTCTGTTGGTGTACACAGTACCGTGCACCCCTAGTGCAGTTGCTACTACTTTCCTGGTGGTGTACACAATACATACAGTGCACCCATAGTTGTTAATACACTTCTGTTGGTGTACACAGTACCATGCACCCCTAGTGCAGTTGCTACTACTTTTCTGGTGGTGTACACAATGCATACAGTTCACCCATAGTTGTTATTACACTTCTGTTGGTGTACACAGTACCGTGCACCCATAGTGCAGTTGCTACTACTTTTCTTTTGGTGTACACAGTACACAATACATACAGTGCATCCATAGTTGTTATTACACTTCTGTTGGTGTACACAGTACTGTGCACCCCTAGTGCAGTTGCTACTAGTTTCCTGGTGGTGTACAGAATACATACAGTGTACCTATAGTTGTTAATATACTTCTGTTGGTGTACACAGTACTGTGCACCCATAGTGCAGTTGCTACTACTTTTCTGGTGATGTACACAGTACACAATACATACAGTGCATCCATAATTGTTATTACACTTCTGTTGGTGTACACAGTACTGTGCACCCCTAGTGCAGTTGCTACTACTTTCCTGGTGGTGTACACAATACATACAGTGTACCTATAGTTGTTAATATACTTCTGTTGGTGTACACAGTACTGTGCACCCATAGTGCAGTTGCTACTACTTTTCTGGTGGTGTACACCAGTGTTTCTCAACTCCAGTCCTCAAGGCGCCCCAACAGGTCATGTTTTCAGGCTTTCCATTACTGTGCACAAGTGATTTGATCAGTTTCACTGCCTTAGTAATTACCACAGCCATTTCATCTGAGGGAAATCCTGAAAACATGACCTGTTGGGGCGCCTTGAGGACTGGAGTTGAGAAACACTGGTGTACACAATGCATACAGTGCACCCATAGTTGTTATTACACTTCTGGTGGTGTACACAGTACCGTGCACCCATAGTGCAGTTGCTACTACTTTTCTGGTGGTGTACACAGTACACAATACATACAGTGCATCCATAGTTGTTATTACACTTTTGTTGGTGTACACAGTATTGTGCACCCCTAGTGCAGTTGCTACTACTTTCCTGGTGGTGTACACAATACATACAGTGTACCTATAGTTGTTAATATACTTCTGTTGGTGTACACAGTACTGTGCACCCATAGTGCAGTTGCTACTACTTTCCTGGTGTTGTACACAATACATACAGTGCACCCATAGTTGTTATTACACTTCTTTTGGTGTACACAGTACTGTGCACCCCTAGTGCAGTTGCTACTACTTTCCTGGTGGTGTACACAATACATACAGTGCACCCATAGTTGCTATTACACTTCTGTTGGTGAACACAGTACCGTGCACCCCTAGTGCAGCTGCTACTACTTTCCTGGTGGTGTACACAATACATACAGTGCACCCATAGTTGTTATTACACTTCTGTTGGTGTACAAAGTACTGCGCACCCCTAGTGCAGTTGCTACTACTTTATTGGTGGTGTATACAAAACATACAGTGCACCCATAGTTGTTATTAAACTTCTGTTGGTGTACACAGTACCGTGCACCCCTAGTGCAGTTGCTACTACTTTCCTGGTGGTGTACACAATACATACAGTGCACCCATAGTTGTTATTACACTTCTGTTGGTGTACAAAGTACTGTGCACCCCTAGTGCAGTTGCTACTACTTTACTGGTGGTGTATACAATGCATACAGTGCACCCATAGTTGTTATTACACTTCTGGTGGTGTACACAGTACCGTGCACCCATAGTGCAGTTGCTACTACTTTTCTGGTGGTGTACACAGTACACAATACATACAGTGCATCCATAGTTGTTATAACACTTCTGTTGGTGTACACAGTATTGTGCACCCCTAGTGCAGTTGCTACTACTTTCCTGGTGGTGTACACAATACATACAGTGTACCTATAGTTGTTAATATACTTCTGTTGGTGTACACAGTACTGTGCACCCATAGTGCAGTTGCTACTACTTTCCTGGTGTTGTACACAATACATACAGTGCACCCATAGTTGTTATTACACTTCTTTTGGTGTACACAGTACTGTGCACCCCTAGTGCAGTTGCTACTACTTTCCTGGTGGTGTACACAATACATACAGTGCACCCATAGTTGCTATTACACTTCTGTTGGTGAACACAGTACCGTGCACCCCTAGTGCAGCTGCTACTACTTTCCTGGTGGTGTACACAATACATACAGTGCACCCATAGTTGTTATTACACTTCTGTTGGTGTACAAAGTACTGCGCACCCCTAGTGCAGTTGCTACTACTTTACTGGTGGTGTATACAAAACATACAGTGCACCCATAGTTGTTATTAAACTTCTGTTGGTGTACACAGTACCGTGCACCCCTAGTGCAGTTGCTACTACTTTTCTGGTGGTGTACACAGTACACAATACATACAGTGCATCCATAGTTGTTATTACACTTCTGTTGGTGTACAAAGTACTGTGCACCCCTAGTGCAGTTGCTACTACTTTACTGGTGGTGTATACAATGCATACAGTGCACCCATAGTTGTTATTACACTTCTGGTGGTGTACACAGTACCGTGCACCCATAGTGCAGTTGCTACTACTTTTCTGGTGGTGTACACAGTACACAATACATACAGTGCATCCATAGTTGTTATTACACTTCTGTTGGTGTACAAAGTACTGTGCACCCCTAGTGCAGTTGCTACTACTTTACTGGTGGTGTATACAATGCATACAGTGCACCCATAGTTGTTATTACACTTCTGGTGGTGTACACAGTACCGTGCACCCATAGTGCAGTTGCTACTACTTTTCTGGTGGTGTACACAGTACACAATACATACAGTGCATCCATAGTTGTTATTACACTTCTGTTGGTGTACACAGTATTGTGCACCCCTAGTGCAGTTGCTACTACTTTCCTGGTGGTGTACACAATACATACAGTGTACCTATAGTTGTTAATATACTTCTGTTGGTGTACACAGTACTGTGCACCCATAGTGCAGTTGCTACTACTTTCCTGGTGTTGTACACAATACATACAGTGCACCCATAGTTGTTATTACACTTCTTTTGGTGTACACAGTACTGTGCACCCCTAGTGCAGTTGCTACTACTTTCCTGGTGGTGTACACAATACATACAGTGCACCCATAGTTGCTATTACACTTCTGTTGGTGAACACAGTACCGTGCACCCCTAGTGCAGCTGCTACTACTTTCCTGGTGGTGTACACAATACATACAGTGCACCCATAGTTGTTATTACACTTCTGTTGGTGTACAAACTACTGCGCACCCCTAGTGCAGTTGCTACTACTTTACTGGTGGTGTATACAAAACATACAGTGCACCCATAGTTGTTATTAAACTTCTGTTGGTGTACACAGTACCGTGCACCCCTAGTGCAGTTGCTACTACTTTCCTGGTGGTGTACACAATACATACAGTGCACCCATAGTTGTTATTACACTTCTGTTGGTGTACAAAGTACTGTGCACCCCTAGTGCAGTTGCTACTACTTTACTGGTGGTGTATACAATGCATACAGTGCACCCATAGTTGTTATTAAACTTCTGTTGGTGTACACAGTACCATGCACCCCTAGTGCAGTTGCTACTACTTTTCTGGTGGTGTACACAATGCATACAGTTCACCCATAGTTGTTATTACACTTCTGTTGGTGTACACAGTACCGTGCACCCATAGTGCAGTTGCTACTACTTTTCTGTTGGTGTACACAGTACACAATACATACAGTGCATCCATAGTTGTTATTACACTTCTGTTGGTGTACACAGTACTGTGCACCCCTAGTGCAGTTGCTACTAGTTTCCTGGTGGTGTACAGAATACATACAGTGTACCTATAGTTGTTAATATACTTCTGTTGGTGTACACAGTACTGTGCACCCATAGTGCAGTTGCTACAACTTTTCTGGTGGTGTACACAGTACACAATACATACAGTGCATCCATAGTTGTTATTACATTTCTGTTGGTGTACACAGTACTGTGCACCCCTAGTGCAGTTGCTACTACTTTCCTGGTGGTGTACACAATACATACAGTGTACCTATAGTTGTTAATATACTTCTGTTGGTGTACACAGTACTGTGCACCCATAGTGCAGTTGCTACTACTTTTCTGGTGGTGTACACAATGCATACAGTGCACCCATAGTTGTTATTACACTTCTGGTGGTGTACACAGTACCGTGCACCCATAGTGCAGTTGCTACTACTTTTCTGGTGGTGTACACAGTACACAATACATACAGTGCATCCATAGTTGTTATTACACTTCTGTTGGTGTACACAGTATTGTGCACCCCTAGTGCAGTTGCTACTACTTTCCTGGTGGTGTACACAATACATACAGTGTACCTATAGTTGTTAATATACTTCTGTTGGTGTACACAGTACTGTGCACCCATAGTGCAGTTGCTACTACTTTCCTGGTGTTGTACACAATACATACAGTGCACCCATAGTTGTTATTACACTTCTTTTGGTGTACACAGTACTGTGCACCCCTAGTGCAGTTGCTACTACTTTCCTGGTGGTGTACACAATACATACAGTGCACCCATAGTTGCTATTACACTTCTGTTGGTGAACACAGTACCGTGCACCCCTAGTGCAGCTGCTACTACTTTCCTGGTGGTGTACACAATACATACAGTGCACCCATAGTTGTTATTACACTTCTGTTGGTGTACAAAGTACTGCGCACCCCTAGTGCAGTTGCTACTACTTTACTGGTGGTGTATACAAAACATACAGTGCACCCATAGTTGTTATTAAACTTCTGTTGGTGTACACAGTACCGTGCACCCCTAGTGCAGTTGCTACTACTTTCCTGGTGGTGTACACAATACATACAGTGCACCCATAGTTGTTATTACACTTCTGTTGGTGTACAAAGTACTGTGCACCCCTAGTGCAGTTGCTACTACTTTACTAGTGGTGTATACAATGCATACAGTGCACCCATAGTTGTTATTACACTTCTGTTGGTGTACACAGTACTGTGCATCCCTAGTGCAGTTGCTACTACTTTCCTGGTGGTGTACACAATACATACAGTGTACCTATAATTGTTAATATACTTCTGTTGGTGTACACAGTACTGTGCACCCATAGTGCAGTTGCTACTACTTTCCCGGTGTTTTACACAATACAAACAGTGCACCCATAGTTGTTATTACACTTCTGTTGGTGTACACAGTACCGTGCATCCCTAGTGCAGTTGCTGCTACTTTCCTGGTGGTGTACACAATACATACAGTGCATCCATAGTTGTTATTACACTTCTGTTGGTGTACACAGTACCGTGCACCCATAGTGCAGTTGCTACTACTTCTCTGGTGGTGTACACAGTACACAATACACACAGTGCATCCATAGTTGTTATTGCACTTCTGTTGGTGTACAAAGTACTGTGAAGCCCTAGTGCAGTTGCTACTACTTTTCTGGTGGTGTACACAATACATACAGTGTACCTATAGTTGTTAATATACTTCTGTTGGTGTACACAGTACTGTGCACCCATAGTGCAATTGCTACTACTTTCCTGATGTTGTACACAATACATACAGTGCACCCATAGTTGTTATTACACTTCTGTTGGTGTACACAGTACTGTGCACCCCTAGTGCAGTTGCTACTACTTTCCTGGTGGTGTACACAATACATACAGTGCACCCATAGTTGCTATTACACTTCTGTTGGTGAACACAGTACCGTGCACCCCTAGTGCAGTTGCTACTACTTTCCTGGTGGTGTACACAATACATACAGTGCACCCATAGTTGTTATTACACTTCTGTTGGTGTACACAGTACTGTGCACCCCTAGTGCAGTTGCTACTACTTTCCTGGTGGTGTACACAATGCATACAGTGAACCCTTAGTTGTTATTACACTTCTGTTGGTGTACACAGCACCGTGCACCCATAGTGCAGTTGCTACCACTTTTTTGGTGGTGTACACAGTACACAATACACACAGTGCATCCATAGTTGTTATTACACTTCTGTTGGTGTACACAGTACTGTGCACCCCTAGTGCAGTTGCTACTACTTTTCTGATGGTGTACACAATACATACAGTGTACATATAGTTGTTAATATACTTCTGTTGGTGTACACAGTACTGTGCACCCATAGTGCAGTTGCTACTACTTTCCTGGTGTTGTACACAATACATACAGTGCACCCATAGTTGTTATTACACTTCTGTTGGTGTACACAGTACTGTGCACCCCTAGTGCAGTTGCTACTACTTTCCTGGTGGTGTACACAATACATACAGTGCACCCATAGTTGCTATTACACTTCTGTTGGTGAACACAGTACCGTGCACCCCTAGTGCAGTTGCTACCACTTTTCTGGTGATGTACACAATGCATACAGTGCACCCATAGTTGTTATTATACTTCTGTTGGTGTACACAGTACCATGCACCCATAGTGCAGTTGCTACTACTTTTCTGGTGGTGTACACAGTACACAATACATACAGTGCATCCATAGTTGTTATTACACTTCTGTTGGTGTACACAGTATTGTGCACCCCTAGTGCAGTTGCTACTACTTTCCTGGTGGTGTACACAATACATACAGTGTACCTATAGTTGTTAATATACTTCTGTTGGTGTACACAGTACTGTGCACCCATAGTGCAGTTGCTACTACTTTCCTGGTGTTGTACACAATACATACAGTGCACCCATAGTTGTTATTACACTTCTTTTGGTGTACACAGTACTGTGCACCCCTAGTGCAGTTGCTACTACTTTCCTGGTGGTGTACACTATACATACAGTGCACCCATAGTTGCTATTACACTTCTGTTGGTGAACACAGTACCGTGCACCCCTAGTGCAGCTGCTACTACTTTCCTGGTGGTGTACACAATACATACAGTGCACCCATAGTTGTTATTACACTTCTGTTGGTGTACAAAGTACTGCGCACCCCTAGTGCAGTTGCTACTACTTTACTGGTGGTGTATACAAAACATACAGTGCACCCATAGTTGTTATTAAACTTCTGTTGGTGTACACAGTACCGTGCACCCCTAGTGCAGTTGCTACTACTTTCCTGGTGGTGTACACAATACATACAGTGCACCCATAGTTGTTATTACACTTCTGTTGGTGTACAAAGTACTGTGCACCCCTAGTGCAGTTGCTACTACTTTACTGGTGGTGTATACAATGCATACAGTGCACCCATAGTTGTTATTAAACTTCTGTTGGTGTACACAGTACCATGCACCTCTAGTGCAGTTGCTACTACTTTCCTGGTGGTGAACACAATACATACAGTGCACCCATAGTTGTTAATACACTTCTGTTGGTGTGCACAGTACCATGCACCCCTAGTGCAGTTGCTACTACTTTTCTGGTGGTGTACATAATGCATACAGTGCACCCATAGTTGTTATTACACTTCTGTTGGTGTACACAGTACCGTGCACCCATAGTGTAGTTGCTACTACTTTTCTGGTGGTGTACACAGTATACAATACATACAGTGCATCCATAGTTGTTATTACACTTCTGTTGGTGTACACAGTACTGTGCATCCCTAGTGCAGTTGCTACTACTTTCCTAGTGGTGTACACAATACATACAGTGTACCTATAGTTGTTAATATACTTCTGTTGGTGTACACAGTACTGTGCACCCATAGTGCAGTTGCTACTACTTTCCCGGTGTTGTACACAATACATACAGTGCACCCATAGTTGTTATTACACTTCTGTTGGTGTACACAGTACCGTGCATCCCTAGTGCAGTTGCTACTACTTTCCTGGTGGTGTACACAATACATACAGTGCATCCATAGTTGTTATTACACTTCTGTTGGTGTACACAGTACCGTGCACCCATAGTGCAGTTGCTACTACTTCTCTGGTGGTGTACACAGTACACAATACACACAGTGCATCCATAGTTGTTATTGCACTTCTGTTGGTGTACACAGTACTGTGCACCCCTAGTGCAGTTGCTACTACTTTTCTGGTGGTGTACACAATACATACAGTGTACCTATAGTTGTTAATATACTTCTGTTGGTGTACACAGTACTGTGCACCCATAGTGCAATTGCTACTACTTTCCTGATGTTGTACACAATACATACAGTGCACCCATAGTTGTTATTACACTTCTGTTGGTGTACACAGTACTGTGCACCCCTAGTGCAGTTGCTACTACTTTCCTGGTGGTGTACACAATACATACAGTGCACCCATAGTTGCTATTACACTTCTGTTGGTGAACACAGTACCGTGCACCCCTAGTGCAGTTGCTACTACTTTCCTGGTGGTGTACACAATACATACAGTGCACCCATAGTTGTTATTACACTTCTGTTGGTATACACAGTACTGGGCACCCCTAGTGCAGTTGCTACTACTTTCCTGGTGGTGTACACAATGCATACAGTGAACCCTTAGTTGTTATTACACTTCTGTTGGTGTACATAGCACCGTGCACCCATAGTGCAGTTGCTACCACTTTTTTGGTGGTGTACACAGTACACAATACACACAGTGCATCCATAGTTGTTATTACCCTTCTGTTGGTGTACACAGTACTGTGCACCCCTAGTGCAGTTGCTACTACTTTTCTGATGGTGTTCACTATACATACAGTGTACATATAGTTGTTAATATACTTCTGTTGGTGTACACAGTACTGTGCACCCATAGTGCAGTTGCTACTACTTTCCTGGTGTTGTACACAGTACATACAGTGCACCCATAGTTGTTATTACACTTCTGTTGGTGTACACAGTACTGTGCACCCCTAGTGCAGTTGCTACTACTTTCCTGGTGGTGTACACAATACATACAGTGCACCCATAGTTGCTATTACACTTCTGTTGGTGAACACAGTACCGTGCACCCCTAGTGCAGTTGCTACTACTTTCCAGGTGGTGTACACAATACATACAGTGCACCCATAGTTGTTATTACACTTCTGTTGGTGTACACAGTACTGTGCACCCCTAGTGCAGTTGCTACTACTTTCCTGGTGGTGTATACAATACATACAGTGCACCCATAGTTGTTATTACACTTCTGTTAGTGTACACAGTACAGTGCACCCCTAGTGCAGTGGCTACTAATTTCCTGGTGGTGTACACAATACATACAGTGCACCCATAGTTGTTATTACACTTCTGTTGGTGTACACAGTACCGTGCACCCCTAGTGCAGTTGCTATTACTTTCCTGGTAGTGTACACAATACATACAGTGCACCCATAGTTGTTATTACACTTCTGTTGGTGTACACAGTACTGTGCACCCCTAGCGCAGTTGCTACTACTTTCCTGGTGGTGTACACAATACATACAGTGTACCTATAGTTGTTAATATACTTCTGTTAGTGTACACAGTACTGTGCACCCATAGTGCAGTTGCTACTACTTTCCTGGTGTTGTACACAATACATACAGTGCACCCATAGTTGTTATTACACTTCTGTTGGTGTACACAGTACCGTGCACCCCTAGTGCAGTTGCTACTACTTTCCTGGTGGTGTACACAATACATACAGTGCACCCATAGTTGTTATTACACTTCTGTTGGTGTACACAGTACCATGCACCCCTAGTGCAGTTGCTACCACTTTTCTGGTGGTGTACACGATACATACAGTGCACCCATAGTTGTTATTACACTTCTGTTGTTGTACACAGTACCGTGCACCCATAGTGCAGTTGCTACTACTTTTCTGGTGGTGTACACAGTACACAATACATACAGTGCATCCATAGTTGTTATTACACTTCTGTTGGTGTACACAGTACTGTGCACCCCTAGTGCAGTTGCTACTACTTTCTTGGTGGTGTACACAATACATACAGTGTACCTATAGTTGTTAATATACTTCTGTTGGTGTACACAGTACTGTGCACCCATAGTGCAATTGCTACTACATTCCTGGTGTTGTACACAATACATACAGTGCACCCATAGTTGTTATTAGACTTCTGTTGGTGTACACAGTACCGTGCACCCCTAGTGCAGTTGCTACTACTTTGCAGGTGGTGTACACAATACATACAGTGCACCCATAGTTGTTATTAAACTTCTGTTGGTGTACAAAGTACCGTGAACCCCTAGTGCAGTTGCTACTACTTTCTTGGTGGTGTACACAATACATACAGTGCACCCATAGTTGTTATTACACTTCTGTTGGTGTACACAGTACCGTGCATCCCTACTGCAGTTGCTACTACTTTCCTGGTGGTGTACACAGTACACAATACAGTGTAGCAGAGGCGTCGTTAAGGGTGGGCTATTGAGGCTGGAGCCCCGAATGTGGGCTCAATAGCCCCGAGTGTCTGGCGGCGTCGCTGTGCAGTCCTGTGTGGAGGAAGAGGAGGAGGCGCTGGTCAGTGAGTGGATTCATGTGCTCCCCTCCCCCGGCTCCTCCCCTTCTCCCACTCTCTGAGGATCCCCTAACATGTGCAGAGCGCGGATTATGGCCACCTGGCTGAGAAGCTCCCTGACCTCATTTCTGGGATGGACGGCCGTAGTGGAGGATCTACCACAGCAGGCATCGCGATCAGCGAGGAGCCAGTCTGCCGAAGTCTCAAGGTACATTCAGCATGTCCTGCTGCCCGACACTGACACATCCTGTGATGTCATTCCCTGACCAAGGGCGCCCCGAACATCCCTGCTATCAGCTGCCTGTCACCTCACACACACACAGCCCTGATGATATGATGCCATCTACTGTCCCCTGTCTGTCATCATCATCATGCCTCTCATTATTTCCCTGTTCCTGGGAGCCCACCACCCTACCTCCGATTCCTGTCATCAAACTTTTTATCATCATCACCATATGCACCCACTGTCATCATAATCCCCCTGTAATCATCATCCCCCCTGTACCCCCTGTCATCATCCCATGTACCCCCTGCCATCATCATCCCCCTGTACTCCCTGCCATATGCATCCCTCTGTACCCCCTGTCATCATCACCCCCCCCCTGTACCCCCTGCCATTTGCATCCCCCTGTACCCCCAGTCATCATCATCCCCCTGTATCCCCTAGCCATATGCATCCCCCTGTACCCCCTGTCATATGCATCCCCCTGTACCCCCTGTCATCATCACCCCCCTGTACCCCCTGCCATATGCATCCCCCAGTCATCATCATCCCCCGTACCCCCTGCCATGTGCAACCCCCAGTCATCATCTCCCTGTACCCCCTGTCATCATTATCCCCCTGTACCCCCTTCCATATGCACCCCCTGTCATCATAATCCCCCTGTCATCATCATCCCACTGTACCCCCAGCCATCATCATCCCCCTGTACCCCCATCATCATCATTCCCCTGTACCCCCTGCCATATGCACCTCCCTGTCACATCATCCCCCTGTACCCCCTGCCATATGCATCCCCCAGTCATCATCATCTCCCTGTACCCCCTGTCATCACTATCACCCCCTCTGTACCCCCTGTCATATGCACCCCCCTGTATCCCCTGCCATATGCATCCCCCTGTACCTCCTGTCATCATCACCCCCTGTACCCCCTGCCATATGCATCCCCCAGTCATCATCATCCCCCTTTACCCCCAGCCATATGCACCCCCCTTTTATATGCATCCTCCTGTGCCCCCTGCCATATGCATCCCCCTGTACAGCCTGTCATATGCATTCCCCTGTACCCCCTGCCATATGCATCCCCCAGTCATCATCATCCTCCTGTACCCCATGCCATATGCACCCCCCCTGTCATCATCCCCCTGTACCCCCTGCCATATGCATCCCCCAGTCATCATCATCCCCCTGTATCCCCTGTCATCATTATCACCCCCTCTGTACCCCTGTCATATGCATCCCCCTGTATCCCCTGCCATATGCATCCCCCTGTACCCCCTGTCATCATCACCCCCCTGTACCCCCTGCCATATGCATCCCCCAGTCATCATCATCCCCCTGTACCCCCTAGCCATATGCATCCCCCTGTTATATGCATCCCCCTGTACCCCCTGCCATATGCATCCCCCTGTACCCCCTGTCATATGCATTCCCCTGTACCCCCTGCCATATGCATTACCCAGTCATCATCATCCTCCTGTACCCCCTGCCATATGCATCCCCCTGTACCCCCTGTCATCATCACCCCCCCGTACCCCCTGCCATATGCATCCCCCTATACCCCCTGTCATCATCACCCCCCTGTACCCCCTGTCATATGCACCCCCCTGTGTCCCCAGCCATATGCACCCCCCTTTACCCCCTCTCATCATCACCCCCTGTACCTCCTGTCATATGCATTCCCTTGTACCCCCTGTCATATGCATCCCCCAGTCATCATCATCCCCCTATACCCCCTGCCATATGTATCCCCCTGTACCCCCTGTCATATGCATCCCCCTGTGTCCCCTGCCATATGCATCCCCCTGTACCCCCTAGCCATATGCATCCCCCTTTACCCCCTGCCATATGCATCCCCCTGTGTCCCCTGCCATATGCATCCCCTTGTATCCCCAGTCATCATCATCCCCCTGTACAACCCCTGCCATATGTATCCCCCTGTACCCCCTGTCATATGCATCCCTCTGTGTCCCCTGCCATATGCATCCCCCTGTACCCCCTAGCCATATGCATCCCCCTGTACCCCCTGCCATATGCATCCCCCTGTGTCCCCTGCCATATACATCCCCCTGTATACCCAGTCATCATCATCCCCATGTACCCCCTGCCATATGCACCCCCCTGTAATCATCCCTCCTTTACCCCCTGTCATATGCACCCCCTGTACCCCCTGTCATCATTATCCCCCTGTACCCCCTGCCATATGCACCCCGTCATCATCCCCCTGTAACCCCCTGTTATCATCATCCCCCTGTACCCCCTGTCATCATCATCCCCCTGTCATCATCCCCCTGTACCCTCAGTCATCATCATCCCCTGTACCTCCAGTCATCATCATCCCCCCTGTACCTCACTGCCAGCTTTCTACCACCCCACCCCCTTAAATTTACTGGTGCACATCACATATGATGGACTCAGGGACAATTTTTTTCTTCCAGACACCTTCAATGGGCAGGGACATTTTTTTCGTTCAGTGACACCAAGGATGTAGGTGCATTTCTACCTAAGTCCCTGCTCATTTATAGTGCAGTGACCTGTGTTTTAAAAAAGCCAGCGCCACATACCCCCCCATTACCGGCCTTGGACTTTGGGTTGAAGCCCCTGGTCTTTTTGCCACCTAGCAATGCCCCTGCCGCCCCTGTCTGAAAGGCCACCAAGGAGAGGCAGACGCTCGCAGGCCACTAAAAGAGGGAAAGTAGGCTGTGTGTCTACAGTCGACAGTGCTGGTCGTGGACACGGTGCATCCTCGGCACATGGCTGCGGGGCACGCTTGTCCTTTTTTCCTGCAGCTGGCCGTGTATTTGAGCCACAAAATGCAGAAGAGTTGGTGGAATGAATAACAAAGCCCTCCTCATCCTCCTCATCCTCTGTCACCCAGGCTCAGAGTAGTTTGCTTGCCAATGCAGCTGCCAAAGCAACCTATTCCATTGGCTCCATGTCAACAGTCACTTCTTCCTTAGCCCCACTATCATGCACGGAGGAGTCCCCCGAACTATTCGACCACAGTGTCGGGTACATGCTGCAGGAGGATGCACAGTGATTTGAAGGATCTGATGTTACCCAGGTTGAGGAAGGGAGTAACGTGAGCCTAGAGAGAGGGGGTGCCAAAGAAGGTCAAGAAACTGGCAGTCATGTTCCCCCAGCTGCAGCATACTGCCAAGTTTGCTCCAGTGATGAGGAGGGAGGGGATGATAAGGTCACTGACCCTACTTGGTCGCCTGATAGAAGAGAGAAGGAGGAGAAGGAGGAGGCACATCTCCAACGAGGCAGGATGCCCTCCAGGGGGCAGCTTAAGGGCAGCCACCCTATTGCATCACACTGCAGAGCTAAGCAGGTGCAGGGCGCTGCTGACTCCCCACATATTTTGAAAAGTTCTTTGGTGTGGGCCTTTTTTGGTGTGGGCCTTTTTTGACACATGTACAGCAAATCGCACCATTGCTGTTTGCAACATATGTCTGAAGCGTATCAAGTGTGGTCAAAACAGCAGCCGCTTGGGCACCACATGCTTGACCAGACATATTACGACCTCCCATGCAGTCCGTTGGCAACAGCACTTAAAAGACCCACATCAAAGAACAAGGCAGACCTCTCCTTGCTCCTCATCAGCTGGGATCTCCAACTCCACTATACCTCCAGTCCTCTCAGAAATCTGCACTGAGAGGAATGAAGGTATAGAAATAGATGTCCCAAGTACTTGCGGCCAATCTGCTAGCGGTACACAAACATCCGATTTTAGCAGACAGATTTCCCTACCATATAAACAAAAAAGTCAATGCTACTACCCATATATCACATAGAAAGCAGAGATCCCGGGTGTTCGATCCACAGTCGCTGGCTGAGTAGGGAAGTGAGGAAAAGATGATCCACACTCCGGTGATTGCTCTTAAAAAGTGTAATATTTATTGACAAGCCACAGTGACCAAACGCAAATGAGAAGAGTTGACGTGTTTCAGCCTATAAGGCCTTAGTCATAACTACATTACAGACATGAAACTTTAAAAATAAATATATTTCCCTACCCCAGTTGCTAAACCGTCAAAAGAAATTTGGTCCCAGCCATCCACATGCTCAGCATCTGAATGCTAGCTTGGCCAAGGAGAGGGATCATTACTGGCTGGCAATCCTTCTTGATCCATGTTACAAGGGTAAGGTTGCAGAACTTATCCAGCCTTTGCAGAGGGAGCAGAGGATGAAACATCCAGAGCCTGGGAGGTTACAATTTCCTGGTGCTGGACAACGTGTTGCTGAGGCTTCGTTAAGTCACAGAAAGAGCAGTGGAGAAGGTGGCCGGCTGTCCGATGCCTTCAGACAAATCTTCAGTCCTCAGTGCCAAGGTCTGATCGGTTCCAGTAACCATCGCCAGCGTCTGAATTACATGGTGCAGGAATATCTAGGGGCAAGATCAGACTTGGAGACCTTTTCACCAGAACATCCACTGGGTTACTGGGTCTTGAGGATGGACCACTGGCCAGAGCTTGCTCAATATGCAATTGAGGTACTGCCTGTCCTGCATCCAGCGTTCTTTCTGAACGCACATTTAGTGCTGCTGGAGGCTTTGTAACCGATCACAGAGTGCGCCTGTCCACAGACTCTGTTCATCAGCTCACATTCATAAAAATGAATCAGTCTTGGATCACCAGCTACCAAGCACTTGATGCTGATGTAACCGATTGATTTTTCTATGAATGTGGGATCCTTTGAAGACTGCATATGCTGAGTGACTATCCTATTATGCTGAGTGACTGCCCTATTCCTCCTCAATCTTCATGATGATAGCTTCTAAGAATATTTTTGGTTCAGGGCACCACCACCACTGGCTAAGGCCCAATTTTTCTTCCCCGTTTAACAGGGGCGTGTAATTACAATTTTTGCTCTAATATTTCACAGCAAGGCCCACTCCTGCACTCAACAAGAGAATCTGTGAGGGGTTACAGTGTTGTGGCATCTCCACCACTGTCTAAGGCCCACTTTTTCTGCTCCTGTTTAACAGGGGCGTGTAATTACAATTTTTGATCTAATATTTCACAGCAGGGCCCGTTCCTGCGCTCAACAAAAGTATCTGTGAGGCTTTACAGTCTTGTGCCACTATCACCACCTAAGGCCCAATTTTTCTGCCCCTGTTTAACAGGGGCATGTAATTACAATTCTTGATATAATATTTCATAGCAGGGCCCATTCCAGCGCCCACCAAGAGTAACTGTGAGAGCTTACAGTGTTCTGGTACCACCAACACCTAAGGCTCAATTTTCCACAGAGTGTATAGGGCAGGCCGTATAGTATATACAGGCAGTTCCCTATTTTCCTTGTCAAAAGAAGTTTATTGAGTATACAATATTATAAAGATACATAAAGTAAGTTTACAAGGATCTATAAAGTAAGCTCATTGTTTTACAGTAGGATTTACATAGGTAAATATAATGAAATTTCAAATATTAAACACTGGGTTCACGTAAACCTAAATTAAAGATATATATCATTTCCTTAGTTACTTTTGTAGGTATTTAAATGATTTATACCTACTATACATATTGTTTATAGGTAGAGTGTATATAGGTCAAATAAATTCTGATAATGAGCTTTAATCGTAAGGTGGAGAAAAGGAAAGAGAAAGAAGAAAAAGGGTAGAAAGGCAGAGGTATGGTCCACAAGGTTGTCCCGCTCGTCAGTTTATTATTCTTTTTAGTTCTCTTTGAAGCCTTAGAATGGGTATCTCTGTAAGTCATTTAATCTGTTACCATGGCAACAGGACAGAGTCATTGAAATTTGACAGGAACTGTTGTTTTATCCAAGGATGCCAAAGTTTTTCAAATTTTGGAATTTGATTTTGATCGATGGCTACCATCTTAGCATGGGACATTGTATTATTCATTCTGTGAATTGTTTCTGCTAGTACCAATGTAGGAGATTTCCATGCCTTGGCCACTGTTTGTTTTGCAGCCGTTATTAGTTGGATCATAAGTTTGAATTGAGAGAGTGTTAATGATTCCGGTTTTAGATTAAGTAAAGTTATATATGGAAGGTTTGGATTACTGGGCACGTCCACCATATGTGTAAATGTGTGCCTATTTCTGGGCATCCTCAAAAACAAAGAGCTGAGGTATTAGGTGAATATTTTGCCACTCTAGCGGGTACAAAGTACCAGCGAGTTAGGACTTTATAATTTGTCTCCAGTGCTAAGATGTTGGGTGAAGATGACTTAAATGTGAGCCATATGTTAGACCAGTCCGTGTCTTCTAAAGTTCGTCCCAGTTCCTCCTCCCACCTCTGAACGTAAGAGGGTCTATTAAGATTTACTACTCCATAAAATTGATTATAAAGTGATGAAATTGTACCTTTAGCAAATGGATCTTTTGTACAGATTGATTCAAAAATGGATAATTGGGATAATGGTGTATCCTCCTTTAGGAATGGTGTATAGAAATTTTTAATTTGGAGATATCTAAATATCTCAGAGTTTGGTAGATCATATTTTTCTCTAAGCGATGGGAATGAAAGGAATGATTTAGATGCTATGAAGTCATTTAGTGTCTGAATGCCTGATGTTGTCCAAGCTTTAAAAGAATTTGGGTAGATCTATGCCGGATAAAAGGCCAGATTTCTGATAAAAGAAAGGAGAGGATTGTGTGGAGATTGTAACTGATATTTGGTTTTTAGTTTATCCCAGAGAGATAAGAAGTGTTTAGTTATGGGATTATGAATTTTAAAGCGGTCTTTAGGATCAAGCCATAACAAGTTTGATATTAATAGAGGGTCATTTTCTGAAGCCTCTATAAATACCCATAATGGGATTTCCTGTTTTGCATGATATTTGGACAGACTGGCCAAATGTGCTGCTCTGTAGTAGTTAGTAAAATTAGGGTATCCCAGGCCTCCTTTATTTTTGGGAAGATGTAGTGTGTGTATAGGTATACGTGGTTTAGAAGAGCCCCATATAAACGAAGTTGCTCTTTTTTGTACTATTCTCAAAAAATAGGAAGGAATTGGAATAGGTAGGACTCTGAATAGATAAAGCAATTTGGGTAGAATAGTCATTTTGATTGCATTAATCTTCCCTATCCAGGATAAAGGAAGTTGCGACCATTGTTTTATTAGGTTTGTGATCTGTCTTAATACAGGAGGATAATTGGTTGAGAATAAGTCAGAATGAGATGCTGTTAAATGAATTCCAAGATATGGGATTGATTTTTCTGCCCATGTGAATGGGAGTGCAGCCCTAGCCGGGATCAATTCCATGTTTGTGAGCGAAATATTAGGCACTAGGCTTTTCTTAGGATTAATCATAAGGCCGGATAGGGCTGCAAATCCATCAAGAGCTGGTATTAAGTTAGGACTAGAGACCTGTGGTGATGATAGAAAAAGTAATATATCGTCTGCAAATATACATAATTTGTGTGTAATACCTCCTACTTCAATGCCAGTTATAGTTTGGTTTGTTCTGATGTATTGGGCCATGGCTTCGAGTATAAAGGGCAAGTATTAAGGGAGATAATGGGCAACCCTGTCGGGTACCTCTTTCGATATTAAAGGCATCAGATTTGTATCCAGCATATTTTATATAGGCTTTGGGTTTATTATATAATGCTTTGATCCATGTTAAAAAGTGGGGTCCAAAACCCCATTTTTGTAATGAATATTGCATATATTGCCAGGATACTGTGTCAAATGCCCTCTTAATATCGAGAGATAGAAAACATAAAGGGATTTTCCGTTTTTTAGCAATATGTGCCAATAACACTGCCCTGCGTATATTATCGCCTGCCTGTCTATTTGGCATGAAGCCTACTTGATCTCTATGTATTAATTTTCCTATAATGCTATTGAGGCGTTTTGCTATTATTTTTGCTAATAATTTAATATCAAGGTTTAACAGAGAGATAGGCCGATAATTCACACAGGAAGTATCATCAGAAAGGGGTTTTGGGATCATACAAACAATTGCCATTAATGTTTCTTGCCGAAAAGAATGTCCTTCTAGAAGTTTGTTAAAAGTTTCAGTGAGAATGGGAGAGAGTATTTCTGAGAATGTTTTATAGTATAAAGCCGAGTAGCCGTCTGGGCCTGGTCTTTTGTTAAGTTTTAGGTCTTTTATGGCGTTAGCAACTTCATCTATAGTTATAGGCTCATCCAAACTGCTTTTTTGATTCTGAGACAACTCAGGTAAGGTTATTTTTGAGAAGAAGGATTCAGCCTCTGTAGGATTAAATTCATTGTTTGTCTTGTATAAAGTTGCGAGATGTGAGTGAAATTTATGGACTATTTTAACTGGATTACAAGTGTAAACATTTTTTGGTAATTTCAAACGTATTGATTTGAAAGATTTGTTAGTTGAATTTAATGCCCGTGCCAAATATGTGCCTGGTTTGTTTGTATTCATGTAGAAATTGTGTTTGGAGCGTTTAAGGGATTTATCAACAGACTCAGTGAGAAATAGATCGTATTCCAATCTAGATTTTTCCAGATGAGATTTTGTACTCTGAGATGGATTATCTTGGAATGATATGTAGGCTGCATTAAAATTGAGTTCTAGTTTTTTTGCTAGATTTTTGCGTTCCCGTTTAAATAGTGCCATTTGTCTTTGTATTGTACCACGCAAGACAGGCTTATGAGCTTCCCACAGTGTTATTGGGGAAATGTCTGTTGTATTATTAATTGTTATGTATTCCTTTAAAGCTTGTTCAATGGCCATCTGATGTAGTGGGTGTTTGAGCATTATGTCCGATAAGTACCACGTTGGGTCATGCGCTTTTGGTATGGCTGAGGCTATAGTAGTGTATACTGCATTATGGTCCGACCACGGAATCGGAATTATATCTGATGCAATAATTTCTGGTATCATTCCTATTGTTAGAAAAATATGATCTATTCTGGTGAAGGTTTGATGAGGGTGCGAGAAATAAGTGAATTTCTTTTTCATTGGGTTACTTTCTCTCCACGAATCTACCAGATTGTATTTGGAAAGAAGTTGAGGAAAAGGTAATCTAGAGGTTATTTTAGATGGTGTAAAAGGTGATTTATCTAGAAATGGGAGGAGGACCTGGTTCGAATCCCCGCACATTATCACTGTTCCTATTTTGTGTGTATTAATCACTTGTTATATATGTGAGAGGAATGGTGTAGGTTGTTTGTTAGGAGCGTAGTAGGAAATCACCGTGATTGCTGTATCCATTATATAACCCATGAGTATCAGGTATCTACCTTCTGGGTCTTTAATTTCTGATGATAAGGTGAATGGTGTGGATCGGTGAAATGCAATTAGAGTACCCCTTTGTTTGGTACAGGCAGAAGCCGTGTAAATTTGTTGATAAAAAGGAGAAATATATTTTGGAGTAGAATCTTTGGTGAAGTGTGTTTCTTGGAGGCATACTATGTGAGCCTTCTTGTTATGGAAAGTACGGAAGGCTTTGGTCCTTTTTTGAGGGACATTTATTGACTGAACATTCAGGGAAAGTATATTCAGTGGTGCCATGGTAACAGATCAAATAGTTTTGACTTACTTTTTGTTATGCAGAGCTGACTGCGCAGATCAACCTGTGTGGACTGAAGAGATGAAAAGATAGGAAAGAAACCAGTGAATTCTGGAGTAAAGAGTAAACAAAAAACATATAAGATTAGATAATACATTGTATAAATTATTTTTTGCAAGTAATCACAATTTACCCGTGAAAGAGAATAAATATCTCTCTCAGGGGAATAAGTGCCTTCGTCACACTCCCACATAATATGGTTGGGAGAATGAGGAGGGCTAATGGGGGTACACGGATCTTCCGCTTACAGGAGAGAAGTGCTATGTCAAAAGACATCAAAATGATGATTCATTAATTGGAGTGCAGAATATAGTTTTTGTTGAAATTATTTATTCCAGGGTGGTTGTATATGGTTAGTTTTGCCCTAGGCTAAATAATTCAGTTAGAAAGGTACTGTTAATAACTTTGGTATTGATGAAGATGGTTTGAATTATTTTGGGATTTTAACCCTTTTAGAGTAAACAATTACATATTTTATTCATATGTAACTGTTTTGATATGTTAACTCATAAAATTGAGGTTGTATTGCTTCAGATTAGAATAAACAAAAACATAGTTCTTGGAACTAGTTAGATAATAATATATTTGTTTTAAGAAAAGAAAGAAAAAGCTTCCATTACTTCTGGATTATTGAACATATTTGTCCTAAAAAGTAATAAATCTATTGTTATTACCTGAAAATATATAACTGAACAAGAATTTCCTTGTTTCACTTATATATTCTAAGGCTATATGAATCAGAAGTAATAAGAAATATAACTGGAATGTAACATGATCCCACACAGTGTGTGACTATCAGAATGCAGTTACATTCAGTTATAAATACAGGTTTTTTATAGATATCCATCTCTTAGTATAATAAATGAAGAGATATCAGGAAATAAGATGTCAGTCCATTGAATCTTCTTGGTCCATGGATGATGTGGCATAACGGCCTCTTTTGTGAGAATGATGATTCCCATTTTGTTCTGATATTTTCTGGGTGCTGCCTGAAGGTGAAGATGATGCCATTCTTCTGCGTGTGGGAGAGTTGCTGCTTGTGGGTTCTGTCAGATTTAATTTTAAAAGGGTTTGTTGTAGTTCATCTGCTGATCTGCTTCTGTAAATTGTACCTTGGTAGTTAAATCTGACTGAAAAGGGGAAACCCCATTGATACATAATGTTGTGGCGTTGCAGTTCCATTAGTTGGGGTTTCATGGATCGTCTTTTAGTAATAGTAAGTTGGGATAGGTCAGCAAAAATTTGATAATTGTGTCCTTGAAAATTAAGTTCCTTTTTTTTTCTTGCAGCAATTAGTATTTGTTCTTTCGTTCTGTAATAATGAAATTTTGTGATTATACCACGTGGGGGTCCATCTTTCTTTTTGGCTGTGAGGGCTCTGTGTACTCTGTCCAGTTCTAAACGTTCAATAGGGATATCTGGCTTTAGTTCTTGTAATAGAGCAGTAATAGTAGATTGCAGGTCTGTCACAGTTTCAGGTATTCCCCTTATGCGCAAGTTTGAACGTCTGGCTCTATTTTCGTAATCTTTGAGCTTAGTTTGAAGTATTAAATTCTCTTCTTTTAATTGTTCCAATTCTGTTATATTTTCTTGGGTTGTAATTTCAATTTCATCCATTTTTATTTCTAAGGCTGCGGTGCGGTTTCCCAGCTCTCTTATTTCTTTGGTTAAGCTGTTTGTTATTTGGTCTGAGGTTTGTTTTAAAGCCTTATGAAGCATCTTTTTAAATTGTAATAATATTACTGGGGATGCTGAGGAGGCTTGTGGAGAAGTTTGTGAGAGGATTTGTTCTGTATCTGACTCAAATGGAGAGTCTTGCTGTGACATTTTCTGTCTGTGAGAGCGCCCTGATGCTGTATCTTGTGAGGTGACTGGAGCTGCTTTAGTTGCAGTGAGTGCCTGTGAGCTCTTTGTGAGGCGATTTTTATTTCTGCCACGGCTTCCTCCCAGTACCATTTTTCCTGCCCAAACTTTCACAGTTTGTTCCCTGGGGCAAAAAGGTTCAAATGGATACCTTTTGAGCCTGAAGGCTCCGCTTTGTCCTTCTCTTCTCTCCTCAGCGGTGTGGAGCTCTAACAATGCATGTCTGCCCTGCTAGACTCCGCGCATGCACCCCCTCGGCGGTCCCCTATTTTCAAACATCCGACTTACAAACAACTCCTACTTACAAGCGGAGGGAGACAACAGGAAGTTAGAGGAAATCTACCCCTAGGAAGGGAAAAATTTTCTCCTGTAAGAGTTAATTTGGGAAAAATGTGTCTCCACTGATGCTTTATCACCAATCCTAGTTTCCCTAATAACCCAAATTTTTCAAAATCCAATTGTCATTGGGACAGAAAGTGAGGTGAAATCTTCTGAACAGGGGCACAGACAGCAAAACAAATGTTACAGGTGTGATAACCCTTCCCTATTATCCAAAAAGCTTAAAAATAGATTTTTTTGGCTGGAGCTACACATTTAAAAATGTACCTGTTCCAAATTACAAACAGATTCAACTTAACAACAAACCTACAGTCTCTATCTTGTTTGTAACTCGGGGACCACCTGTATACTTTTATTTGTAATTTGGGTGCGGGGTTCCCCTTAATATCCATACAAGACCCAAAGGGCCTGGCAATGGGCTGGGGGGGGACCCATGCCGTTTTTCTCAATGACTTTCATTTATATTGCCGGAATCCGACATTACATTACAGCCGCAAGCAGTTATAAATGACTTTTATTCCTTTAGAAATGTCATTTTGTGCATGCGCCACTTTACAGGTCACCCCCCTATAGTCACCCCCCAGGCACGATATTTAAAGGAATATTTCACTTTTATTGTTTCACTTTAAGCATTGCCACTGCCATTTTTTAACTTTTTTAAACTTTTTTTTCCATTGATACATGTCCCCTGTGGCAGGACCCAGGTCCCCAAACACTTTTTATGACAATAACTTGCATATTAGCCTTTAAAATTAGCACTTTTGATTTTTCACGTTCGAGTCCCATAGACTTTAACGGTGTTCACACAAATTTTTTGCCTGTTTGTATGTTCTGTCGCGAACCGAACCGGGGGTTGTCCGACTCATCCCTTTTAAGAACGCTGAAAACTGACCCTGGATGGTCAGAGTATCACGGACTTATATACACCTGAGCACTTTATGGATCACTTTTGTATCAATATTTATATTTTATGAAATGTATATTCACGCTATATGATGTTGTAAGCTGTATGATGACAACAGTCGCTTATATATATATATTTTTTTTATTCTTGGATATTTATAGACACATCACTTTAGTCAACAATTTTGTTTCTTTGTTTTTTTGCTGCAGGTTCAGCAGATCATTAAGGGGATAGCGCAGTACATGATTTATTTATTTATCTGTGATTCGCACGTTAGTATGGCACGTGATTCGTGCTAGCAGCTGTCATCATACTATTATAAGATAGGGGATCTTTGATTTGGTAGCTCGAAAGACCTTTACTACACCTTTGGAGATCGTATGCAGCTCTGATCTAGTTCACATTGCAGATGGCAGCCATTAAAGTGATTTGAGGCTTGAATATGACTTCTTTCTGGTGAGTTTAAACCCCAGGGGGGAGTGTGACGCACGGTTGTGAGAATTCTGGTAAAGGTGCACACTTATCAATCAAAACTAGGAACACCACCTGTGTCTGGACTTCTCTTATCACCATTTGTCATTCCAATGTGTTTGTTTTTTTCCTCATATGGACATTAACATATGAAAGCAAGTCATATTAACTATTGATAGGAGCAGTGCTTTGGCAAATACCTGGTACTGGTTAAGTACTTATGGACCTGTTTACCTTTTAAATGCTTTAATACACAATATAATATCCACATTTTCAGTAAAATATAAAAGATGAAGTTGCGCTGAATAAACAGATTCCAAACATGTCATGTCCTGAAATTGCATGCACCTGTGATAACGTGAAAAACTTAGGCATAAAAAAAGGGACATTTTAAAATCCTTTAAAGCTTATTAGTTTAGTTAGTTAAGTTAAGTTAGTTAACTGTGAGCTCTGGTGCTAGAATCATTGCTCCCACTCCAACATTTGTGGTGATACCTCATGTGTGGTGCAATGATTTAAATGCACGCCCTGTGCTGTGTGTGCATTTGTAGGTGTGGGCATGGTAGCGGGGGTTACGTTTCATTTTTAATTTTTTTTTGTAATACATTTTATTATGCTTTTTTATTTATCTATTTATTTTTTAATCTAACTTTAATACTCTTACAAGGGGTTAACAAACCCCCATGTGACAGCATTGGGCAGTTGACAGGTACTATTTATAGAGACATTGGGGGTCTAATAGACCTCAATGTCTTCTCGGTCCTCCAAAGCCATCAGTTTGTGCTCAGCCCTTAACTTTCTGGACGTACTATGTACGTCCAAAGAGCTGAACTGGTTAATGAGACTCTATCAATTTGACCGTTCATTGCAAAGTGACAGGTTTTCTTGAAAGAACAACCCCACACCCAGTGACCTTCCCCACTGATTCCAAACTCTGTGTAAGCTCCATGTCAGATGGTGTCAGAGCTCACAAGGGGTTCTTCCCCATCCTCACCTGACAGCGTTCGGGCCTGTTTATTGTCAACTCAGGCCCAAGCACTGTAGCCTGTTAGGAAGGGAACAAGGCCACATGATCCCCCATAGCTGGCAGCAGCTAGTATTTTCCAACAGCAACAAAGCAGCAGGGGAACACGGTGAAGGTATTAGTAGGTTGGGGGACTGTTTTTGCAAGAGAACCTGTCACTTTGCCCTGAATAGTAAATGACAGACTCTCTTAAAGCCCCGAGGTCGTCTGGTGTACTACAGACAGGCCTACAGTAGATAACAAGAGTATGTAGGCTTTGTTCCTTGAGTGTATTTCAAGGTTTAGGTTTTTATTGGAATGTTAATAGTCTGTTGGTCAGTGATAGTTATAAGGTTATTTTTAATTTTTTTCTTGGTTTCTAGACTGAAATATGACCAAATTCTAGATTAGGCTTACAAAGCCTATCCAGATCTTATTATACTTCTATATAAAGCCTTACGTTTCACTGTTAATAGCTCTAAAGAAAGTATTTTAGATTTATTTTTAGCTTATTTGAAAACACTAAGCATTCAGCATTTCTTTTCTTGTATAAGAAGCACTGAAAATGTCATCCCTTTGATTTTACTGACTTGCTGAACAAAGGCAAAAGAAAAAAGAGATTGGTTTAGAAAAAGCCAAACTGCATGTTAGTATGAGTCACCTAATGCAATTTATATTCTCTAATCTTTTTATGACAAGAGATTGAATATTGCTATGAAGATACAGTACACTGATTTTTTATTTGTACTCATACATTGAGAACAAGTTAGTACTACATTTTAAAATGAATTCTGAATAAAAAAATTTTGTAAACAATCTTGTAAGTCTCAACCTAAACTCTGTCTCTACGTAACCGATGTCCAGTGACCTGGTTACATTTCTGAGAAGTTGGGTCACCCACCTGTTTGTTCTGAGTGAGGGGGTTGTATACATCTCTGGACTAGATGGACATAAATCTGGACCTTTTGGTCGGTAGGTAAATATCTATCTTATATGTATTTCAACTGTGAAAGTTGCTTTTTGTCTGGAGTTTAAGTCAAAGTTGATTCTTTCAGTCCTCATACTGTTTCTCTTGCCATTGCTATAATGTGTTGTATTAGCACATACCATGTTCACACAATTTTTACAAAGCCAGACAAAAATGAAAATTCTAAATAATTACACAACATGAATGGATATTTTTGTTTATTCAAAATATCAAAAAATACAAAATTTAGCAGAAATTACACTGATCAATAAAAGCTTAAAGGCTACTAATGGTATTTTGATTAAATTAAAATTTAACATGTTATATTTACCTGCTCTGTGGAATGGTTTTGCACAAAGCAGCCCTAAACCGCCTCTTCTCTGGGTCCCCTGCTGGCGATCTTGGCGTCTCCTCTTCTTTGTATGCCCTCATAGCCCGCTGCTTGCTATGGAGGCAAGCACTATGGGGGCACACAGTGCATGCTTGCTCCCGAGCTGTGTGTGTCTATGAAGCCACGCACTTCCAGTCCTTGGCCGTGAGGTCACCTGGCTCCTCCCCTGTGGGAACTGGAAGTGTGGCGAGATACACAGGGCTCCATTCACAGAATAAACTTGCATGAGATATTTAGGTGTCAGGACACATTTTGCCTAAATATCTCATGCGATCCTGGAACTGTCAATTCTCTAGACCATTTGTGCAGTATATACCAAAAAACACTGAAAATGCTCGGTAAATACCACTTGAACAGGCATTAAAATCCATTCACAGAAGGAAATAAATAATTAAATGCATGTTGAAAGTAGGTAGTGGTCCAGGCATGCAGTATTTGTGGAATGTGTATCGGTTGTTAAACATCATGGTTGCTAAAGAGCCACATCCTTAACAACCGATGAGTCATCAGCTGTCAGCAGGGTCCCCCGCTGACAGCTGAATCTGAAAAAAAAGATATGCTGACAATTTAAAAAATTGGAAAAAAAAACAGCGTGGGGTCTCCCCCCCCAATACTTACCAGGCCCTTCGGGTCTTGTATGCGTTTTGAAGGGAACCGCCATGCCAAAATAAAAGAAAAAAGGCATGGGGTCCCCCCCAAAATCTATACCCTCCAAAACACCTTATCTCCATGTTGATGGGGACATGGGCATATTCCCCACAATCCTGGCTGGTGGTTGTGGGGGTCTGTGGGTGGTGGTCCTCTTCCCTACTACCTAACTACTGTGATTGCACCCTCTGCTTACTCATCCTCTGTGCGATGAAAGGCAGAGCCAGCTGCCGGTCGGGTTTCTGGGTGGATCCTGACATTATCGTCAGGATACATCCAGAGGCTGGAGCAGCTCTTTGACATCAGCTGTCAGTGAACTTTAGCCCACTGTCGGCTGATTTGGGTATATAATTAAGTGCACTCTTGTGACCCAGAGGAGTGAACTTCTGGGCTTTGGCCATACTCCTCTTTAAAGTGGTTGTAAACCTCTGATGTTGAGTTTTACCTATAGGTAAGCCTAGAATAAGGCTTACCTATAGGTAGTGGAAATATTTCCTAAACGTGCGCCATTTAGGAAATATTTACCTTGTAGTGCGCTGTGAAGAAACGGACTATCGTGTCATTTCTTCACTTGCAAGTGCCGTGACTGACAGGTCCCGTGTGCATGCGCGGGGGTGATGTCACGCAGCTCCGGCCAGTCACAGAGCTGGAGTCTGCGGCCCCGGAAGGAAGGAGGGCGAGATGGATGCAGCCACCAGTGGGGACATCAGGGACATTGTGGGCTTCATTTGCTTCGATGCATACTAGCTCATTATGCTTTTACTTTGCAGGGGAACAAAGAGGAAGTAAATCAGGGTTTACTTCCTCTTTAATGCCAAGTGAGCTCCAGCAAAAAGGGGTGATGTGGTGACAGAACAGCAAGGAAGATGGGGTTTGTCCAGGGTCACGGGCAGTTCACAGAGGACTGAAGGGAGCAGCTGTCCTATTCCATCTTGCAGCATTGCCGGACAGGTGGAGGCTATTCAATCCCCAGGGCTGATCCATAGAGCTCTTTAGTGTGGACCTTTTTTAACATACCTGCTGCCGACCCTACAGTTGTGGTCTGCATCCTCTGTTTGCAGCATCTGAGCTGTGGTAAAAGTACCAGCCATTTATGTATCACAGACACGTGCCTGTGTACCACAAAGCTTGGTAGAAGAAGCAATTCAATTATACCAGTTGGCAGCAAAATGCTGACACTCTCCCTTCTCATTTCTCAGGGCTTTCCACACCTCCTCCCTCCACAACATTCTTTTGCTGTCTCTGCTAAAACATCTGCAACCTCTAGGGAAAGGGAGAGATTCTCACAAAGGGGTTTCAGGAGCTCTCATGGGCCAGGCCAAGAGGTAGCTGACATCCTATTATCTTGTGCCAAGCAAGTGAAAGTTTGCACGTGTGCCTTGCCTGGTATATATGCTCAACCTGGTGGCGCAGCAGTTTCCATTTAAAGGGGGGTCCTGCAGCAGACCAGAGGAGTCTGTGCCACTTAAGGTGTTCACACCCTGCCAGGATTCACCTGGCAGAAATGCAGGGCCAACACAAGCTGTCTGGCAACCACACCCACAGACTGGAACTCAACTTTAACCTTGCTGCAAAGACTACATCAGTAGCAACAGACCATCATTTATTAGCTGTGTGAATATGGCATTAGGACAGACTCTGGGGAGCTGGGCTTCTTTTCCTACACTAGTACCTATCATTCATGATGCGTGCACTGTCATGGTACCTTGTAAGAAGTAACCCTAGCAATGAGCCGGAGGTGGGAATTAGTGATATGATCTCTCTCGTGTTCCCCCTGGAGCAGACACTCTGTAAAGTGATAGACTGGATACTGGAGCAGCAAGAGGAAGAGGAGGACTTTCTGCCGTCTCAGGGCCAGCAAGATCCTTTGCCTACAGCCACAATCACTGTGAGATAGAGGAAGCATAGGGCAGATAAGGCATACGAGGAGCAGGGGGAAATAGGGCAGGCTTCCAGGGGGATATTTTCCCACTCCCAAATCCCAGAAGTTGTATGTGGATGTGGTGATATTGTTAAGGACAGTGGTCAACTACCTGTGCAGGGCCCCCAGGGTTCAGGCAATGAAAGCAAGGGACCACAAAATGTGGAACTTTTAGGAGGTGCTGCACAAAAACATCTTCACTGCATTATTCTGATGATGGCAATATCCCATCCTATGATCATCTAGCCTCTGATTCTCTGATCCCACAATGATGTCTTTTTAACCATTTAGGACAAGTCTGGGTAGAGAGAGCTCTCAGCCACGTGATTTCAAGCTACATTGGGTCCAAGGCTGATGCAGACACTCTTAAGGCCCGTACACACGATCGGACTTTTTGCCAACAAACACGCAAATTAGCTGTTTTGGGGCAACATCCGACCGTGTGTACGCTCCATCGGACAAACTTTTTCGGTTTTCATCGGACTTTTGTTGGCTGTGCGAACGGACAAACTTTCCGGCAACAAAAGTCCGATAGTGTGTACACAAAGCCATCAGACTTTTGTACAAACTACAGTACCTGCCGGCGAGAATGTTTCCAGCGCGATCCCATCGCGCTGGTTCTCGGCGACAGGGTACTGTACATCTCGCGCTGGCTGCAATAGGAAAAACACATTTTCCTATTGCAGCCAGCGCGAGAGGGAATTCCCCTCTGGGAGCATGCCAGGCCCTTAGGTCTGGTATGGAATTCAAGAGGAACCCCCTACGCCGAAAAAACGGCGTGGGGATCCCCCCAAAATCCATACTAGACCCTTATCCGAGCACGCAGCCCGGCCGGTCAGGAAAGGGGGTGGGGACGAGCAAGCGCCCCCCCCCCCTCCTGAGCCGTACCAGGCCGCATGCCTCAACATGGGGGGTGGGAGGTTTGGGGCAGGGGGCGCCCTGCGGCCCCCCACCCCAAAGCACCTTGTCCCCATGTTGATGAGGACAAGGGCCTCTTCCCAACAACCCTGGCTGTTGGTTGTCGGGGTCTGTGGACGGAGGGCTTATCGGAATGCGGGAGCCCCCTTTAATAAGGGGGCCCCCAGATCCCGGCCCCCCACCCTATGTGAATGAGTATGGGGTACATCGTTTTTAAAGTAATTTATTAGGCAGCTCTGGGGGTCTTCTTCCAACTTCGGGGTCTTCTTCCGACTTCTCCGCTCTCTCCAGCCTCTTCTCCCGGTGTCCGGTTCTTCTCCCGCTCTCCGCTATCTTCTGCTCTTTTGCCGCTCTTTTGCTAGCGGTGGCCCGGTCTTCTCCATCGTCTTGTTCCCTCTTCTCTTCTTCTGATGTTGACATGATGCTCTCTCCCGCTGTAATGCTGTGTGTGAGGTGTGCAACGACTTATATAGGCATAGGGCATGGTCACCGGGTGATGTCACCCCTTATGACGTCACAGTCCCGGGGCATGATTCCCGCAACGCTTCAGTGTGAAACTAGCCTAAGCCCCGGTTCACACAGGGGCGGCACGACTTGCAGGTCGCCTCAGCGACCTTCCGCGGCGACTTGCAAGACGACTTCTGTATAGAAGTCTATGCAAGTCGCCCCAAGTCGCCCCCAAAGTAGTACAGGAACCTTTTTCTAAGTCGGAGCGACTTGCGTCGCTCCTATTAGAACGGTTCCATTGTACAGGACAGGAGGCGACTTGTCAGGCGGCTTGGTCGCTTGACAAGTCGCCCCTATGTGAACCGGCTCTAAAGGTCTCACTCATAATTTTTCTGCAGCTGAGGCTAAGCTGTTATATTTGTAACCTTTACTGCAAGGTAAGTTCTACTGTGCAATTCAAATTCTGCAACTCCTGCACTGTAAAAGTGCCACACATAATATTTTTGCAGATGGACTTCAGCTGCAAAATCTGTAATGTTTGCTGCAGGGTGAATCTTATGTTGCACCTAAAAGTCTGCAACCAATTCCAGTGGTTTGGCACTGTAAAGGGTACCAGATGGAATGTTTTTGCAGCTGGACGTCAGCTGAAAAATTTGTAACATTTACTGCAGGGTAAATCCTGCATTGTTACTCAGACTTTGGGTCCTTTTTTGGTTCTCCTGCACTGTATAAACAACACAAAAACCTCCTGCGCTTAGGAGTGGGTCCACACAATGTAAGTAGGCTATACTTCCATCCTGACTGGTATGGGTACACCTCATCTTGTTGCCCTCTTAAGACTGGGGGAGCCTGGACAACTGTCGTGCAGAAGCATTGGCCTTTGCTGCTTCAGGACGAGCACATTCTTCTTGTCCTATCTAATAAGCCCAAATTTGCCTATAGAAAGGCCCCTAATATTAAAAATAAGGTGACACCTAATAAACTTAAGGGTAAGCATGTATCAATCCCTTAAGCCGCTATGTAAGACCTGTCGGTTTGTTAAACATGGCCAAAAGGATTTTTGTGTGAAAGGTAAAACATACAAGGGCTTTCACACATGCTCCTCTGACCATGTAGTCTATTGTTTGACATGCCCATGCAGCCTAATTTATGTTGGGCGAACTATCAGACCATTACGTAAGCGATTTGGCGAACATCGCCATTTCATTACTGATGGATTAGACACTCATAGTGTCCCTAGGCACTATCTCGAATACCATAACAAATCCACTGATGGTCTAATGGTTTGAGTTATTGAGGCGATGCCTAGAGACCTCCCCCTAGCTGAGCGTTTCCGAAAGTTTTGCTACAGAGAGGTTTATTGGGTTTTCTCTTTGAATGGTGTGGCCCCTGGAGGGTTAAATTAGGATTTTGAAATCAGTGCCATACTTTAGAACTCCACTCACCATTACATCCTCATTTTCATATGTATGCTCATTATACAGTGCCCATATTCCCCTTAGGTATGTCCTCCATTGGCCAATTGTCCAATTGTATTCTGTTTTTCCTATAGGATGTGTGCATGTGTGTGTATGCGTGTGCGCATAATGATTCATCCAATGAACGTTTGTGTTTTGCGTTTTTTTTGTTTCTATGCGTTTTTTGGCATCTATGCATTTTTTTTCTGCGTCTGTGGTTGTTTCTTGTGCGCGCATGCATGCGCACGCATGTGTACCTATGTACTTTATTCTGTTTGTTATCCCCAAATATTGATCCAGTGATCGTCTTTTAAACAATTAATTTTTAGTGGCATCTGCTATTGAGGGGCAATGTACGGTTTGACCGTTTTGTTCCATTTTATATATATTTTTTCATTGATTTCAAGTTCCTTTCCTTATATGTACTTTTGTAATGTCCTGCTGTATTTGTCTTGCCGTTTTTCGCGTGCGGGCTGCATCCCGCGCTGTCTTTATGTTTACTGTGCAGTTCTTTGCCCATGGATTACACTACTTCCTGGGCTGCTGCAGCATTGTTTTTTTTCCCTTATCACCACCCATAGCCCCACCCACAGCTCCGCCCATAGACTATAAGAAACTCAGCTTCTACAAACCTGTTGTCATTGGCTTGAAGAAGGAACCAATCAGCAGTTCCGAAACGCGTCCCATTTTGATGACATGTTTCCTGTTTGCGGTCCATGCTGGTTGTTGTCCCCTCCCGCTGACGTCATTTCCAGGATTCATGCTCCACGCTGACTCAGACGAACGCGATTGCTTCACCAGTGTTCGCAGAGCCTGGGGTGTTCACCTGCTGGTTATCCTGGGACCTTCTGCTGCTGCATATCGTTATCCCTGGAAAGCTGTGATACACTGGGACCTTCTGATGCCGGATCACCTGCTTCATACATCCATGTTATGCCTCTTCTTATCCTGGATTCTGTAATGTTTTTAATCTTGTTTGTTTGGGGATATTAAAAGTTTTAATTCTGCACCTTTTTTCTTTTATTTGGACAACTGGACCCACAAAAAGAAAGAGAGGGTGCATACACCTAGTGCATTATCCCAAAACCATTACTTTATTACTAAAAATGGTAACTATTATACTCACAAGATATCAAATGTATCAAACTCATCACATAGTAAAAGTCATCCAATCCTCATTGCATGATGTCATGTGATAAGAGAAAGTAAAAATTTAGAACGCTAACGCAATTCGAGGACCAGCCACTTCCTCAGAGCTTCAGAGGCTCAGGAATTCCTGCGCACACCCCGGAGCACGTCCACAGTGCCCATTGATGCTAGACAGCCTATTTAAAGGATGCTCAGATCCATGCTCAGAGCTGACTGGTCTTCAGCTGTTCCCTTGTGCCCTGCTTGTATCCTGCATGACATCTGTTGCTGACCTGGCTTGTTATTGACCCGACCTTGGATTCTGGTTATGCTTCTGCTCATTGGTTTCTGACCTCTGTTTACTCCTGACCACGTTCCTGTCTAATGCATCAGTAATTTAATGGGTGACCCCTCCCCCCCTCTAACACCACGTGACATCAGAGGAAGGCTGGGTCGCCCGTTTACGTTACCGAGTGGCCCCGCCCTCAGGTATATAACAGCTGTCACTGAGAAGAAGCATCACTCAGCGGGAGCCTCCCATGGAGGCGGAGCTGTTGCGGCTTTTTTTTTTTCTTTTTTCAGCTCGTCGACGGCATTAGATGGATTTACATGGTGGAACATTTTTTTTAATAAAGCATTTGTCCAAAAGTGTCTCCTGTCTTTTTTACTATTTTGACACTTTTTTCATGAAATGGTAGGGGTACAATGTACCCGGTACCAATTCACATAGGGGGGAGGTCGGGATCTGGGGGTCCCCTTATTATTCCGATAAGCCTGCAGACCCCAAAACCCCCAGGCAAAGGTTGTGGGGATGAGGACCTTGTCCCCATACACATGGGGACAAGGTGCTTTGGGGGGCTACTCCAAACACCCTACCCATGTTGAGGGCATGTAGCCTGGTACGGTTCAGGAGGGGAGCGGCCTCTCGTCCCCCCTCTTTTCCTGCGACCTGCCAGGTTGCGTGCTCAGACAAGGGTCTGGTATGGATTTTGGGTGGACCCCATGCCATTTTTTAAAATTTTGGCACAGAGTTCACCTTAAAATCCATACCAGACCTGAAGGGCCTGGTATGGATTTTGGGGGGACCCCTATGCCATTTTTTTAAAATTTGGCGCAGAGTTCCCCTTAATTTCCATACCAGACCTGAAGGGCCTGGTATGGATTTTGGGGGGACCCCCACGCAATTGTTTTTAAGATTTTTGGTTCGGGGTTCCCCTTAACATTCATATTAGACCCAAAAGGCCTGGTATTGGGCTGGGTGGAAACCCATGCCATTTTTTTAAATGAGTTTTATCTATATTGCCGAGACCCGACAATTCATTACAGCCGCGATCAGTTTTAAATGCCTTTTTTCCTTTAGAAATGTCATTTTGCTGGGGTACTGTTCTAAACATGGGAAAACTGCGTAGTACTGCGTAGTACATGATATTTAAAGGAATATTTTATTTTTATTGTTTCACTTTAAGCATTAATAAAATCACTGCTGGTGAAAAAACGTCCGTTTTTAAAACTTTTTTTTGCATTGATATATGTCCCCTGGGGCAGGACCCAGGTCCCCAAACTCTTTTTATGACAATAACTTGCATGTAAGCCTTTAAAATGAGCACTTTTGATTTTTCACGTTCGTGTCCCATAGACTTTAACGGTGTTTGCATGTTCGAACAAGTTTTTTGCCTGTTCGCATGTTCTGCTGCGAACCGAACCGGAGGGTGTTTGGCTCATCCCTACCCAGCAGTACCTTGTCACCCGTTTGTAAGTCCTGCCCCCGCACCCTGAGGTTAAAGTTTTTTTTGTTCCTCAATCCTCGGGCATCTGAAGCAGCTTGGGCCTTGTCATAGGCAGTCTTCAGACTCTTCCGTAAGCGGTCTACATATCCTCTGTGGGAGGTTGTTGAGGTATGGTCCGAGGATGTGCCAAAGGCCAAGTCTACTGGCAGCCACACCTCCTGTCCAAACATCAGACAATAGGGAGAGTATCCTGTGGCATCATTTGCGGCGGTGCTGTTATAAGCATGCACAATAGCGGCTATATGCTTGCTTCAGTGTTGCTTTTGTTCTGAAGTCAGAGTCCCAAACATATCCAGGAAAGTTTGGTTGAATCTCTCTGGCTGAGGATCCCCCTGAGGATGGTACAGGGTGGTTCTGGACTTCCTAATGCCTAAAAGGTCTAAAAGTCTCTTGACTGCTCTCGAAATATCTCTTGATCAGAGTGGATACATTGGGGCAGGCCATAGTGCACAAAGAACTTCTCCACTTAGAGTTTGGCCATTGTGGATGCTTGTAGGTCCCTCGTGGGAAATGCCTGGACATACCGAGTGAAGTGGTCAGTCACTACCAGGATATTCCCTTGTCTGCTCAGGTCAGGCTCCAAGCATAGAAAGCCAATGCGCACCAGCTCCATGGGTACTTGGCTCTGAAGATAGCCCATTGGGGCAGCTTAGTGAGGCATAGTCTTCCTTTGGATGCACCTGATGCAAGAGTGGCAATAGCGCTCGACTTCAGCCTGCATGCAGGGCCAGTAGAATAGGTCCCTCACTTGGGCCCTAGGTGGCCATGGTTATTGTGTAGGGCAGTTAATACTGTCTCCCCATGTTTTTATGGTAGAAATAACTGCCATTTCTCTTCAGGATCATCGGATGGATCCCTTCGGTAGACCACCCTCTGGTGCAGCTGCAACCAATCCCATTCTCTGTGCAACAGGCGTGCTTCCTTCAGTAAGTCAGTGTGGAGGCAGTCAGGACGTTGACTCTCCAAAGCCTTCAATGCCAAGCTACAGCGAGGGTCTTCCAACTGATCTCTTTACAAGTCCTTCTTAGAAAGCTTTGGCAGACCTTCATCCCCAACCTGGGTGACATTGCAATAACTTCTAAGGGACACCAGAGGCTGATAATCCAATGTCTTTGGTCCTGGATCCCCCTCCAGCTTGGCATTCTGCTCCTTGACATAAGGCACGCACCCCTTTAGGTGTCAGCTGGGCCCATTCTTCTGGAGGGTCTCTGAAACAATGGGGCCTTCATGAGAGAGTATCTGCATCTTTGTTCCCGACCCCTGGTCGATACTTCAGGCTGAAGGTAAGCCCCAGATAGGGCAGCCAACCATCTATGACCTATGGCATCCAACTTGGTGGTAGTAAGGATGTAGGTGAGAGGATTGTTGTCGGTCTTAATCACGAACTACGCTCCATATAGATAATCCCTCAGTTTATCCACTACTGCCCACTTCAAGGCTAGAAACTCAAGTTTGTGTGTGGGGTAGTTCTTCTCGGTGGGTGCCAAGCTCCAACTCACATAGGCAACAGGCCATAGGTGGTTGTCATGCTCTTGATACAGCACCTGCCTAACCCATCTCGACTGGCATCAACCTGTAGTTTATATGGCTTGGTTGGATCTGCAAGCCAGGACTGGAGCAGTTGTTAGGCTCCATTTCAGCTGCCTAAAGGACTCTTCACATTGGGCAGTCCACTGTTCCTGAATGGACTCTCTGTGTTCTCTGGGCCCTCCAGCTAGTCTGACAGGCTTAGTTGGATCTGGGTCATCGTCTTCCTCTTCGTTTTACATTAGATCATTGAGTGGGGGAGCTATTTTAGCGAATCCCTCGACAAATCTTCTGTAATAGGAACAGAATCCCAGAAATTACCTGAGCTTGGTTACATTAGTAGGTCTCGGCCAGGAGGTGACAGCTTCCAGCTTCTGGGGGTCAGTGGCCACTACGTCGGCAGACACGATGTGGCCAAGGTAGTTGACCGAGGGTTGATAAAACTGGCACTTCTCCAGAGACAGCTTCAACCCCTCGCCATGGAGTCTCTTGAGGACCTTCTTCAGATGCTCTTCGTGCTCCTCTAAGGTCTTCCCGAAGACAGTGATGTCATCTAGATACACCAACTTCGGGACTCTCGGATGATACCTGCTCTCTTCAATTTGGCCAGTTGTTTACGCAGGTCTTCCAAGTCCCCTAAAGCAATCCGTCTGACTCTTTCTCTGAATTACTTATCTTCCTGTAGACGGATCCAATGGTTGGCACTCTTTGCACATCCCACATCGAATTCACTCTTCAAGAATGCAGCCTGCCATCTCCGGAGCTGAGTCTTGGCTCTTTCTTTCCATTTGGTTGAGAGAGAACTATTCTTCGGATAGAACTTCTCGGCAGGGATCCCATCCTTTTCTATCCCCACCAAATCAGACAGTGGTACTGGGGTAGCTGGATTTACTTGTCCCAGCAACATCCGAGCCGACATCTTCACTGGGGAGGCCGTTATGTTGTGGACACTGACTGAGATCCTCCCGTGACTTCTCTGCAAGGTTTTGGTTGTAACCACTTCGGGAATCATCTCCATTACCTGTGCCATCTGAGACTTCAGGGCGGCTATTTCAGAGTTGTGCTCTACTGCCCCCACAGACCCAACTTCAGCCAGAGGTGCAGAGGCTGGACGAACAGCTACTTGCTTGTCATCAAACATGGCCTCTTCTTCTCTCACTACTTTGATGAGTTCAGGGTATTTTAGGGACATAACACCCGCAGAGGTCTTCAGCTCAAGCCAGACTGGGTCAGAGCACAGGGCCCCTTTAAGATTTACTGTATTCTGGCCTATAGCAGAAGGTATCATTCCTTTTTTTAGCACAATCAGGTATAGCATCTTGTTCAGCCATCTAATGTATTCAGACAGGTGTTCACCTTGGTGTTGAAGGACATGTTCAAATTGATAGATCAGGTAAGCTGCTTTCTCTGTCTGCCCAAAATCCTCCTGTTACATGGCCAGGTAATCATAAACCGTACAGGTCGTGTTTACTAAATCTCAAGTTCCTGATAGCCTTAGTAGCGGCTCCTCGCAAACTCTCACTGATGTGTTGGTTCTTTTGGGCCTCTGGCAGGTCCCACTCTTCTAGGGCCTGCATGGCCTCTTCTATCTAGACTTCATACTCAACCTCTCCAGTGGGCAAGGGCTGCTTTCCCAAGAAGATCCTCAGCTTTGGTTTCCTTCCCCAGAACACACTGGATTGCCCTTCTGGCATTTTAATAAAAATTCTCCCATGGAAGTGAGAAATTCTGGCCCGATCATAGCCAGCAGTGTCGAGGAGGGAACTTCTTCCACGGTTGTCTCAGCTTAACTGGAACTGGTGGGACCCTCATCTGGAAACTTAGGATGGATTATGTAAAGCTCCTTCTTGTTGGCCAATTGCACACTGATGCCTTTGAAACTCCATGCTGCCACTCTAACAGCGCATGAGTGCGGGAGGTCCCGCAGTCTGTTTTGACAGCAATCACCCACACTTTCCTGTCTGGGGACAGCGTCTTCACTGCCTGGCTGATTTGTTCTTCAGTTCAGGTTTCTCCCTGGAGTTTGACCACCATGCTCAACTCTGAGCGGGCGCCCTCTTTCTCACACCACTGGATAGCAGCGGCAAGGTCCATCCTGGTGCTTGTAGGGGAGTTGATTGCAGAGTAGCAGAAAATCCTGGATACTAGCCCCCACATGTAGTGATACCACCGAGGGAGCTGCTTAAATTTGTTCACTCCGTTGCTCTACCTTTCAACCCCAGAAATGGCCTCAGCCCCTCTGGCACACTTGGCAATGTGATTAATAGAATACCACAGTAATGACACACTGACACAGTTCAAGTATTAATGTTTTTTTTCAATTTACTTAGGCAGCAAGAACTCGAAATGGTATTGGTCAGCCAGATCCCGGACAAACAACCAGGATTTGGTTGAAGTAATTTTATAGTGCTCAAACAAATATGCAAATAGACAGCATCAATACAGTCAGTGACAGATAATCCGTAAATACCTTCTTCAAAACTATTGAGTACTTGTAGATATTACCAATACTAAAGGGGAACCTCGGGCCAAACTATTAACCATTACCTCTAATGAGAGGTCTGACTTAAAGATAATGGTATAAGGGCCCTTATAGCAGCAATGACAGTGATGCCCCCGTTGCAGATCTGATCTGATGGTCTTCACCGGCATAAAGGAGCTCATTAACTTTTATCCAATAAGGTTTAGTAGCAAGCGATAGGTTTCTTGAAATGAGGAAAGCTAAAGGTGTCTCTGCACAGTGTTCAAAGTAGGTTCAGTAAAGTATTCTAAGGTAGAGATGTCTGTGCAAAGTGTGCCAGTAAAACCATGAAAAAGAATTTGTAAAGGTGGACAACTGCCCTCTCAGTAGCAACTAGGCCGATTCGATGCCTTCCAGACAGTAGCTCATGTAGCGACACTTGTGCAGTGGATCCGCCGTATCGATCTCAAGCTCAGTACATAGGTTGGCAGGCAACCGAAGTGGTGCTGGATGGATGTCGGATGAACAGCAAACAGAGCCAGGCCCCTCTCATCAGGGTTGGAATGTGGTACACCGCATGGTAGGCGCAATCCCCCTCTCACAGCAACAGGATGGTGTCCACATGAGGGGATCTAGGAAACAAAGCCTTGGGCCTAGTTCGCCCTGTACTTGTATAGTCTCTCCCACAATTCTCTTGACTCTCTGCAGTGTAGCCTGGGATTTGCAGTCCTGGCTGCTTTATGCTGGGACTTAATATCCCACATTTCCTTTCTCCTCCTACAGTCTTCCCTTGATTGGTTGAGTTCATTCTGCCAATGAATAATTAGGGGAAAGGGCAGAGTAGGCCGTCTCTCCTGTGTCATGTCTGTGAGAAGAAATGGAGGGAGGGGCAAAATCACTCTTGCAGAACTGACAGCCATGTCCCTGTTTAATGAGAGTCCTGGTCAGCTTGGCACTGTAATCATGATGCAGCAGCCACTACATAAATATCTGAAAAGTGAGGTGTGCATTTGTATTCAGCCCCCTTTACTGTGATACCCCTAACTAAAATCTAGTGGAACCAATTGCCTTCAGAAGTCACCCAATTAGTAAATAGAGTCTACCTGTGTGTAATTTAATTTAACCTTAGTGAGCATCAGGAAGTCCATGAAACACACCAGACAGGTCAGGGATAAAGTTGTGGAGAAGTTTAAAGCAGGGTTAGGTTATAAAAAATGTCCCAAGCTTTGAACATCTCACAGGGTACTGTTCAATACATCATCCAAAAATGGAAAGAGTATGGCACAACTGCAAACCTCCCAAGACAAGGCCGTCCACCTAAACTGACAGGCTGGGCAAGGAGAGCATTAATCAGAGAAGCAGCCAAGAGGCCCATGGTAATTCTGGAGGAGCTGCAGAGATCCACTGCTCAGGTGGGAGAATGTGTCCACGGGACAACTATTAGTCATACACTCCACAAATCTGGTCTTTATGGAAGAGTGGCAAGAAGAAAGCCATTGTTGAAAGAAATCCATAAGAAGTCCCGTTTGCAGTTTGTGAGAAGCCATGTGGGGGACACACCAGACATGTGGAAGAAGGTGCTATGGTCAGATGAGACCAAAATTGAACTTTTTAGTCTAAAAGCAAAACGCTATGTCTGGTGGAAAATTAACACAGCACATCACCCTGAACACATCATCCCCATCATGAAACATGGTGGTGGCAGCATCATGTATTCGGGATGTTTTTCTTCAGAAGGGACAGGGAAGCTGGTCAGAGTTGATGGGAAGATGGATGGAAACAAATATATGGAAATCTTAGAAGAAAACCTGTTAGAGTCTGCAAAAGACTTGAGACTGGGGTGGAGGTTCACCTTTCAGCAGGGCAACGACCCTAAACATACAACCAGAGCTACAATGAAATGGTTTAAATCAAAGCATATTCATGTGTTAGAATGGCCCAGTCAAAGCCCAGACCTAAATTGAATCAATTGATAATCTGTGGCAAGACTTGAAAATTGTTGTTCACAGATGCTCTCCGTCCAATCTAACAGAGCTTGAGCTATTTTGCAAAGAAAAATGGGCAAAAATGTCACTCTCTGGATGTGCAAAGCTGGTAGAGACATACCCAAAAAGACTTGCAGCTGTAATTGCAGTGAAAGGTGGTTCTACAAAGTAATGACTCAGGGGGGCTGAATATAAATGCATGCCACACTTTTCGCATTTTTATTTCTAAAAAAAAATTAAAAAACCATTTATCGTTTTCCTTCCATTTCACTATTTTGTGTCACTTTGTGTTGGTCTATCACATACGATTCCAATAAAATACATTTACGTTTTTGTTGTAACATGACAAAATGTGGAACATGTCAAGGGGTATGAATACCTTTTCAGGGCACTGTATTTGCTATCATTACCCTGTCATTACTGTGCAGGAAGATCTTCATTATCAAACTAGATTTGAACACTGTCCTAAAAAATGGTTATTGCATGTAAATGAGAGAAAACATGTCCTTAGGAAAGACTCATTCTGTCACTCTGTTCAGAAATCCTTATATCCAGGCACAAGGCCTCCTGAAAGAAAGATAATTAAAAATATATATATTTTTAGGTATGAATATTTATAAACAACGCACTGGAACCCCACCTCTAACGTAAACAAAGTGTAATAATCAATGTTTATTCCCTTAGCAGCTGTAATCAATCTGTTCCCCTTACAGAAAGAGATATCAATAAAATAAGTGACCAGCACTCTCAAACTTCAAGATAAGTACAATAATGTCTCTGCATAACCAAAGATCAGGCATCATGTCTATTAACATATTACTGCTATTACTTCAAATTCTATACTATAAATTCTGTGTGAATAGAAAACCATATGTGTATTTGTTCTCCAGTTCTTTGTAAAATCCTTACCCTTCATTTACTTGGTGTATGTCCAATCAATAACTATTGGATTCTCCTTAACTCTGTGCCTCCTTGTGTCCATACTTCGATAGCGGTCTCGCATAAAGATAGTGCAATATTGTTTTCCAAAGATGACATTCAGATATAAATCCTCTCACCTCTATAATATGTTAAATGTGCATTTCCTACTAATACCCATAGAAAAATTCCACCAAGTAAATCACCACAGCCTAGACACTCCAAACTCCTTACTGGACTTTTAAAAATCTGTGCTTTAATAAACCATTGTACCTTCGTTTTGCTGCTGTTCAGCATGAATTGTGCAAGTACAAAAATATACCTGTATATATACTTTAATATCGCTTAAACACAACACCTAAGATAAACTCCAAACCACTCACATTTCCATATCACTAAAATAGTGCATGTCCCTTTAAGTGATCCGAATCCACCACATGCAAATGTGTAATAGTATCACTCCATGCACATTACCAGATCAGTGCTCCTTAAATCACTTTCCACAAAAATCATCCACTTCCAACAGTCCCCTTCTTCATTCCAGCATCTCTCCAGAGTTCCCATGCAAACGTATCATGCAAAGACCATAGTGCAGTAAATCCTTACAAAATCATATATTTATTAAAATCCATGCACTTACAAGCATTCAGTGAAAAAACGGCGTGCAACCACTTCTAAAATAGACACCACAGCACTTCCAGCATGTATAACCGCGTCACTTTTGGAGTCTGATGTCACTTCCGACCAGTTTCGTCATTAACACTTCTCAAACACATAGTGTTTTTTTTCTCAAATTTTGATTGCAAAAGTGAAAATGCATATTAAATTGTGGCCTTTTGCTCGCAGTCCCAGCTCTAATTCATTCCAAAAGTTTTCCATCTGATTGAGGTCAGAACTCTGTGTATGCCAGTCAAGTTCCTTCACCCCAAACTTGCTCATCTATGTCTTTATGGACCTTGTTTTGTGCACTGGTGTGCAGTAATGTTGCAACAGATAGGGGCTATCCCCAAACTGTTCCCACAAAGTTGGGAGCTTGAAATTGTCCAAACTGTCCTGGTATGCTGAGGCCTTAAAGAGGAAGTAAACCTTGATGGGTTTACTTCCTATTTGTTTCCCTGCAAAGGTAAAGCATAATGGGCTACTATGCATCACACAGTAGCCCATTATGTGTCACTTACCTGACACAGGAGCCTGCAATGTCACTGCTGTCCCCTCTGCTACGGAGCGTCCATCTTCTTTCTGGGTATCGTGGCTCCGGCGCTGTGATTGGCCGGAGCTGTGATGACGTCACTCCCGCGCATGCGCACGGGAGCCACCACTAATGACATATTGCCTGTAGCAGCGGAATGCACAGTGCGCCTGTGCGCCGCTACGGTGCCTGTCTTTTTACAAATATCTTGGATATTTGTAAAATATCAGATATTTCTTGGACCTACAGGTAAGCCTTAATCTAGGCTTACCTGTAGGTCAACGTGGTCTGTAAGGGTTTACAGCCACTTTAAGAGTTCCCTTCATTGGAATTAAGTGGCCAAGCCTAACCCCTGAAAAACAACCCCACTCTATAATCCCCCCTCCACCAAATGATTTGGACCAGTGCACAAAGCAAGATATGGATGAGCGAGTTTGAGATGGAAGAACTTGACTGACCTGCACAGAGTCCTGTCCTCAATCCGATAGAACACCTTTGGGATGAATTAGAGCAGAGACTGCGAGCCAGGCCTTCTTATCCACATCAGTGCCTGACCTCACAAATGCGCTTCTGGAAGAATGGTCAAAAATTAAGCTGTTATAGCTGCGAAGGGTGGGCCAACTCAATATTGAAGCCTACAGACTAAAACTGGGATGTCATTAAAGTTCATGTGAGTGTAAAGGCAGGCGTCCCCATACTTTTGATATATATATATATATATATATATAAATTATAGTACAGGACACCAGGAGTGTGCTCAGGACAGCAGGTTATATTCCCCCAGTATTTGAGTTGTGGTCCCTTTAAGGGGGACGATTTAAAAACATTGTTGGGTACTCAGGGGTTCTCACTCATGCAGGAGAGGAGGGGACTGGTTTTTGGTACTCTCTGTATTACTAAGAAAATGTAGAAGTAAGTGTCCCACGGATTGTACGGGCAAAGGAAGAGGTGAACCAGACTTTAAAGGAGTAACATTATGTATAAAAGTACAAAATGTACGGCAGTGCTGGGATCCCTAGAGGCGCTCAAATTTTTGCTTTTTCGAGGCCCTCGAGCCCCTTATCCACTGACACCCTCCATGCGCACTACACTGCGTGCATGGGGGGCAGGTCTCAAATTAGAAAAATACCCTCAACAGGCAATCTCACCCAATGCTCCCCTTTGGATAAACCCAACCCTGGAGCACATCTATAAACTACCTGAGCCTCATGCCTGGACCAAATTTAACATTAAAACGGTGGCACAGATTATCTCCAATTAATCCCTAGTCCCGCTCTCCAAACTAAACTCCGATTTTAATATACCACAGTCCTATTTTTTCCGATTCCTTCAACTTTCCCATGCCTTCAGTCACCAATTCTCCAACTCCCCTCCTCAACTAGTCCAATCTTCACTGGAGGACCTTCTTAGATCAGATTGTGCGAAAAAACCCACTTCTCAATTATATTCACACCTGACTGTCACCTCCCTCCCGACTATGGAAAAGCTAAGATCTAAATGGTCCCATGACATCCCCAATTTTGACAACGATGACTGGGATGACATATGGGATTTCCCATTTAGCTCCCTGGTCTCTCTGAGAGATCGCCTGATCCAATTCAAGATAGTCCATCGGGCATATTTTACCCCTCACAGACTACACAAAATGAACCCCGACTCCCCTCCCGGATGTTGGAGATGTGGTGGGACTCCTGGGGACTTCACCCACATCTTCTGGACCTGTCCGGCAATTGTCGGATACTGGAGGGAGATATTGGACTTTATCACACAAATCACCTCTGTGCCACTACAACCATCAATGTCAATTTGCATACTAGGCCTGGTAGAACAACTAATTCCTACGGTGGCGGGACGCACACTGGTGGGATTGCTCCTGTTCTATGCCCGTAAAGCTATAGCACTTAGTTGGCGCAAACCAACCCCCCCTCCTCTCTCCCTGTGGAAACAATTAATCAACAATAGCTTACCTCTGTATAAAGACACATATGACAACAGAGGCTGCCCCAACAAATATAACAAAGTCTGGTCTAAGTGGCTGGCAGATCCCTCCACCGCTTCAGAGGCCTCTCAGTAGACCCCAATCACAAAGTAGCTCCCAAGCGGGTGCCAGGTGTACACAATAATCTACAATATGCTATTTTACCATGTACAACTGCACATAGCACCACCTCATGACCCAGTAAACTGTACCGCCATGACTGATTTCATAATATATTTTTCATGAATAAGGTGACAGCGTGATTCCTGCAAGGATCACATAGACATCATATTAGACCAATGTATGTTTAACTGTTTGTTCTCTTTATCTGTTTTTGTTTCTCTTTTTAAAAACCAATAAAAAGATTTTGGAAAAAAAAAAAGTACAAAATGTATTAAGTATAAGTAGTACTACTTACACTCAGGGCTTTTTTTCAGGGGGAACCTCTGGCTCAGACCCTTTGGTGCCTGCTCACCACAATCACTTGTAAACACAGAAGTCTGTTGTGACAGATAGTGACAGCTCTGCACTCTGTATATAGTGCAATCCTGGTATTTAATGCCCCTTTAAGACCCTCCTACTGTTTTCGTGAAATTTGACTGAACACACCCACTATTTGATGTGATTTGGAGGGTGTGTGTAGGTGGAGGGGTTTTGTGGGGCCGTGGTTAAGTTCCAGCACCTATTGTTTGAGAAAAAAAGCCCTGCTTATACTTAATACATTTTGTACTTTTATACATAATATTACTCCTTTAAAGTTTGGTTCACCTCTTCCTTTGCCCGTACAATCCCTGGGGCACTTACCTCTACATTTCCTTCTATAATTAGAATGTGGCAAGGATTTCCAGTGCTATACTCTTTGGTGGTTTCCCTCTTTAGTTTTCTCTGGATTACTAAGTCCTTATTAGGGACCTGGAATTTCAAAGGTTGAAAGAGTTTTGGGTGAGAAGAACCTCCAAACCCTGATTGTGGGAACTTTGGTCTGATAGGGGTTGAGCCAAGTGCCTCAGTGTCCAGAAAAGAAAGAGGAAACAGTCAGTTGCTGGCAGTAAAAGAGTGAGCTGGACCCCTGTGTAACCAGAGAAAACTGAGCTAATGCCACGTACACACGAGCGGATTTTACGTCGGAAAAAACTTGGATGGTTTTTCTGACGGAATTCCGCTCAAGCTTGCCTTGCATATGCACGGTCACACAAAAGTTCTCTGAACTTTCAACCGTCAAGAATGCGGTGACGTACAACACTACGACGAGTCGAGAAAATGAAGTTCAATGCTTCCGAACATGCGTCAAATTGTTTCTGAGCATGCATAGGAATTTTGCGCGTCGGAATTTGTACAAACAATCGCATTTTTGGATAGGAACTTTTTCTGACCGAAAAATTGAGAACCTGCTCTCAATCTTTTGCTGGCGGGAATTCCACCAGCAAAAGTCCGATGGAGCATACACCCGGTCGCATTTTCCGACCAAAAGCTCTCATCGGTCTTTTGCTGGCCGAATTTCCAATCGTGTGTACGCAGCATTAGGGTTGAACAACAGTGGCTGTTGTCAGGCTAGAGCATATAACAGGTAACAGTTCAGGTGTTCTGATTATGCAAAGAGTTCAAAGAACAAGAGCACATACCATGAGCAGGTCTGAGCAGAGCAGGTCAGCTGGGACTTGTAGTTCACCGCTGTATATGTAGGTAGATGTTTGCTGGACCTTGTAGTTCACCGCTGCAGATGAGGATAGATGGTGTCTGGTGTTTGTAGTTCACCGCTGCAGGTGAGGATAGATGTCTGGTGCTTGTAGTTCACCGCTGCAGATGAAGGTACTAGTAGTATCAGGCAAAACGTAGTCTAGGCAAGCTGGGTCATACACAGGAAGATCAGAGTCCAAACGGTACCGAATCAGAAGCAAGCAAACAGGGTCAAACGAGCCGGGTCATACACGAAATACACAGAGCAGATATCCAATGGATCAAACACAAGGTAAACTCTAACACGAGCAATGATTGAATGCTGATGCAAGTTATTTAAAGGCGAGCTGGCCAATCATTGTTGTTTTCCAGGTAAAAGCTGTGTCAGGTGAGTTGTGCTGGGTCCTAAAGGGATCCTAGTACTGACAGTACCCCCCCCTTTCTCGAGGGGTTGCTCCTGCACCCCCAGGCTTACTTGGATAACGAAGATGAAACTTCTTCTTAAGTCGGTCAGCATGAAGATCACGAGCTGGGACCCAAGATCGATCCTCTGGGCCGAAACCTTTCCAATGAACGAGATATTGTAAGGAATTGCGCACTCGTCTGGAATCAAGAATAAATGCCACTTCATGTTCCTGACTGTCCAACACATCCACAGGTTCTGGTTCATTTACTTGGAGGCTGGAATGAAAAGGTTTCAACAATGAAACATGAAAGACATTTGGAATGCGCATGGATGGGGGGAGTTTTAATCTATAGGATACAGGATTAACAATCTCCGAAATTTCATAGGGCCCGATGAATTTTGGGCCAAGTTTTTTAGATGGAACATGCAGGGACAGATTCCTAGATGATAGCCACACTTTGTCACTGACTTTATATCCTGGTGCCTTTGAGCGCCTCTTGTCTGCCATTTTCTTAAAAGCCAGCACAGAGCGAGAAATAGCATGATTAACATCGGACCAGATTTTGGAGAAATTTTCAATTGTGGTGTTGGCATCTGGCACATCAGAGGGTGGAAGATCAAAGGAGCACACACGAGGATGCAACCCGTAAACACAGAAGAACGGAGAGGTCCCTGTAGATGTGCTGGCACAATTATTAAAGGCAAACTCTGCCCATGGCAGGACGTTGACCCACTCCACCTCATCATTGGCCATCAGACAATGTACCATCTTCTCTAGGGTCTGATTAGTCCTTTCTGTTTGGCCGTTTGTCTCAGGATGATATGCTGAAGAATATGATAACTTAATCCCCAGCTGAGAGCAAAGGGCCTTCCAAAACTGGGCTATAAACTGAGAGCCACAGTCTGAGACAATGTTGATTGGTGCCCCATGGAGCCTGAAAACATGTTTAATGAATAAAGATGCCAGTTCTTTAGCAGATGGAAGTTTCGGAAGCGGAACAAAGTGGGCCATTTTACTGAACCTGTCTACCACCACCCAGATCGTGGAACATTCCTGGGACGGAGGCAAGTCAGTGATAAAGTCCATAGATAAATGGGTCCAGGGACAGGTAGGTATTGGTAGAGGACGTAGGAGACCGGGCGGCTTAGAGGTACTGCTCTTGCTTCTGGCACAAACTTCACAGGCCTGGACGAAGGCTAACACATCCTGCCTAATCGATGGCCACCAGAGGTTGCGAGAGATAATCTTAAAAGTTTGTCTAAACCCCGGATGTGCTGCAGGTTTTGATGCATGTACATGCTGCAATACCTGCAAACGAAGAGCCAGGGGCACAAAAAGCATACTGGAGGGAGTGGAGGGAGGGGCTTCAGCCTGTGCAGGTAACAAGGCCTCAGAGATGTCAGTCTGGGTGAAAGCCAAAATCCTATCCTCAGAGATAATGGGTTGTGGAGGAAGCGGAGGAGGAGACTCTGAAAGAAAGCTGCGAGACAAGGCGTCAGCCTTAATGTTTCTTGGTCCTGGTAAATATGAAATTGTGAAGTCAAATCTGGAGAAGAACAATGACCACCTGGTTTGACGTGAGTTCAGTCTTTTAGCAGAACGGATGTATTCAAGGTTTTTGTGGTCAGTCAGAACTATGAATGGGTAGCGAGCTCCCTCCAGCCAATGTCTCCATTCCTCCAAAGCGAGCTTTATGGCTAGAAGTTCTCTGTTGCCTATATCATAATTGCGCTCTGCTGGGGAATATTTCCGAGACAAAAGGCACAAGGGTGGATGGCAGCATTTACAGGATCCTTTTGTGACAAAAGCGCCCCCACCCCTACTTCAGATGCATCTACCTCCACAATAAAAGGTAGCTCAGTAACAGGATGGCGTAGGATTGGTGCAGAGGTAAAGGCTTTCTTTAACTGAGTGAAGGTTGCCTGGGCTTCAGTAGTCCATTTAAAGGTAGTCGGAGTCTTCCTGGTGAGAGAGGTGATGGGATGTGCAATGGTGGCAAAGTTCTTAATGAATTTTCGATAGAAATTTGCAAAGCCCAGGAAGCGCTGAACTGCCTTCAGGTCTGAAGGTGGTGCCCAGTCTAAAATGGCTTGAATCTTTGCTGGATCCATGGTGAGGCCTGTGTCAGAAATTAGGTAGCCTAGGAAAGGTACTTGTTTAACATGGAATGAACATTTCTCAGGCTTTACAAAAAGGGAGTGAGTCTTTAATCGGACCAATACTGAGCAGACATGTTTCTGATGTGTTTCAAGATTGGGAGAATATATCAAAATGTCGTCTAAATATACAAGCATGAAGCGACCCAACATGTCACGGAAAATTTCATTCATAAAGTTCTGAAAGACAGCTGGTGCATTTCTGAGACCAAAAGGCATGACAAGACATTCGTAATGACCATCCTTGGTGTTAAAGGCTGTCTTCCACTCGTCACCTGCACGTATGCGCACCAGATTATAGGCTCCCCTTAAGTCCAGTTTGGAGAAGACTTTGGCTCCCTGGATTTGAGAGAACAATTCTGTGATGAGAGGAAGGGGATACCGATTGGGAACAGTTATTTTATTTAGACCTCTGTAATCAACACAAAGTCTCAGTCCCCCATCCTTCTTTGTGACAAAGAAGCATCCTGCTCCTGCGGGAGAAGTGGAGGGACGGATGAAACCCTTAGCTAGGTTTTCCTGGATGTATTCTTGCAAGGCAAGATTCTCCGGTTCAGACAGTGGAAAGACTCTCCCTCGAGGAGGTGTAGTGTCAGGCAAGAGGTCAATGGGACAATAATAACTGCGATGAGGTGGTAAAGTGTCAGCAATCCCTTTAGAAAACACATCCCAAAAGTCCTTATAACAAAGTGGAATCTGTTCCATTCCCACTTGACAGGTAGCCAGTCGAACAGGGTGCTGGATGCAGTTCTTTTTACACTGATTGGACCAAGCCAGAATATTTCCTGTTCGCCAGTCAATTACAGGATTGTGCTTCTGAAGCCAAGGAAGGCCTAGGATCAAAGGAGTGGATGGAGAGTCAATGACAAGACATAAAATCTTCTCCCAATGCAAAGCCCCCAATTGTAACTGGAAAGGCTTGGTGGCTTGGAGCACTAGATCTTGTGAGGGAGGACGATTATCCACGGAAATCAGGCGGACTGGGCAATCTAGAGCATGAGTTTCCAAGGACAAAGAGGTAATCAGAGTCTTATCAATAAAATTCTCAGCGGCTCCAGAATCTACCAAGGCCAGCAGTTCATGAGCCCCTGTCCCAAAGTGAATGACAGCGGGTAAAAGAATACGATTGTCCCCCTGGGGAGATGAGAGCAGACCTAAGGTAACCTCCCCGCAATTACCTAGGTCCTGGAGTTTCCCGGACGTGTAGGGCACGAACGGAGCATATGACCCTTGAGGCCACAATACAAGCAGAGTCCCATGTTACGCCGGCACATGTGTTCCTGGGCAGATAACCGGGTGGAGCCTAACTGCATAGGTTCTTCCTCAGATTTGGCACTGGAGGTGGAATAGTCAGGCGGCAAGGGAGGTATATAGTTTGCCACAGCTGTAGTTTGTTCTCGTCTCCTCTCTCGCTGGCGGCGGTCAATTCTAATGGCTAGACTCATAGCCTCCTCCAGTGAAGCTGGGTAGGAGAAGTTGACCAGAGCATCCTTAATTGCATCTGAAAGGCCCATTCTAAACTGGCTGCGGAGTGCTGCATCATTCCAGCCAGATTCCGGGGCCCACCTGCGAAACTCTAAGCAATACATTTCAGCTGTGGTAGTTCCTTGCTTTAAGTTACGCAGGGTTGATTCTGCAGTAGCAGCACGATCTGGATCATCATAAAGCAATCCTAGGGCTTCAAAGAAGGCATCTACTGTTAGCAAGGCTGGATGGTTTGGTTCCAGGTTAAAGGCCCAAGCCTGGGGGTCACCCTGTAGTAGAGAGATAATGATTTGAACCCTCTGAGTTTCAGGGCCAGACGAGGATGGCCTTAACTTGAAATATAATTTGCAGCTGTTTTTAAAGTTGCAAAACCCTTTACGGTCACCAGAAAACCGGTCAGGCAAGGGAATTTTTGGTTCAGATGGAGTTTTTGTAGCAGTGGTAATAGAAGGAGATTGCACCTTGGTGAGCTCTGTGGCCATTTCCTGAACTTGATGGGATAAGCGGCAAAGTTCCTGTGCAAACAACTGAGCCTGCTCAGGATCCATGATAGGTTTCCTTTATTATGTATGGCTCGTGTTAATGTCAGGCTAGAGCATATAACAGGTAACAGTTTAGGTGTTCTGATTATGCAAAGAGTTCAAAGAACAAGAGCACATGCCATGAGCAGGTCTGAGCAGAGCAGGTCAGCTGGGACTTGTAGTTCACCGCTGTAGATGTAGGTAGATGTTTGCTGGACCTTGTAGTTCACCGCTGCAGCTGAGGATAGATGGTGTCTGGTGTTTGTAGTTCACCGCTGCAGGTGAGGATAGATGTCTGGTGCTTGTAGTTCACCGCTGCAGATGAAGGTACTAGTAGTATCAGGCAAAACGTAGTCTAGGCAAGCTGGGTCATACACAGGAAGATCAGAGTCCAAACGGTACCGAATCAGAAGCAAGCAAACAGGGTCAAACGAGCCGGGTCATAAACGAAATACACAGAGCAGATATCAACTGGATCAAACACAAGGTAAACTCTAACACGAGCAATGATTGAATGCTGATGCAAGTTATTTAAAGGTGAGCTGGCCAATCATTGTTGTTTTCCAGGTAAAGGCTGTGTCAGGTGAGTTGTGCTGGGTCCTAAAGGGATCCTAGTACTGACAGCTGTGCTGTGAAAAACCTCCTCCTTGGGACCCCTGAAGATAATGGGAAACCCCAAAACCACAGAGTGGGACTGGTAAAGGTGCATCTTTATGTATTTTGGTCATTTTGAACCAGAGTATGGACTATTTTGTGTTCTTTGTTTGCTGAAGATAAGCTATGTTTTTCTGTTTGCCTGTTCTTGAAATAAAAATGATTGTTTGCTTCTGCCAACATGGCTGGTTAAGGAGGGCCCGATTGGGTCCGCCTGTCTGTTTTTTATCTGGACCCAAACGGGCCATCCATTGCTCTCTATGGACCGGCAGATGTCAGTGGACATGTGTCCACTTACACCCGCCGGCATCCGATCCTGTCTGCTAAAAACAGATGGATGGGGATCCATTCCCCATCCCTCTGGCAGATCTGATCGGATGACAGTCGAATGGAAATAAACAGGCGGTCTGCTCAGCGGGGATTAGCGGACAGATTTCCTGCTGAGCAGGAAGATCCACTTGACAGAGTCCACCCCATCTGAAAGGGGCTGATCACACAATCTCATATCACAATGAATATACACACAAATATTTTGCCTTTCATTTAAATTTTAAACTGATTGGGTTGTTTTACAAGGTAAGGGTTCAAATATTTTTTAAATGGTTGACTACTGGTCGACTTCTACAAATTTGAGGGCATTAGATTTATTTTAAGAGTAAATGTCCCTACAGCTTTAATACCTATTATGTTTGATACTTCCACCATTTGATGTGTGGCTATTGACAGAAAGAATCAGGTCTCACAACCAAAACTACCTAAAACAACTTTTTTTCGAGTTGAAAAGAATAAGATTGCTGCTGCTGTATATAAGCCAAAAAAATATACGAGTTAAAACATCAATTACGCCTATCCAAAATATGTGATGCCAGAATACAATGTTGCTGATGCTGTCTGTAAAAATCATGTTGTTCTAAAACATTATATTAAGCTTAAAAACATCACCAAAACATGTAAGGATTGGTGTTTTTCCAATGTCACCCTTAAAGTCCCATTAACAAGAGGGCGCTCTTCCTGTTGTAGTGTTTTTAAAAAATTTCCTTTAAAAAACGTCCCTCAAAGCAATGGTCAGTTTCTCATTCCTTTTTTGATACAGTCCCCTGACTATCAGTCTTTAAAGTGTCTAGAATGTATTTTTAAGATTAGCTTCCTAAAGATTTAAGTATGGTTTGTGGTTCACATTCAGGTTTTCAAACTTCATGCAGGTGCAACTAACCCCCCACAAATTGAAACCAGGCATGTTAGCTCATCCCTACTGCCCACATCCCCATTACAAAGATTTCCCCTCCTTCCCTGTTTCATGAAATTAGGATTTGGGGAGAATTAGGCTTTTATTTCTAGAGTGGGGTAGAATTAGAACATCTATCATATTTCATGTTTGGTTGCCACCTATGTGAGACTCTGAGGCTGCTGTACCTCCAACATGCCAGAGTAAGGAAAGGGATGGTCGTCACTCAGGATGACATCCAAAACAGTATTTCTTTATTGAGTAAACATGTACAAAGCTGTAAAACGGCCTACGCATTTCTGACGTTAGTCCCTAGTCATGGCTGATAAAAAACAAAATAAGTAACACTTAAATAGTATATAAAAAGGTCACATGAAAAGGTTACATTCAACACAGGTGAATTAAAAATGCAAAAGGCAAAACCCGACATGACAATGGAACACATCACAGAAGATAGACATATGAAAAACAGTGCCAATTATTCTTCATAAAGTGTGTTTGGTACTCCCAGCAGTGTTCTAACGATAGGGGATAAATATTTTTTATCCCATTCATACCAGATGCACTGCTGTGGAGGTATTCCAAGACATTATGAAAAAAGAACTGATTCTTTTAAAGGATTCTTATTTTTATTTACAGTTGTGTGGCTATCATTAGTGAATTTATTTATGGGGTGATGGGAGGAGTGTTTTATATTCTCACATTTTAACCCATTTTTTGTCAATTTTTTTGGTATGGTCGCTTCATTGACAATCTGATGATCATTTGGGACACCCAGGAAACTGATTTTGATTTTAATATCTTGTTGGATTATGTCAACGGGAATTCTTTGAATCTTAAATTCACAGGTTCCTCTGACCCTTCTTCTATTAATTATCTTGACATCACATTACAAGGTGACTCTAAAACCTCTAAAAACTACTTTTAGGAAGTCCTCTCCTGGTAATGCCACCCTTATAGCCAGTAGCTGCGTGATTTAAGGTAAATATTAAGGCAAAAAAATATATTTACTATTTTATTTTCGATATAGTAAATAAGTAGCTCAAGGACAGGACTTAGGAGGGCAAGAAATTAGAGTGGGCAGGCAGACACATGAAATTGTATCTCACAGTGACACTGACAGCAGTGTGCAGCATTACAGATGATGATGGCATCTCACCTACACAACATGTCCCCTTCTGAGTCACAGTGACAGTCTCCCTCCACGCCAGGTTTTCCCTTTTATCCACTCCTGTCTCGCAGACATGCACACGAGGCTCTGGCTGCTCTGCTTGGCTCCCTAGCACCATGACATCACACGCCACACTCAAGCACCACCTCCACCAGATCTGCCCTGCCAGCGCCACCCAACTACACTGGAGCAGACACTCAGTTGGTCTCGGCCAGCTCAACATGCGCAGTTCCGAGCCGAGAGTAAAAGCCATATTTTTTACTGGCAACCTTTTCCCGTCACTGGTAGTTACTGGCAGGAGAAAAGCACCTTTTTTTTACTGGCTGCCAGTAGATATATAGGGGATTTAATGTCGCTAGTTATAAACAATAGGAGGGTCTACTCTCTAGTACTCATTCTGTTAAATCTAGGTCAAGGGCCAAATCCAGAAAAGATGGGAGGTTATATTTTGTTACAACCTATCCTGTAGAGTATAATAAAAAATAATAAAATAGTGAGTTTAATGAAAAGAAACATACCCATTTTGTACAATAATAAGCAGGCCCATAGCTATAGGGGGGCGCAAGAGTCGCAATCGCGACCCGGCCCCAGGCTGCAGGGGGCTCGCGTGGCTCCCCTGTTAGACTTGTCTACACTTGTAAACAAAAGAAAGTAGCGCTAATCCCCCAAAATAAATAAATACAGTGAATGATCAAAAGTTGGTGTAAAATTAAAACACTCAATAAATCAATATAGTCAGAAAAGAACTAAAAAGTCCATCTTCTTATTCATCAGTGAAAAGTTAAAGCGGCATAAATCAGAATGGTGACACAAAGTTCATAACGTGCATAGAAAATGACAGGATTGGTGACCACGATAAGAACTTCAACCTTCACCACACCACCAGTGCTAGGAAAAATGCTTGCTTACCAGATGGCAAGCAAAGGGCCTTTATCCAATGTAGGGACACAAGAGATCACCAGAGGAACCCGTCTAGGGGGCCAGCATAGAATCGCCAAACTTGTCAGCCAAAGACCGTGACCAGGTGGGATACCGTAATGTTCAATTGTTCCCAGAATATAAAGGAATCACCATAGCGTAACATTGTAAAACATCATTTATTTAAAAGAACGAAAATCCACTTACAATAAACGTAGCAAATAAAAGCAGTTCAGCCGGCCGGCTTGTACGGACACCCGTCCCTTCGAACACAGCACGCGAGACGTCAGCACGTCAGCTCCTCCCGACGCGCATTTCGTCATATAATGACGTCGTCTGGGGCACGGGCGACGCACTGACGTGTCGCGTATAAGTAGGTAAACACAAGGAACCAAGCCTCGAAGTGAAACCTAATCCGGAAATCATCCGCGTTCCACCTCAAGATCTGGCGGAAGTTATTAGCGGCCATTTTAGCTATTGGAAGTTGCTCTCAAATAGTAACCGGACAGAGTAACTAAACTGGTATAAAAGTAAATATTATACAGCCTATGAATAACGGACAGATTGTATCTCCTATAATAGGAGGTGGAACAATCCACCTAAGGGTGGACTTATAAACACATAACTCCATATTCAAAAAATTAAAATTATTAGAAACTAATATAAAAAATTGATTTAAAAGCCATCAATATGAGGCAAAAATAAAGGACCAGAGAACCATATGAATCTAATAGAAGGATAAATAGCCAATAAGGCCATAAAGGAAAAAACTTTTAGGCCCAAAAGTTGTATCATGAGAAAACATAGCTGGCTCCAAACAACTATGGATACACCCAACTACATTAGGTGGCATCATCACCAGCCATTCCCCCACAGGGATCTATCTGTCCATAAACATCACACCATCAAACTACAGGTGAGGTCAGGGATGATTTCCTTCGGCTCACAATGAGTTAGTTTCCAGAACAGGAAAAAATTAAACAACATATTCCTAAAATAATACATCATAATAATATCAGGTAAAAACCTCCAATATGCATAATCTCAAGAGTTGTCTATGAAAGCGTTAGTATCAATATCAACGTTGAGCCCATGGGGGGTATAACATTTAATTTTATGGATCCATAGCATCTCAAGTCTGGAGATACTCCTGACAAGAGAGCTACCCCTCCAATAGGGATGGTATTTATCTATCCCTAGAAATACCGTATTCGAGGGATCTTTATTGTGGGTGGTGAGATAATGTTTGGAAACCGAGTGTTTTGGGAATCCGTTCTTAGTATTAGAGATATGCTCTTTTAATCTGACAGAGAGGGGTCGTCTAGTCCTGCCCACATACTGCAACCCACAGGGGCACTGAAGGAGGTAGACGACCCCCTCTGTCGAACATGTTATGAATGGCTCAATCTCATGTTCCCTCTGTGTGGTATGGGAAATAAACCTATGGGTACGTCTTGGTGTACCTCTATTAATGGAGCACACTCTACACCTTCCACATTTTGTCTACACTTGTGTGAGCCAGAGTCGGGGGCAGAGCTGGGACGCAGAGCTGGCAATCCTAGATATGGAAGACTGCTTGCCTCTTGATTCTACACTTTGGTTTCAGCTAGCACCAGGCTGGATAGGAGGGCCAGCGGGGCGGCATATAGGAGCACCGATCTCCTCCTTCTACTCCTGTCTCCTGTAGGTCTTTCAGCGGCTGCACGAGCAGGATCGGTTCTCCTATATGAATGAATGAATGATTTGTAAAGCGCTGCAAATGCGAAATGAATCGCCGCGAGGCGCTAGATCCATCCTGTGTTGTCCAGATTCTTAGAAGAGGTAGGTCTTGAGTTTTTTTCTGAAGGCCTGATGGTTTTCTTGCATGCGAATGTAAGTCAGTAGAGCGTTCTATAGCCGTGGTCCTTGGATTGCGAATCTTCGTTCTCCCTTTGTTTTGTAGCGGGGTTTGGGAATAAGGAGGAGGTTTTGGTTAGAAGATCGAAGACTGCAATTGGGTGTGTAGCGTTTTATTTTCTCGCATAGGTATTGAGGAGCATTTTCTTGTATACATTTGTGGGAGAGGCAGAGGGTCTTGAAAGTGATTCGATTCTTTACGGTTAGCCAATGTAGGCTCCTCAGGTAAGAGGAGATGGATTCCCAGGGTTTTTTTTCCTGTTAACAGTCTTGCCGCCGTGTTTTGAATGAGTTGTAAGCGCGCAAGCTGATATTGGGGTAGTCCTATGTAGAGGGAATTTGCGTAGTCGAGTCTGGAATTAATGATTGTTCCAACTACTGCTGCTTTGCCTTCTGCTGGAACGAAGGGGATGAGTCTACGTAGCAGGCGGAAGAGATGGTGAGATCCGCTGACTACTGATCCTATTTGTGCATCCATTGACATTTCTGAGTCAAAGATGACTCCGAGACTCTTTGCTTTGGTGCTTGGAGAGATGGTCTGTCCAAAGATGGTGGGAGGCAGGGGCGTTGCTAGGTCTATAAAAGATCTGGGGCTAGAGCCCATAGTAGCGTAGTAAAAAAAGTCATACGCTTGGGCGGGTATACACGTATATACAGCAATATAGGTGTGTGTGTGTATATCCCCAGAGAGCTCCCCACTTACATCAGGGTCCCCAGAGAGCCTCCCTTTTGCATCAGGGTCCCCAGAGAGCCCCCCACTTACATCAGGGCTCCCAGAGCCCCCCCTTACATTAGGGTCCCCAGAGAACACCCCCTTATATCAGGGTCCCCAAAGAGCCTCCCCTTTGCATCAGGGCCCCCAGAGAGCCTCCCCCTTAAAATCAGGGTCCCCAGAGAGCCTCCCCCTTAAAATCAGGGTCCCCAGAGAGCCTTCCCCTTAAAATCAGGGTCCCCAGAGAGCCTCCCCCTTAAAATCAGGGTCCCCAGAGAGCCTCCCCCTTAACATCAGGGTCCCCAGAGAGCCCCCACTTAAATCAGGGTCCCCAGAGAGTCTCCCCTCCCCTTGGGGACCCCTGCAGAGACTCGGGGCTATGGGCTCCAGATTCAGGGCTATAGCCCCAAAAGCCACCCCCTAGCGACGCCACTGGTGGGAGGTGTCCATGGGGTCTTAGTTTTGAAATTTTGGTTTGCGTGTAGGAGAAGAAGCTCTGTTTTTGATCCATTGAGTTTGAGGGAGCTAGTGGTCATCCAGTCGTCTATCAAAGTGAGGCATTTTTCAAGTCACTGATGATGGTCTTTTCCTCCGGTGATGCGGAAGTAGAGTTGAGTCTCTTCAGCGTATGAGTGGAAGCAGAGGTTTGATTTTCTGATGATTTTGAGGAGTGGGCGGATATAGATGTTGAAGTGCACTGGTGACAAGGGTGAACCTTGAGGGACTCCACAAGAGATTGCGCGGGTTTCAGAGGTGAATGCTCCTAGTTTCACTGTCTGAGAACGATTTCCTAAGAAGGATGCGAACCATGCTGAAACTGTGACTCCTGCTATTACTGTGAGGCGGAGGAGTAGAGTATTGTGGTCCACTGTATCGAACGCTGCACTGAGGTCCAACAGTACCAGCAGACATGATTCTCCGTCATCAGCTGCTTCGGGGGGGTTGTCCCATATTTTGAGAAGTGCCGTTTCTGTGCCATGGCCTGGGCAGAAGCCTGATTGCAGAGGGTCCAAGAGTTTGTGTGTATCCAGGTGGTGTTGTAGCTGCTGTACTACTGCTTTCGCCATAATCTTGGAGATGGTGTTAAAGCTTGTTATCGGTCTGCGGTAGTTAGGGTCCTTAGGGTTGAGGTTGGGTTTCTTTAGCAGGGGTTTGACGATGCCATGCTTGAGGGCAATCAGAACAGTCTTTTCTTTGAACAACTGGTTTATGAGGTGTGTTATAGTAGGAGCCAAAATTTTGGAACATTCTTTCAGGAGTTTTGTGGGAATGATGTCGTTTGGTGATGTGCTGTCTCTGAGGCTTCTGATGATGTTTTTGGTGGTGTCAGTGGTGATTGGGATCAGCGAAAAATTTGGTGATTGTGTGATGTTCGTATCGATCTTTTCTTTTTGCTTTAGTTGAATGAGGTTGGTTGTTTTTTTCTGTTGAATTGTTTTCCGGATGTTGTCGATTTTGTCGATAAAGAAATCAGATAACTCATTGCAGAATTCTTGGGTTTCGTTTCCTGGGGGCTCTAGGCAGGTAGGGCTCATAGTCTTGGCGACTATTTTGAAGAGTTCCCGAGGGCGGTTTAAGGCTGTTGAGATGGTGTTTAAGAAATGTTCCTTTTTTGCTTTGAAGATTGCTTTGTGATATTTCTCCGTGAGTGCTTTGTAGTTTGTGTGGTTTTCCTTTGTGGAGTTTCTTCTCCAGGCTCTTTCAGCTCTTCTGCATTCCTGCTTTAGTAAAGTAAGATAAGAGATATCGCCCCCCCGACGGCCCTTCTATCCAGCCAAGGGGCAAGCAGTCATCCATACCTAGGACCATCAGCTCCGTCTCCCAGTTCCGCCCCTGACTCTGGCTCCCGCTTCCTGCCTCAAGGCTGTTCCTGCCCCCGGAATGATAGGTGATAGGAGAAATGCCCCATGCCCCGTGGCCACTCCTGGTAAGCAACAAACACTCTATCACAGCAGTATAGTGTTCCAGGTGTGCTGCTGACTGTCACTCTGCACCCTCTCATACTGCCCCCCTCCAGTCATGCTGTCCCCCATACTGCTCTCCACTACACCCCTCCCATCATGCCGCCCCCTCATACTACCCTGCACAACCCCCCCTCCCATCATCCTGTCTCCCCATACTGCCCTCCACTGCCTTCCTCCCATCAAAAATTGTAAAAGAAATTATAAAGAATAAAATTGCAAAATTGTAAAATAAAATGGTAAAAAAAAACTACTGACCCCATCCATTGCCCTACTGACCCCATCCACTGTCCTGCTGACCACGTACACTGCTCTACTGACCCCGTCCACTGCTCTACTGACCACGTCCATGCCCTACTAACCACGTTCACTGCCCTACTAACCACGTCCACTTTCCTACTGACCACGTCCACTGCCCAACTGACCACATCCACTGCCCTACTGACCACGTCCACTGCCCTACTGACCACGTCCACTACCCTACTGACTGACACCATTCACAGTCCACACTGACACCACTGAAGGAACTACCAGGATTGCGAAGTTCACACTTACGACTGGGCCCTGGCCTTCCGCCACCATGGCATATGTTAATTTTTTTCTACATGATTCTTATTTATTTATTGTCCAGGTAGTATCATCTTTATGAAGCATCCATTAATCAAAAAAGGAAATTGGGACTTTGAGTGAAGCAATCGACAGACAGCTATTCATTTATAAAATACGACATATTTATTGTATTAGAAAATTCATATAGCGTTTGATAAACATTGCAAATGTAAAGCCATTTCATATATATAGATAGATAAATAGAAACCAATTCATATATTTACATAAAAATGTCATAGCAACGCATTCCAGTTACCAATTATAAGATAAATAAAACTCTGTATGAAAATTTAATTTGCCCAGAAAGTTTGTAAAACTCCACCAAAAGGGCTTCTTTTGTTATGCCGTGTACACATGATCGGAATTTTCGACAACAAATGTTCGATGTGAGCCCGTTGTCGGAAGTTCCGACCGTCTATATGCTCCATCTGACATTTCCAGTCGGAATTTCCGACAACAGATATTTGAGAGCTGGATCTCAAATTTTCCTACAACAAAATCCGTTGTCGTAAATTCTGAGCATGTGTAGACAATTCCGACGCAGCAAATTCCATGCATGCTCTGAATCAAGTACGAGACAGAAGCGCTCGGTCTAGTAAAACTAGCGTTTATAATGGAGATAGCACATTCGTCACGCTGCACATTTTTAATTTTTTTAATGCAGCTCATTCTCTTCTTCTTTAGAATGCTAGAATAATGAAGTTGTTTTGCTGCTGACATTCACACAGAGTTCTGACAAACTGATTTCTTTATTATTTCTCGTGATCTCCTGAATAATCTTTATTTTTTTTTCGCCAGATCTCCAGAATAATGTTTCTATTTTTTTATGTTGATCTCCTTTTTTTTTTAAGATCTCCTGATTTTTTTTAATGTTTTTTTTTATAGTGTTCTCCATAATATTTTTTTCCTTTTGTCCTCGGGTTACCACAACACCATTATTATCTTATATTTTTTAACCTCAAGGAGATTGGTTGGTGTTGGTATCCCTTGTTAATTAGACATTGTCTTTTTGAAATGTACCTGCCTACTCACAAACAAACTGTCCTTTTTGAACTAAAACACATAGCCAAGTATTTGTGAAAAAAAACTAGACATTTATTAGGGGTCATAACAAAATAAAGAGGAAGGCAACACTGGATAAACTGTTAAAATTGGCGAAGCCTTTGTACCCCAGGACAGACATCAATTATTTCACAGGCAAAATTGGTAGCCTGAGGAGTCCATTTAATAGGGAGCACAATATGGTCCAGGACTCCGAGAGATCGGGAGCAGCAGATGACATGTATGTCCTGAGGCTGTGGTCTTACAACAGCCTGCATCTTTTGCCAGACCAGAACAAACCCAGGCCATCACTCTTTTGTCTTCCTTCCACACTTCCTTCCAGATTGTGGCTGTGGTGTTGGAGTTGTGGCAGGAGGTGGAGGAGGAGTGTGGTCCAACTCACATACGTGACATTATGTGAGTTCGCCCATCACCCCCTTATTTAGGGCCTGATACATGACTTCCTCACAAATGAGGCATTGGCCCACCTCCATTTCCTGCAATTTGCTGGCTGCCATGCAGGCATAGGCCTCTTGAAGATTGGGGGTGGTTCTTAGGGCCGCAGTAGCCTGCCGAATCAAAGAAAGCGCTGACTCCTCCACGTTACTCCCCTTCCTGGCCTTTTTGTTGGAAGGTGGAGGGGAGGAACCTGCGTTTTGGTCAGGCTGCTGGGCACGGCCACCTCCTGGTTGCCACATTCCATAGCCTCCCTTTCCTGTGTATGAAAATGGGACATAGTTTTAGGTTTTTGGTCATCAATCACACAATTTCGAGCTCATGACTGTTGCAAATTTAATGTTAACAAATAGAAAAGACTATACTTCTGACCCCAGCATTTGTCATTTTTGTCCCAATATTTTTTGGCTACTACTGTGTATTGATATGTAAACCACTTTGTTAATTCTGAAATTAGTAATCAATAATAACATCTAGTTAACATCATTAATTTTTGGCAAGAAATATGTTGAACAATGCTATACCTGGCTCAAGCTGGGCTCCTCCACATCTTCCTGGGTGGAAGGCCCAGGTTGGACTTCTGAAGCCTCATCTGAGGTGGAGGGAAAGATTGAGAGTGATGGCCTGATTTCAGTCTGGTCTGACAAAAACTGCAGTCTGTCATAGTATCACAGCCTGGGGATATAAACGTTATCTGCTGCTGCTCCTGATATCATTGAATCCTGGACCTTCTTGCGCTCCCTATTATATGTGCTCCTCATGCCACAAATTTTGCACTTCAAATAGGGAATGGTTGCCGTGGGAATCACCGGCTTTACCAATTCCAGCAATTGATCCAGCGCTGCATTCCTCTTTATTTTATTATTATAAAAAGGGTGTTTCACCTGACACAGACAGGACAGCTCCCTGTATTTATCAGTGAAGCTAGGGAGGAAGTCATGATCGCTGAATCTATCCATTTTCTCTGCAAGACACAACACAAGACAAACCCTAATGTCAGGCTAAACTCTCATAATCTTGCCCCAATATAGGCCTCAATCTATAAGCAGTATAGGCCATTGATGCCCCAAGTTAAAATTGTACCTTCGTTTGCACGATTGGCGCTTACGCTACTCCGTCCTCTGTTCACAGATTGTACGTACGACGCACACGTGTTACGGTTTATATACACTGCGCATGCATGAAACTCCGCCCGTCCCTGACCTTCTTTCTAGTATATTTCCCGCCCCTTCTCTTTTGGGAAAGTGGGAGAGCACATGGCGGAGACGGAGCAGGTGCATGCAGAGGAGAGCAGCAACGACGAAAGAGTGAAGCCACAAACGTCACGATCCAGGAGATTTAAGGCTTCAAATATGTCCTTTGGTGAGATGGTGGAGATGGTGGACATCTTGAAGAGGGCCGACTTTGACTGGAAATATGGACCGTGCAGAAACCCAAATGTGAGAAAGGCTAAAATCAAGACTAAAGTTGTGAAAAGTCTGCAGAAGAATTTTGGGGTACGACGATCCAAGGATCAATTGAGGAAACGATGGTCAGACCTCAAATTGAGGGAGCAGGATCAGTACAGAAGAATCAAGAGAGTGCTGCAAAAAAGTAAGTACTTTGTTGTGTGTTCCTATTATTATTATTACTTTCGTGCTGCTCCATGTGCTTTTCTTTACTGTTGTACAGTTTAAAATAGCAAGTTTCAGGTTCGTGGGCACAGTAATCGTTTGTAGTAAACATTGTTCGTTCGCTCACTAATACGATGTTTTTTGCAGGTGCAGGTTAACTACATTTGTTCAGGCCTATTTGTATTAAAAGAAGTTTGTTGTCTCGATGGGTTTGTAACTAGAATGAAATGCAAACTTGATTCAGTGTAAGGAGAGGACACTCAGCAGCGGTTTACACATCTGGACGCAGAAGCACTAGTGTGGGACACAAGAGCACCCTTTTTAGGGTGTCCCACACAGGCGCTCCAGTGGATACTAGGGGAAAAGATAAAGGAAAACATCAACGATGTTCAGCAAAAAATGAAGAACATCATTGATGTTTTAGGCAGAATCTAAAACACACAAAAATTGTACCATTTTGTCGAGGACTTTTTTGATTTTAATTCAAGTTTTATGAAAGTCAAGTATTTACGAAAGGCAAATCCACTTTGCACTTGCAAGTGCCTTCACTCTAAATCTAAGGGGTAGATCTGAAATGAGTGGAAGCTCTGCTATTTTTATCATCCAATCATGTGCAAGCTAAAATGCTGTTTTTTATTTTCCTTGCATGTCCCCCTTGGATCTACATCAATTTTACTTCTAAGTGCACTTTCAGTGCATTTGCAGTGCAAAGTGGATTTTCCTTTAGTAAATAACCCCCAGTGTGTCAACATGTACTATCTGCCATCACGGGATATCAAGGTACACGTTTTGGGGGTGCAACCCCTTCCTCGCAACTAAAGTAGATGAGATGAAGGGGTAGCATCCCCGAAACATGTCCATTGATCTCCCATGATGGGAGCTAACACATGTTGACATTAGGCATGGGATCAGGAGGGAAATCCACATTTTGACTCCCAATTTGTGTGCATCTTTAAAATTTGGCTTTTACAGGGGTGATATCACCCCATCTGATGAAGGCAATATCAACACAGTTTTGGCATACTAATGTCTGATATTGCCTTTACTTTTTTTAAAGTTGAACTTTGTAAGTTCATGAGTTGTGTATGTTATGGTTTGAAACATGCCTGTTTAACCAAAAAAGTGATATTTCTAATGTCAAACATAAAAACAAAGATATTGGTTTATTCAAAAAGCCTTTTCTAATGCACATGTGAGTGTGCTATGAGTAAAATGTTTTATACTCAACAATGTGTGGCTTCTTCTTTCAATGCTCAATACCAGTTTTTGGAGTAAGTTGGTGTTTACAGTGACAATGGGGGTTATTTACTAAAGGCAAATTCACTTTGCACTACAAATGCACTTTCAGTGCAGTGTCAGTGCACTTGTAGTGCAAAGTGGATTTGCTTTTAGTAAATGACCCAGACAGTGCTCTAAAATAGGCCATTTTCGGCACTTAAAACAATTAATTAATGGTGCTGAAAAGGATGATTATTTTTAACATTAATGCATTACGTACATTAACAATAACAACAAATCAATGTGTGTGTGTAGCAGACCCACAACAGAATAGTTAGCTGAAGAAGAGATTGTCACCTCATGTATCAAATAAATTACGTTTGCACTATTTAAGAAAATGGCTAAAAGAAAAGCCCATTGGAGAACCTAGGAGACAGATAAAAGAAACACAAGCAGTAAATCAAATGAAATATTATTTCAGTTTAACCACTTGCTTACTGGGCACTTAAACCCCCCTCCTGTCCAGACCAATTTTCAGCTTTCAGTGCTCTCACACTTTGAATGAAAATTACTCAGTCATAAACCCAACACAATCTGCGCTATCCCCACTCCACTACAGCGATATTATACTCAATGAATGTGAACAAGCAACTATAGACAAAAATAGATGCTGCAACCAAAATGAACTCGAATATCTAGTTCTGTGCCATATATAATAGATTCAGGTGCGCTACTAGTGTCCCAATGGTTAAAGCTGATCTTCAACCCAAAACTTCTTGATATTTATGTATTACTTTAGTATTACTTTAGTAACAATCAAACAAAAATAAATAAACATAAGTGAAGTCCCAAAAAAGTATCAAAAATTGTCAAAACAATGTATCAAAAACAAATATATTTCAAAATAATAAGTGTTTCTATAAAGATAGTCCTTCTTTTGACTAATGGGATTGCTGATTCTTTAGTGTTTGAACATGCTGACAAGGCGGTATAAGGACATGCCGACAAAGCGGTAACATAAGGGGGGGGGCGCTTACCAGATAAGTTGGACCCCTATTATGGGGGTCTTTAGAGCCTCACAAGTGCCAGGTCTTATAGGCAGGAACAGCTTCGGATCCTCCTTGGCTTCTTATCGAGCACCGGAATGGTCTCACTTGACCGATGCCGCTATGTGATCTCAGGTGTCTCCAGGGTTTCAGCGATGTTGGGGCTTGTGGACTCAAACAGCTGATTTCATCTGCAGTTAGGAATCCGCCCTAGGCGCCTCCTAAACACTGGGATGCCGTATTGGGAGCTGTGCTCCTGTGTAATCCCTCGTTAGCATATTAGGGATAAAGCAGAAAAATCCTCCATGGTGAAGTACATAAAAATTCCTTTATTTAAAAATCATGGATGGCTGACATCAAGATTAGAGCAGAGAATTTCAAAACGGACAGCTTGGCTGTGGCAAGGCTTGCCCAGCTGATGTGTAGTGACGTCAGGTCCCGTAGCTCCGTCCAACGCAGGGCTTTTCCGTAAGAGGCTTCGACGGGGAAAGGAGACTGGGGCAGGACGTCACACACCACACTATATAAGCATCTCCGCAGGAAGGTGACACCGGAAACAAGATTGCAATGAATTTAACAATCAGTTTACAGTGTGACCACATACAATATGCAATAAACTAAATGAATTAAAAACAGTATTAACATATCTATGCAACAAAAATTGTAATGAAGTCATACAAATAAGATACTGATAAAATGGAAATAAAAAAAAAGCAATCCCCTTTTATTGTTCAGTGAGACAATTCTTGACAAAATGAGAAAAACTTTGTCAAATACTCCCCCTTGCTGTGAGTGACAAGTGATTTGCATCTCGTGCTTCAGCCTAAGAGACATGCAGTATTTTTAAATTCCCTCCCCCACTCCTTTCTTCAGCAGCTCTGCAAGGATTGGCTGTTCCACACCTCACCATGATTTGGCATGCTGAAGTCATGTGGTTACTTTCCTGTCTTTTCACTGGATGTTAGAGATCATAGCAGAAGTTCAGCAGAAGTTCAGTGTTAGAAATACACATATTGACAAGGGGAGTGTAGAGGTGGGTGGGGAGTCTACTGACATCACAACTCCACCCACCGAGCTCCAGACAACAGACCCACCCACAGAATATGCAGTTTTTCAGCTCTCATAACAGACAGAGGGGAGACATTTGACAGGTAAAGATACATGCAGGAGGCATGTATATCCTTATAGATAACCCCTATGGCAGTAGTTTAGAAAGGATGACATTGGGTTTACATCCACTTTAACGATGGTATATGTGTCCCTGTCTGACAAAAGGGACTCCATTTCCCTCATATAATCCTGTGTTTTCAAAATAACCACTCCCCCCCTTTATCCGCTGGCCGTATGATAAGTTCCCTCTTTCTACAGAGAGAGGCAATACCTTCCTCTTTATCTTTACGATGTTCCTTTTTAAAATTGATCGTTTGCAGGTCTTGTAGCACTAAATCCTTAAAAACCGATAAACTGGGCGCTATTTTACACGGGGGATTAAACAAAGATGCATTTTTGAGTCCCGTTCCCTTAGGCATTTGACCTCCTGTTTGGGGGTGATTTCTTATTATAGGATTGGAAAGAAAGTGACGCTTAATGCCTAATTTTCTAATATATTTTTGCACGTCTAAAAACATCTGGAACTTATTTAAAGGTTTCCTAGGGGCATATTTCAAGCCCTGATTTCAAGTTAGTTTCTCCGCTCTAGTTAGTTCCTCTCCACTAAGATTAAAGACTCCTTCACATGTTATCTCCTCCGTTTCTTTGGGGTGGCTTAGTTTCCCTCCTCTGCATCCTCTCTTAGTCTTCCTTTTTTGTTTTGGCCCCTTCCTAAAAAATTATCCACTTTGTTTCTCAGGGGGGCTATGCCAGAGGGACCATCCAGGGTATGACCCCGTTGGTTCCCCCCAGATCTCAATGCTGTGCTATAATAATCTGTTTCCTCTCCATTTTCCACAAATCCCTGTAGGGGACCATATTGGTTTCTTGTTGGAATTTCATACCCCCAGGGGACCCGTGGAGAGAAAGGAGGACCTTCTCTAGATCTGTCTTCCTGATAGTTTCTATATCCTGGGTCATCATAGTATCCCTGATAATCTATTTCAGGTTGTCTGTTTTGGGGGTATGACTGGGGACCCCCATATTGTTGGTTGGGCACATAAGAATGTCTTTTATTCCTGTTGTTACCTGGGTTAAAACCCCTTCCTGAATTTCTAGGTTGTTGATGTGTGCAAGGTGAATCCTGATTATATGACCCATTGTCAGCTGATCTACCTGCGTTATTTTTATTCCTCATTTTATGGGTTTGGGGCGTCCTTTCACCCCCCACTCTCACTGGTCCTGGGTTTCTATGCCCTGGGGTGGAGGTGCTCTGTAAAGATCTGAAATGTTCATTTATAGGAGGAGCCGAGGTGTTCATCTCGCACCCCTCCCCAACATTCATCTCAGATGGCTTTACAAAAAAGTCACAATAATTTTCCTGCCATTTAAAGACTTCATGAGACTTATAATCTTCTACGTCTCTGAGATACTTCTTCCGTTTCTTAATTTTCTGCTCCTCTTCCTCCTCTATCATGATGTCATGTAATTCTTTCATATATACCTGGTAAAGCCCCTCTTTGCTCATAGGGGCTAATTTATCTTTTATGTCTTTAATTTCTTGTTGTAATTTAGCTACCTTGGACCTCTTTTTGACAACTAAAATTCAGATACTAGGACATTTGTAAGTCTCATAAAAATGCCCCTATATCCCTCTGTAACTGAGGGCTTGATCAAATACCTCTTCAGGGTTAATTTTTCTGTTATTATAAAAATCCAAAATATCCATGATGTAACGTGAGTATCAATCCGTTAGGCTTGAGTGTAAATAGGCGACAACTTACGCTACGAAGCAATGTCTTAGAGATGTGTATTTGTAATCACCCTCAATGTGATAAATTACCTATAGCAATGTATGTGAAAAGTGATTCAGTAAAGAACCATGTAGGTGAACAGGGAGCTGCAAGATAGATATATTCTAATAAAATCCTAAACCCAACACAATCTGCGCTATCCCCACTCCACTACAGCGATATTATACTCAATGAATGTGAACAAGCAACTATAGACAAAAATAGGCAAAAGGTGCTGCAACCAAAATGAACTCGAATATCTAGTTTTGTGCCATATATAATAGATTCAGGTGCGCTACTAGTGTCCCAATGGTTAAAGCTGATCTTCAACCCAAAACTTCTTGATATTTATGTATTACTTTAGTATTACTTTAGTAACAATCACACAAAAATAAATAAACATAAGTGAAGTCCCAAAAAAGTATCAAAAATTGTCAAAACAATGTATCAAAAACAAATATGTTTCAAAATAATAAGTGTTTCTATAGTCCTTCTTTTGACTAATGAGATTGCTGATCCTTTAGTGTTTGAACATGCTGACAAGGCGGTAAAAGGACATGCTGACAAAGTGGTAACATAAGGTTAAGATAAGATGGACCTGTCATGAGAGGGTTTACCCGTTGGTGGCGCTATCGGTCTCTTGGATCGCAGTACCAGTGTCCACCAGTGGGTGTCTTCCAACACCTGGGACCTGTAGTAAGAGGTCTCTCCTGCTAGTGGCACTATTGCATCCTTGGGCCGTAGTACCGGTGTCCACCAGCGGGTGCACTCCGGCAGTGTGGAGCAAACAGCACACTCTGCGCTCAGCTGTAACATGAGGTCAATTACCACAGCCTTATAAATACCCGGCAAGCCTCATAGGCTTGCCTTGGTATCTTTTTTCCTTGTGCCCTGACCTGTTATCCCGTATCCTGTAAACCTGTATCTCCTGTATCTGAACCTGAGCCTGCTCCTGAGCCTGTATCCGATCCCATCCTGATTCCGTCCCTCCTGTGTTCCTATTCCCCTGTATCCATATCCCATCCATTATCTCCCTCTCCTATCCCGCCCTTGTTCAGTTGCTGATCCCCTGTGTATGGCCCTGGCCTGGCTTACGTGTTTGATTTTGGTACTTCCCTTTGGCTGTATATATTATCTGTTGTTTGTGGGTTTCTGTTGGTTGGTTGAGCACTATTTGTATTTGGGGTGTTTATTTATATCACTTATCTTAAATAAACATTATTCTTATTTCACTTTACATGCGTTTTGGTTTCCTCTTTGCAGTCCACACAATCTGGTCACACCTGTTTATGACAGTATACCAAGGCCATCTCTGACCAGAAGTGGCTGCACAGGGGAACCATCTCGGTTCTGTTTCACCTTGCTGGGATGAATTCAGATATAAGTGTTTATTATGCTCTGCTGGCAACAGAGAGTTCTGAATATCTCCGCCAGACATTGGAAGGGTGGTCCAGTGATCAGCTGCTGGAGATTATCCGTTTAGCTCACTCTGTGGTCGATCAGGGCAGTATACAGTTTGAGGATGTTCAGCCTTTGATTGGAATGTGTACAGAGCTGGCTCTGCCTTGTATCCCAAAGGGCCATGATGACTTTTCTCCCCCCTTCAGCATTAACCAGGTTGCGTCTTTAGTATGGCTGTTGGAGGATGACTCTGCATCCTTTTTGACCATTATTCGGTTTGTCCCAAACAGTTGTTGAAAGATTGTATAGATGAAGTGCAGTCACTGGTCAGACAGAGGGAATGTGAGCCCACTTTTGTGCTACCTGTACTTCAGGCATGGTCAGACCTGTTATGCCCAGCTTCTGTCAGCTCTCCACAAACCAGACCTGCTACTAAACACCTGCCTGCTCAGATGTCTTTTCTCCCATTACCCCTGGCAACCTGCAGCTGCAGATGCTCGAAGTGCCCATGCCTGCTGCCCAGCTCAAAGTGCCCACTTCCCAGCTTGGTATATTCCTGCCCGCTGTCTGCCCGGATGTACCCGCTGTCTGCCCGGATGTGCCCGCTGTCTTCTCAGATGTACCCGCTGTCCAGTTTGATGTACCTGATGCCCAGCCTGATGTGCCCTCATCTGTTGTTCGGTTTGAGGCCATGAACTTTGGACAATTTCACCTTGTTGGAGCGCCCGGAGGCCGCTCCTTTGGGGGGGCTACTGTCATGAGAGGGTTTACCCGTTGGTGGCGCTATCGGTCTCTTGGATCGCAGTACCAGTGTCCACCAGCGGGTGTCTTCCAACACCTGGGACCTGTAGTAAGAGGTCTCTCCTGCTGGTGGCACTGTTGCATCCTTGGGCCGTAGTACCGGTGTCCACCAGCGGGTGCACTCCGGCAGTGTGGAGCAAACAGCACACTCTGCGCTCAGCTGTAACATGAGGTCAATTACCACAGCCTTATAAATACCCGGCAAGCCCTCATAGGCTTGCCTTGGTATCTTTCTTCCTTGTGCCCTGACCTGTTATCCCGTATCCTGTAAACCTGTATCTCCTGTATCTCCTGTATCTCCTGTGTCTGAACCTGAGCCTGCTCCTGAGCCTGTATCCGATCCCATCCTGATTCCGTCCCTCCTGTGTTCCTATTCCCTTGTATCCATATCCCATCCATTATCTCCCTCTCCTATCCTGCCCTTGTTCAGTTGCTGATCCCCTGTGTATGACCCTGGCCTGGCTTACGTGTTTGATTTTGGTACTTCCCTTTGGCTGTATATATTATCTGTTATTATCTGTTGTTTGTGGGTTTCTGTTGGTTGGTTGGTTGAGCACTATTTGTATTTGGGGTGTTTGTTTATTTATATCACTTATCTTAAATAAACATTAATCTTATTTCACTTTACATGCGTTTTGGTTTCCTCTTTGCAGTCCACACAATCTGGTCACACCTGTTCATGACAGGACCCCTATTACGGCTCTTCCTACAATTAAGATACTGATAAAGTGGAAATACATTTTTTTTTTTCAATACCATACCAAATGCTATTGAACAAATATAAAACCAATACATGTATAAAATACATATTCTAAAAATGATTATTGCCGATTCTAACAAATAAGGAAGAAACAGCATATCTCTCGCTAAAACCCAGCATTATCCCATCCTCCCCTGTCAACTGACCCCATCTTTAAAGCCGGGGAACACTGTGGGCAGGCGAAGGGTGTTGGGATCCTAACAATATAATTAACACATTCATTACCAACCAAATGTGTATTAATTCCTATCGATTAGGGAATCCTGAAGGGGACGGAGGAATCAAATAAAGAGAGGAAAAATATAAATCCTTAAAAACAACAAATGGGAGAACCAATCCCATAAAAATAAAAATACAAATATATATGAAATAAAAATATATGTATGTGAACTGAAGGGGTACCGAAATTAAAAGGGTACAGGAACTGTCTGCTGTTATCAATATAACAATTTATGTCCCATTCAATATTAAGACCCCCACAGGGTATAGCTCTGCATATCGAATATCCAGCGGGTTTTGCGGCGTGAGATGTGGCACTTCAAATTACTACCCCTCCAATGGGGGGTGAATTTTTCAATCAATAATGTAAGGAATTTCGCGCAATATTTCAGTGAGTGAAAGGAATGACAACTAGGTAGAATAAAGTGCATCAAAATGTGCGCAAAAAAATAATGGAATGTGTGTTAAAAGTGGATAAATTATTAATGATAATAATGGCATAAACAAGCTACACTGCAAGGACCAATTGTCTCTACACTACAGTCTGTTACTGTTGCCGCTAGCACCTACTTGTAAAATATAGATATGGATAAAGTGCATCAATGTGAATATAATATATAATGTACATAAAAATATTAATGGTAATAAAGTGAATAAACAATTAGAAATGGTGGTAGTGGCCTGTACAGGTTACACTGTAAGGACCAATTATACTGCAGTTTAATGCTGCAGCCACTAGCACCTGATAGGTGTTGTAATGTGTAGATGGTGAAGTGAAAATAGTGTCACACAACTACAATAAAATTACACTGAATAAATAATATACATCAGTGCTATAACTCAGTGCAAAAATCATCAATGTATAAAAATCCACTGGAGAAACACAAATAGGAACAAAAATCAAAAATCAAAAAATCAAAATAGAAAGAGTTCACTAGGAAATTAAGTGCAAAATAAAAATACAGCAAGAGAGTCTTTAAATAAAGAATAGGGTTGATGGGGACCCTCTGGTCTTCTGATCACTAACTGGCTGATTTTCGGTGTAATCTAGCACCAAGTGACCCTGAGATACAGGGCCCCAAATTCGGTTCAGAAAATGAAATTTTTTGCTGCAGAAAAGTGCTTGACTCGAGAATCGAGAAGTCGAGGGGGGCACTTTCAACACAAAAAAATGTGCTGAAAAATTTGACTTAAACTCGAGTATATACAGTAGGTGCTAGCAGCAACAGTAACAGACTGTAGTGTAGAGACAATTGGTCCTTGCAGTGTAGCTTGTTTATGCCATTATTATCATTAATAATTTATCCACTGTTAACACACATTCCATTATTTTATTGCGCACATTTTGATGCACTTTATTCTACCTAGTTGTCATTCCTTTCACTCACTGAAATATTGCGCAAAATTCCTTACATTATTTATTCTATCAAGTGTTGTTGTGAACACCCTCATTTTGCTGCAATATAATTTTTTATGTAATTTTTTATGAGATTTTTACACATTTATCTTACACTATCTTTGAGATTGTTTCACCCATTTTTTATTTTTTTGACCATCCGACGAGCGCGAAGGACACTCCTTATTGAATTTTTTAATCCCCGTAACTTTCAGCTGCGATGTGTCCCGATTATGAAACTGACGAAAATGCCAAGAAACACTATGTCCAACAAACCCCCTGTGTATGTTGGACAAGTGTTCATCAATCCGAATTTTGAGCGCACGGGTGGTCCTCCCAATGTACTGAAACCCGCACGTGCAACTGAGAAGGTATATTACCCCTATAGTCCCGCACGTGATAAAATCTTTTATAGGATAAACCTTTGAAGTGACAAAGGATGAAAAGCTGGAACCCTTAATGAAGTTAAGTTGGTAATGAATGTGTTAATTATATTGTTAGGATCCCAACACCGTTCGCCTGCCCACAGTGTTCCCCGGCTTTAAAGATGGGGTCAGTTGACAGGGGAGGATGGGATAGTGCTGTGGTTTAGCGAGAGATATGCTGTTTCTTCCTTATTTGTTAGAATCGGCAATAACCATTTTTAGAATATGTATTTTATACATGTATTGGTTTTATATTTGTTCAATAGCATTTGGTATGGTATTAAATTTTTTTTTTTTTATTTCCACTTTATCAGTATCTTATTTGTATGACTTCATTACAATTTTTGTTGCATAGATATGTTAATACTGTTTTTAATTCATTTATTTTTTTGCATATTGTATATGGTCACACTGTGAACTGATTGTTAAATTCATTGCAATCTTGTTTCCGGTGTCACCTTCCTGCGGAGATGCTTATATAGTGTGGTGTGTGACGTCCTGCCCCAGTCTCCTTTCCCCGTCTAAGCCCCTTACGGAGAAACGCTGCGTTGGACGGAGCTACGGGACCTGACGTCACCACACATCAGCTGGGCAAGCCTTGCGGCAGCCAAGCTGTCCGTTTTGAAATTTTCTGCTCTAATCTTGATGTCAGCCATTCATGATTTTTAAATAAAGGAGTTTATATGTACTTCACCATGGAGGATTTTTCTGCTTTATCCCTAATATGCTAACGAGGGACTACACAGGAGCACAGCTCATGATACGGCATCCCAGTGTTTGGGAGGAACCTAGGGCGGATTCCTAACTGCAGATGAAATCAGCTGTTTGAGTCCACAAGCCCCGACATCGGTGAAACCCTGAAGACACCTGAGATCACATAGTGGCATCAGTCAAGTTGAGATCATTCCGGTGCTCGATAAGAAGCCAAGAAGGATCCGAAGCCGTAAGGGAAAGCAGCTGTTCCTGCCTATAAGACCTGGCACCTGTGAGGCTCTAAAGACCCCCGTAATAGGGGTACAACTTATCTGGTAAGTGCCCCCCCCTTATGTTACCGCTTTGTCAGCATGTCCTTATACCGCCTTGTCAGCATGTTTAAACACTAAAGGATCAGCAATCCCAAAAGAAGGACTATCTTTATAGAAACACTTATTATTTTGAAATATATTTGTTTATGATACATTGTTTTGACAATTTTTGATACTTTTTTGGTACATTTATGTGTGATTGTTACTAAAGTAATACATAAATATCAAGAAGTTTTGGGTTGAAGATCAGCTTTAACCATTGGGACACTAGTAGCGCACCTGAATCTATTATAAATTACCCAGTCATGCAACACTGTACCCAAATGATTTTTTTGTCCTTTTTTCCATACAAATAGAGCTTTCTTTTGGTGGTATTTTTTGCGCTATAAATGAAAAAAGACCGACAATTTTGAAAAAAAAGAATTTTTCTTAATTTCTGTGATAAAATTTTGCAAATTAGTAATTTTTCTTCATAAATTTTGCCCACAATTTATACTGCTACATATCTTTGGTAAAAATAACCCAAAATTAGTGGAAATTATTTGGTCTGTGTGAAAGTTTTAGAGTCTACAAGCTATGGTGCAAATCATAAAAAATGTATCACATCTGATGTACTGGTGGCCTATCTCATTTCTTGAGACCCTAACAAGCCAGGAAAGTACAAATGCCCCCCAAATGAACTATTTTTGGAAAGTAGGCATTTCAAAGTATTTAGTAAGAGGCATGGTGAGTTATTTGAAGTTGTAATTTTTTCCCACAATTCTTTGCAATATTAAGATTTTTAATTTTTAATTTTTATTTTTTCACAAAATTGTCATTGTAATAGCTTATTTCTCTCACATGGCATGTGCATACCACAAATGAAACCCCAAAATACATCCTGCTATTCCTAGTTGTCAGTTTATAAGATATTTCCAAAAATACATTCTGCTACTCCTCCTGAGTATTACGATACCACACGTGTGGGACTTTTTCACTGCCTGGCCACATACAGAGGCCCAACATGCAGGGAGCACCATCAGGTGTTCTAGAAGCAAAAATTACACATCTCATTTCTCAACCACCTATTACACTTTTGAAGGCCCTGGAGCACCAGGACAATGGAAACACCCACAAAATGACCCCATTTTGGAAAGCTAACATCCCAACGTATAATTTATGAGGCATAATGAGTCTTTTGAACAGTTCATTTTTTTCCAGAAGTTTTTGGAAAATGTGGAAAAAAATGAAAACGCATTATTTTTTTTACACAAAGTTGTCCGTTTATAAGATATCTCCAACACATAGTGTTTAGATAGCAAAAATGACACCCCAAAATACATTCTGCTACTCCTCCTGAGTATGGCGATACCACATGTGTGAGACTTCTACACAGCCTGACCACATACAGAGATCCAACATGTAAGGAACACCGTCAGGTGTTCCAGGGACACATAGCATGCACATACCAAGAATTACACCCCAAAATACATTATGCTGAGCAAAGCGTAAGCAAAAGATTACCTGCGGTTGTAGTAGTGCAGTTGTACACAGGAGGATAGCACTGGTCCAGGCAGCAGGCAGAGACTTGGTCAGCAACGGCAAGCACAATTGTCCAGGCAGCAGGCAGGGATACTGTCCATATACAGTCCAGGGTTAGTGCAGGAAGAGATATTGTCAGAAGTGCCAAAAATATTGCTCCTGGTAGTAGGCAGGAAAATGTGGTGTGGTCAGTGCAACAGGCAGGGTCATAATGGCAGTAAGTCCTACAGGCAGCAGGCAGAAGTAGGGCCTTGTTCAGGACATAATGGGGACAGGGGTGGAGGCTTCTCCCACCCAAATCTCTTTGAAGCCTCCATGTCTCCAGACCCTAATCTAGGAATGAGAAAACAAAAAAAATTATTTTCTTCATCCAGAAAAACAATTCTGGAGCCCCTCACATATGTGAGACCCCTGTGTTGAATCCCACTAGTCCAGTTGCAGGGTACAAGACCAGTCCAAGAGGCAGTTACGGTAAATTACATATGAGTTGTATATGGCCAATTGAAAAAAATAAATTGCGACTTTTTATACCAATGGTATGTCAGTCTTGTGGCAAGGTATGGTTCCAACATTTGGTCATTGAAGTCGACTCCCCCCATGAACAAATTATATTCATAAACGCATTTTGGTTTTTGGATGGGGCCATTTCTTCTAGGGATTTCCACAAAGGTATCATTGTGGATCGAAGACAACATGTAGACATCCCTTATGTCCCTCCACTTCACTGCCAAAATCTCCTTGTTCCACAGACTTGCCGTTTCTCCTTTCCTCAACCTCTTATTGACAAGACTTTGAGGAAAGCCCTTCCAGTTCTTTTTTACGGTGCCACATGCTGGCGTCTTCTTCCGTGAAGGTTGTGGAACAGGGGCAGAGATGTGTAGAAGTTGTCTACATACAGGTGGTAGCCTTTCTCCAGTAGAGGGTATATGAGGTCCCAAACAATTTTTCCACTTGATCCCAAGTAGTCTGGGCAATTAGGGGGTTGCAGCTGGGTGTCCTTCCCTTCGTACACTTTGAAGGAATACATGTACCCTGTGACTTGGTCACATAATTTGTATACCTTCACCCCATAGCGGGCCCTTTTACTGGGAATAAATTGTTTGATTTTAAGCCTGCCACTTAATTTAACAAGGGACTCATCCACACATATGTGTTGGTCCGGGGTAAACAGCTGGGGGAATACTGCAGAAAAATAATTTAGAAGTGGCCGAATTTTGAAAAGCCTGTCATAATTTGGGTCATTTTGGGGAGGGCACTGGGTGTTATCATTGAAATGAAGGAACCTCATTATCATTTGGTATCTGGTTCTGGGCATTACCTTGGATAAGATTGGCATGTGGTGGATGGGGCTGGTTGACCAATAGGAATTCAAGGTGTTTTTTTTGCAGAGTCCCATACAAAATGTGAGGCCTACAAAAACCTTCAACTCCTCCACCGTTAGGTCTCTCCACTCGTAGGGACGGGCATAATAAGACGTTGGATTATTTAAAATAAATTGCTGTGCATAAAGGTTGCACTGGGCCACAATTGTTGATAGCATGTTCTCTGTAAAAATTAAATTAAAAAAATTGACTGGGGAAAAATTTTCCGTGTCCACCTGGACTCCTGGCTGGGCAGTGAAAGGGGGAATGTTGGCTTCTCTCTTGATTAAGGAGAAAGCCACAAGGGGTTCTGAAGGGCATAGGAAAGGCTGGCATGGGTCCTTGGCCTTCCTTGACAAGGTACTGCGGTGCTGGTGGATGGCACTGCAGTGCTGGTGGATGGCACTGCGATGCTGGTGGATGCCACTGCCTCCTCACTAGAACGCCTTCGTTTAGCGAGCCGAATATCTTCCTCCTCTGAGTCCCTCAGTGTTCCACTACTGAGGACTGGCTCATAATTTACATCTGTCTCAGAATCAGAGTTTGAAATGGAATCCAAACAAGAGAGCTCCCCGTTGCTCTCGTCGGCCTGGGAAAGTATCTGGTACGCCTCCTCGGCGGAAAAGTCTCTTTTGGACATGCTTGTTGGTGGTGATGCGACTACACAGGTGTGTGCTAAGCCTGCACTGATGGGCACTGATGAGGCGGTACTGATGAACACAGATGGGCACTGAGGTGGCACAGAGGGGCACTGATGAGGTGGCACAGAGGGGCACTGATGAGGTGGAACAGATGTGCACTGATGAGGTGGAACAGATGTGCACTGAGGCGGCACAGATGTGTACTGATGAGGCGGCACTAATGAGGCTGCACAGATGTGCACTGATGAGGCGGCACAGATGTGCACTGATTACACAGATGTGCACTGATGAGGTGGCACAGATGGGCACTGATGAGGTGGCACAGATGGGCACTGATGAAGCTGCACAGATGGGCACTGATTGATTGCACAGATTTGCACTGAGGCGGCACAGATGGGCAATGATTTATGGCACAGATATGCACTGATGAGGTGGCACTGATGAGATGGCACAGATGGGCACGGAGGTGGCACAGATGGGCTATGATGAGGTGGCACAGATGGGCACTGATGAGGTGGAACAGATGGGCACTGATGAGGCGGAACAGATGTACACTGATTGCACAGATGTGCACTGATGAGGTGGCACAGATGTGCACTGATGAAGCGGCACAGATGGGCACTGATGAGGTGGTACAGATGTGCACTGATTGGCACAGGTGGACACTGATGAGGTGGCACAGGTGGGCACCGATGAGGTGGCACAGGTGAACACTGATTGCAGATGTGCACAGATGTCTGGACACTGATCACTAATGTCACAGATGGGCACAGGTGGGCACAGGTGGGTGCAGGTGGGAACCGATTGGCACAGGTGGTCACCGATTGGCACAGGTGGTCACCGATTGGCACAGGTGGGCACTGATTGGCACAGATCCCACTGTACTGATGGGGCACTGTTTGGGCACTGTTTAGGCACTTTTATCACTGTAAACAATGTTTTTTTCACTCACTGAAGGCACAGATCGCTGCAGATATCCTCTCTCTCCTCAAACCCGCTCTCTGTGTGAGGCGAGAAAGCCGGCAATGAGAGATGATCTCATATGTTTACATATGAGATCATCTCTCATTGGCACCACCAATCGCACTGTAAACGGCCACTGTGATTGGCCATTTACCGCGATCTGTGAGTGACTGTTTCCAAGGGACACGGCCAGCACAGAATTTCCCAGATGCGCGCTCGTGAGCACGCACGGGGAACGAGAAAAGGGGAGGATGTCAAATGACGGCCTCCCGGAGATTGAGGTCCGCGCTGTAGCCATCATTCGGCTATGGCTCGGACCTCAAGTGGTTAAAATAAAAATTTATTTTAAAAATGTTTCTCAAACATTTGCTGGCATATCAATGGCCCCCTACCTGCAAAGTACTCCTGATATTTTTGTCTGACTGCACGGGCAATTTGGGGGGGCAAGCCAGGACCGCCAGCTTCAAGTGCCGTCAGGGTTGGTTGATCTGGAAAGCCGGCCTCAGGCCCAACTGAGGCCACATAGTTAGTAGCATTTTTCCTTAGAAAATTGTGCATAATGCAGCAGGCAAGGACTATATGGTTGAGTTTATATTCCACCATGTGGATTGGCATCAGGAATAGGCAGAACCGACTGGCCATTATGCCGAAAGCATTCTCCACCACTCTTCTGGCTCTGGCCAGCCGGTAGTTAAAAACCCTCTGGTCCGGGGTGAGGGTCCTCATGGGAAATGGCCTCATCAGATGTTCACCTAGCCCAAACGCTTCATCAGTGACGAACACGAACGTGTTGTTCTCAGCAGGTGGCAAGCCCAAGTCACCATTCTGGAGCCATCTGTAAAACTCCGTCTGGGCGATGACTCCACCATCTGACATCCGGCCATTCTTCCCCCACGTCCACATACAAAAACTTGTATGTTGCCGACACCACCGCCAACATCACTATACTATTAAACCCCTTGTAATTATAGTAGTATGACCCCGAGTTGGGGGGTGGGACGATGTGGACGTGTTTCCCATCGATTGCCCCTCTTCAGTTGGGAAAGTCCCACCGCTGGGCAAAGTGGGATGCCACTCCTGTAGGGTTTAAGGAAACTGTGGAGTCAAACAAGAAAAAATAAAATTAGTACTTTTGCACATAAACATTGCAAGCAGATTAGACACAAACATTCTTGGCCAACATAAGTATAACATTTATTTTAAGGAGTATTTAAAGACAAAAGTATAAGGTACACTTATCAGATTCCTCCTCCCCTCTGATGGCCCAGTGAAGAAATGTTATGTTGGGGGGGTGGAGATGTTTTGGACAGGTAACCATCTCCACTTCCACAGTCCAAATTGAAGCACAATTTTACATTCTGCAATTACATATCTAGATAATAGGAGAACAAAACTTTAAACAGTGCCATTTGAAAGTATTTAGGCAGGCCCTTGCACTATATGCTTTGGTGAATTCATCCATAAATATGACCACAAAAGAGGTAGGTATAGTGTGTATGGGTTTGGCAGATAGAGGATTGGTATTGGTTGATTTAGCGGTTGGGGGGGAGGGTTCCAAATGAGTTTGGGCCCCCCCAAAAAAGCCTCTTGCACTATGCATGAATTTAAGGACAAAAATAACATTTGTACAATTTTAGGGGGTGTTTAGGGTAAGCACTACAATGGAGCTGGCGAAATACATTGTTAAGTGACTAGGCTAGGTGTGTATGGGCCAAGGATAGCATGCTGGGGAGGTTAGTGAAGGCAAATATGCATTAAGGACAAAAAAGGAGCATTAAAAGCTCCCAGGATGCATGAGGACAAAGAGGACATTCACAGCATATTACAATCATGGTAATTAGGGAATGATTAAATAAATTCAATAGATTAGCAAACATTAAATACATAGAATGTGATGTTATAGGATAAAACTTACCTTAATATAGTCCTTCTGCAGGACCTGAATGATGTCAGAACAGGTCTCTGGAATAATGATCCCCAGAGCCTGGGGGGATATGCCTGTTGAGAACTTGATGTCCTGCAGACTTTTCCCCGTCGTCAAGTACCGCAAGGTGGCAACTAGCCTTTGTTTCGAAGTGACGGCTTGCCGCATGCAGGTGTCCTGCTTGGTAATATAGGGGGACAGCAAAGCCAACGGACGGTGAAAAACGGGTCCGTCATCCGGAGATTATTCCTGAAATCATCAGGATTATTCTCATGGATCTCCCGCAACAAGGGCATGTGCGAGAATTGGTCACACTGGAGCAACCAATTCTTGGTCTATGAACTCCTCCCCCCCCCCTGTTCATGGACTGGTCTTGGGTCAAAGTGGGAACCCCAACACCAAGCCCCTGCATAGCACGAACTCTATGATGAGTACGTAAACGCAACATGGCTTCAAAGCGGTCAGTTGGTCAGAACGAACTAACACGCACTGAAAATCAGAAAGGCCTGAGAAGAGTGAGCTGAAATCAGAAACGAGCAGACAAGAACGCACTGAAAAAAGAGATATGAACTGAATACACGCACCGAAAAACATATGCAAACCCACAAGCACAAACTGAAGAGCAGTAACGAACTGAAAAGCACGACGCTGAAAAGCGTGAATCGTCTCTCACCAAACTTCTACTAACACGAGATTAGCAAAAGGAGCCCAAAGGGTGGCGCACTGGCTATTGAACTTCCTTTTTCTAGTCCCGTCGTACGTGTTGTACGTCAGCGCGTTCTTGCCGATCGGAATTTCCGAAAACATTTGTGCGACCGTGTGTATGCAAGACAAGTTTCAGCCAACATCCATCGGAAATAAATCCACGATTTGGTTGTCGGAAATTCCGATCGTGTGTACGCGGCATAAGAGTGCATGTAATAGTTGGATATAATAAGAGAATGGGTGCATCCTACCATACCCTACACTTTTCGTGGCACAAAGCCACTTCTTCAGGGCTAATGCATCCACATTAGGGATGAGCCGAACACCCCTCGGTTCGCACCAGAACCTGCGAACGGACCAAAAATTTGCACAAACGTTAGCACCCCATTGACGTCTATGAGACTCGAACGTTCAAAATCAAAAGTGCTCATTGTAAATGCTAATTTGCATGGTATTGTCCTAAAAAGGGTTTGGGGACCCGGGTCCTGCCCCAGTGGACATGTGTCAATGCAAAAAAAACTTTTAATAACGGCCGTTTTTTCGGGAGCAGTGATTTTAATGATGCTTAAAGTAAAAGAAAAAAAAGTGAAATATTCCGTATGCCTGTAAAGTGGCGTGTGTTTCCCGTGCTTAGAACAGTCCCTGCACAAAATGACATTTTTAAAGGAAAAAAGTCATTTAAAACTGCTTGCAGCTTTAATGTAATGTCGGGTCCTGGCAATATGGATGAAAATCAGTGAGACAAACGGCATGGGTACCCTCCAGTCCATTACCAGGCCCTTTGGGTCCTGTATGGATATTAAGGTGAACCCCACACCCAAATTAAAAAAGGAAAGGCGTGGGGCCCCAAGGCCCTATATACTCTGAACAGCAGTATACAGGCGGTGCAAACAAGACAGGGACTGTAGGTTTGTTGTTAAGTACAATCTGTTTGTAATTTTGAACTGGTACATTTTTAAAGTGTAGCTCCAGCCAAAAAAATCTGTTTTTAAAGCTTTTTGAGACATTTGTTTTGCTGTCTGTGCTCCTCTTCAGAAGATTTCACCTCACTTTTTGTCCCAATGACAAATGTTTTTTGAAAATTTGGGGTTTTTAGTGAAACAAGGATTGGTGATAAAGCATCAGTGGAAAGGAGAAAAGTTTTTCCCATATTAACTCTTACAGGAGAGAACTTCCCTTCCTGGGGGTAGATTTCATCTCACTTCCTGTTGTCTCCTTCCATTTGCCAGTAGGAGTCGTTTGTAAGTTGGATGTTTGAAAGTAGGGGCCTGCCCTATATACTTGGCAGAAATTCGGGTCTTATATGTTGTTGTGGCCTCAACACTGTAAGTCCTCACAGTTACTCTTGGTGGGCATTGGAATGGGCCCTGCTGTGAAATATTAGATCAAGAATCCTAATTACATGCCCCTGTTGAACAGGGGCTGAAAAATTGGGCCTTTGGTGGTGGTGGTGGTGCTGGTGGCAGAACACTGTATGTGCTCACAGTTAATCTTGGTGGGCACAGAAACGGGCCCTGCTGTGAAATATTAGATCAAGAATTGTAATTACATGCCCCTGTTGAACAGGGGCTGAAAAATTGGGCCTTAGGCACTGGTGCTGGTGCCACAACACTGCAACCCCTCACAGATACTCTAGTTGGAACGCAGGAACGAGCCCTGCTGCAAAGTATTACATCAAAAATTGTAATTACACGCCCCTGTTAAACAGGGGCTAAAAAGTTGGGCCTTTGATGGTGGTGGTGCTGGTGGCGGTGGTGCTGGTGGCACAACACTGTAAGTCCTCACAGTTTCACAGTTAATCTTGGTGGGCGCAGAAACGGGCCCTGCTGTGAAATATTCAATCAAGAATTGTAATTACATGCCCGTGTTGAACAGGGGCTGAAAAATTGGGCCTTAGGCACTGGTGCTGGTGCCACAACACTGCAACTCCTCACAGATACTCTAGTTGGAACGCAGGAATGAGCCCTGCTGCAAAGTATTGCATCAAAAATTGTAATTACACGCCCCTGTTAAACAGGGGCTGAAAAATTGGGCCTTAGGCACTGGTGCTGTTGCCACAACACTGCAACCCCTCACAGATACTCTAGTTGGAACGCAGGAACAAGCCCTGCTGCAAAGTATTGCATCAAAAATTGTAATTACACGCCCCTGTTAAACAGGGGCTGAAAAATTGGGCCTTAGGCACTGGTGGCAGCGCCCAGAACCAAAAATGTTCTTACAAGCTATCAGCGTGATCATTGAGGAGGAAGAGGATAATTACTCAGGATAGTCACTCAGCATCAGCATAGGCAGTCTTTGAAGGGATCTGAGATTTTAAAAAAAAATATTCGGTTACATCAGCATCAGGTGCTTGGTAGCTGGTGGTGATCCAAGACTGATTCATTTTTATGAAGGTCAGTCGATCGACCGAGTCGGTGGACAGACGCACCCTGTGATCGGTTACAAAGCCTCCAGCAGCACTGAATGTGCGTTCCAAAAGAACGCTGAATGCAGGACAGGCCAGAAGCTCAATTGCATACTGTGCAAGCTCTGGCCAGTGATCCATCCTCAAGACCCAGTAACCCAGAGGATTTTTGGTGGGAAAGGTGTCCAAGATAGATCTTGCCCCTAAGTATTCCTGCAGCATGTAAAACAGACGCTGCCGATGGTTGCTGGAACTGATCATACCTTGGGTCTGCGGACTAAAAAATTGTCTGAACGCATCGGTCAGATGGCCACCTTCTCCACTGCTCCTTCTTTGACTGACCGAAGCCTCAGCAACACGTTGTCCAGAAACAGGAGTTTATAACCTCCCAGTCTCTGGTAACGTGTTGCACAGACCTTTCTGCAAGGCCGCCCGAAGATGTTTCATCCTCTGCTCCCTCTGCGACGGCAAGATAAGGTCCGCAACCTTACCCTTGTAACGTGGATCAAGGAGGGTTGTCAGCCAGTATTGGTCCTTCTCCTTGGTACCACAAATACAAGGATCCTTACGCAGGCTTTGCAGGATCACGGAGGCCATGCAGCGTAGGTTTGCTGAGGCATTCGGTCTGGAGTCCTCTGGGTCACTAAGGACGACATGGTCTGCAGCCACCTCCTCCCAGCCACGTACAAGTCCATGTGTTTCTTGGGACTGATCCCTTAAAGACTGCTGCTGATGCTGAGTGCCAGGCTCCACCTCCATACTGACACAATCCTCCTCCTCCTCCTCCTCTTCCTGTGTGATCGGCGGGCACGCAGGAACACTGTCTGAATTAAGGGGGCCTTGAGAGCTAAGGAAGTCCTCCCCTTCCTGCCTCTGTTCTGCCTCAAGTGCCCTGTCTATTCCACGCAGCGTGTGCTCCAACAGGGGGACAAGGGGGACAGTGTCACTGATGCATGCACTGTCACTGCTAACCATCCTCGTGGCCTCTTCAAATGGTGACAGGACAGTGCATGCATCCCTGATCATGGCCCACTGGCGTGGGAAAAAAAAAACAAGCTCCCCTGACCCTGTCCTGGTGCCATAGTCGCACAGGTACTCATTAATGGCCCTCTGCTGTGTGTGCAGCCGCTGCAGCATGGCCAACGTTGAGTTCCACCTGGTGGAAATGTCACAGATTAGGCGGTTCTTGGGCAGGTTAAATTCCTTTTGGAGGTCTGCCAGCCGAGCACTGGCATTATATGACCAGCGAAAATGCACACAGACTTTCCTGGCCTCCCTCAGGACATCCTGTAAGCCCGAGTACCTGCCCAAGAACCGCTGCACCACCAAGTTAAGGACGTGAGCCAAACAGGGCACATGGGTCAGTTGTCCCTGTCAGAGGGCGGAGAGGAGGTTGGTGCCATTGTTGCAAACCACCATTCTTGCCTTAAGTTGGCGTGGTGTCAACCACCTCTGAACCTGCCCCTGCAAAGCTGACAGAACCTCTACCCCAGTGTGGCTCCTGTCCCCCAAGCACACCAGCTCAAGCACCGCATGACATCTTTTGGCCTGCGTACTTGCATAGCCCCTTGAACGCCGCTGGTTCCGAGGACAAAGCACAGGAAGAGGCCATGGAGGAAGAAGAAGAGGAGGGGTGGAGGAGAGAGGTGTGTCACAATCATTGGTAGTGGCATTTTGGAGGCGTGGTGGCAAAACAACCTCCAACACTACTGCACCTTGTCCTGCATCCTTCCCAGCTTCCAGCAGAGTCACCCAATGCGCAGTGAAACTTAGGTAACGTCCCTGTCCATGCCTGCTGGACCATGAATCAGCGGTAATATGCACCTTACCACTGACCGCCCTGTCCAGCGAGGCATGGACATTGCCTTCCACATGCCGGTAGAGAGCAGGAATCGCCTTTCGTGAGAAAAAGTCGCGTTTGGGTACCTGCCACTGAGGAACCGCACATTCCACAAACTTACGGAAGGGGGCAGAGTCTACCAACTGAAAAGGCAGCAGTTGAAGTGCTAGCAATTTTGCCAAGCTAGCATTCAACCGCTGGGCATGTGGATGGCTGGGAGCGAACTTCTTTTGGCGGTGCAGCAGCTGGGGCAGGGAAATTTGCCTGGTACAATCTGACGTTGGTGTACCGAAAGCAGATTGCCCACAAGTACTTGGCTGTGACACACCTAATTCTACACCTTCATTCCTCTCAGTGCAGGTCTCAGAGAGGACTGAAGGTATAGTGGGGTTGGAGATCTCAGCTGATGAGGAGCAGGGAGAGGTCCTCTTTGTTCTTTGGTGTGGGTCTTTTAGATACACTTGCCAACGAACTGCATGGCAGGTCAACATATGTCTGGTCAACCATGTGGTGCCCAAGCGGGAAATGTTTTGGCCACGCGAGGTACGCTTGAGACATATGTTGCAAATAGCAGCGGTGCGATCTGATGCACTTGTCTCAAAAAAGGCCCACACCAAAGAACTTTTGGAATAACGTACAGAGACAGCAGCGCCCTGCACATGCAGAGCTTTGGGGTGTGATGCAGTCAGTGTGCTGCCCTTAGGCTGGCCTCTGGAGGGCATCCTGCCTCTTTGGTGATGTGCCTCCTCCTCCTCTCTCCTATCAGGCACCCACGTGGAGTCAGTGACCTCATCATCCCCTCCCTCCTCATCACTGGAGCAAACCTGGTAGTATGCTGCAGCAGGGGGAGCATGCCTGCCAGATTGCTGTCCTTCTTGGGCACCCCCTCTGTCCGTTACTGCCTTCATCTAGCTCAGTATCATCATCAGAGCCTTCTGGGAATCCTCCTGGAGCATGTACCCAACACTGTGGTCAAACAGTTCGAGGGACTCCTCAGGAGGACATGGTGGGGTTAGGGAAGGAGTCACTGATGCCATTGAGCCGAGGGAAGAGGCCACGTTGGCAGCTGCTTTGCCAGACAAAGTACCCTGAGCATGGGTGAAAGAGGATGAGGAGGATGAGGACGGCTTGGTCATCCACTCGACCAAGTCTTCCGCATGTTGCGGCTCAACGCGGCCAGCTGCCGAAAAAAAGGCCAAGCATGTCCCACGGCCACGTGCTGATGAGGATGCACCGTCTCCACGACCAGCACTGTTGCCTCTAGACACAGAGCCTGCTTGCCCTCTTTTATTGACTTGTGACTGTCTGCCTCTCCTTGTTTGCCTTCCAGACATACTAATGGCCTGTAGCTACACTAATCTGGGATATATATATATATATATATATATATATATATATATATATATATATATATATATATACTGATACTGCAGCTAGCAAAATCAACTGTAGTATGAGAACACCACCAACCTTCTACAGGTAGCTTTAGCTGAACACTGTGCAGAGCTCGCAAAAAACTAACTTGTAGCTTATTTAGCTGCCTGTGGTAGTGATAGGATCAGGAAAACACCACCAACCTTCTACAGGTGGCTTTAGCTGAACACTGTGCAGAGCTCGCACTACACTAACTTGTAGCTTATTTAGCTGCCTGCGGTAGTGATAGGATCAGGAAAACACCACCAACCTTCTACAGGTAGTTTTAGCTGAACACTGTGCAGAGCTCGCAAAAAACTAACTTGTAGCTTATTTAGCTGCCTGCGGTAGTGATAGGATCAGGAAAACACCACCAACCTTCTACAGGTAGCTTTAGCTGAACACTGTGCAGAGCTCGCACTACACTAACTTGTAGTTTTAGCTGAACACTGTGAGGAGGACGCACTACACTAACTTGTAGCTTATTTAGCTGCCTGCGGTAGTGATAGGATCAGGAAAACACCACCAACCTTCTACAGGTAGCTTTAGCTGAACACTGTGCAGAGCTTGCAAAAAACTAACTTGTAGCTTATTTAGCTGCCTGCGGTAGTGATAGGATCAGGAAAACACCACCAACCTTCTACAGGTAGCTTTAGCTGAACACTGTGCAGAGGTTGCACTACACTAACTTGTAGTTTTCGCTGAACACTGTGAGGAGGACGCACTACACTAACTTGTAGCTTTAGCTGAACACTGTGCAGAGGTCGCACTAGACTAACTTGTAGTTTTAGCTGAACACTGTGAGGAGGACGCACTACACTAACTTGTAGCTTATTTAGCTGCCTGCGGTAGTGATAGGATCAGGAAAACACCACCAACCTTCTACAGGTAGCTTTAGCTGAACACTGTGCAGAGCTCGCAAAAAACTAACTTGTAGTTGTAGCTGAACACTGTGAGGAGGATGCACTACACTAATTTGTAGCTTTAGCTGAACACTGTGCAGAGGTCGCACTACACTAACTTGTAGTTTTAGCTGAACACTGTGAGGAGGACACACTACATTAACTTGTAGCTTTAGCTGAACACTGTGCAGAGGTCGCACTACACTAACTTGTAGTTTTAGCTGAACACTGTGAGGAGGACACACTACACTAAATTGTAGCTTTAGCTTAACACTGTGCAGAGGTCGCACTACACTAACTTGTAGTTTTAGCTGAACACTGTGAGGAGGACGCACTACCCTAACTTGTAGCTTTAGCTGAACACTGTGCACTACACTAACTTGTAGTTTTAGCTGAACACTGTGCAGAGGTCACACTAAAATAACTTGCAGCTTTAACTGAACACTGTGAGGAGGACGCACTACACTAACTGTAAATAGTCTAGCTGCCTGACTGTGATTCTAATAGGATCAAAAGAACACCAGCAATTTTCTTCAGGTAGCTGTAAATACTGTAACAAGACAAGCCTGCCTGTCAGTAGCAAGATAACAGGAACGGATCTAGCTAAACTGAATACAGTGTGTGTATATATATATATATATATATATATATATATATACACAACACCTGGGATGCATATGTATACAGAATACACTGTAAGTGCAGCTAACTCACTGACTGTCCTGCCTAAACTATCTAACTTTAATCGAATGACACTGTCGCTCTGTCTATCTATCTATCTCATTCCGGAACACACACTACACAGGGCCGCCGTGCAGGTGGCCTTATATAGTGTGGGGCGTGTACCAAATCCCCTGAGCCATAATTGGCCAAAGCCTCCTTGGCTTTGGCCAATTACGGCTCTCTGTTCAGACGGCGCTGTGATTGGCCAAGCATGCGGGTCATAGTGCATGCTTGGCCAATCATCAGCCAGCAATGCACTGTGATGCCGCAGTGAATTATGGGCCGTGACACGCCACACGAATTTGGCTTGAAACGGCCCATATCGTTCGCAATTCAACGAACGGTCGAACAGGCAATGTTCGAGTCGAACATGGGTTTGACTCGAACACGAAGCTCATCCCTAATCCACATATCTGAAAAAAAATTATACAGAACACCAATTAAATCTAATTTAAAGCTTATGTATCCAATGATAGAGAAATTGAATAACCAAACAAATAACAGGTCTTAATTACTCACATGGAGTTACAGTTCACGGGTATGCGGTATAGTAACACAAGGGCCACCAAGGGTTTTGTCTGTCCTGGGAGCTGAGGTAACGAACCTGCAGACGAGGCGGCCACCCATAAAGCATTCCCAGAGGGTAGAGGTCTCCAGATTGGGTGGAATAGCAGCGGGAGATAATGTGTATGGAATCCAAGATCTCTTTGAGAAATTGTGAATGAAATAGTAAGAGGCTCAATAGGGTTTTTCTGCTCACTTTTATTGAAAAGAAAGTAAAGATTTACAGCAGAATAGTTTATCTTACAGGGGTTCTCACCATGTGTCAAAGCAATGTGTCAAAACAAACAGTAATCCACCTCATGGCTCTTCTCTGCAGTGTCTCTGCTTAGGCCTCATGCCTTTGTCCTCCAGACCGTCAAAAACGCAGTACCCGTGCTCGTGCATTAGATGCTGAACCTTCCTCAGCTCTGACTGTTTCTCCTGCATCTTCCTGCTGCTATGGCCTCTCAGGCTCAGCTTTTCACTGTCCCTGCATGACCAGTATAAAGCACTGTGCTCCTAACAGCTCCCTTGCACAAACTGACCCCCTTGGGAGGGTGGGGCCACTAACCTCTACTTCCAGCTCTAACATAAGCCCAGTGCACACCTGGCTAATTAGTGTGCCTGTTTTCTGCAAAACATGGCCTTAACTGCCAAAATAAACAGTTGCACGGGCTCGCCTCTCTACACAAACTATTCAACTTTCCAATACTTTACTATCTTACTATATGCTGGGTGGATTGCAAATACCTGCCCACTGGAACAGAGTTTGTGATATTTGCTCAAAAGCAGACTATCGCTAAGTAAGAGAAAGGATCCAATGTATTTTGGTGTTCCTGTATTAACCCCTTCCTGTAACATTCATAACATCTCTATTATTTTCCCACAAAAGTGCAGAAACATTGCTGAAAAGGGCAACAGTATGTTTGCTAAGTACATAAAAAATCCTATTGATCTGCCTGAAAGCCATTGAGATTTAACTTCATGTTTGAGCTGACAACACAGTGCACCTGCTGCTTTGAAATCCCAACCTGCATTGTCAACATTTCCTATTGGACTACAAGACTCCACCTAGCTCTACCTCACTCTGTCATACTCTACATGCATATATGGATTTTTTTACCAACAGAACAATGCTGCTGCCTTGACTCCCAAGAACAAGCCCACACACTCAATAGGAACTTAGCATCTTGCAAGAATTATACAAGTCTGGTGAATGTCAAAAAACAGTAACAAAATCTGTTTCTTGCTACATGAACAAGGTTAAAGCAGAACTCCGGGATCAGCAAAAAAAAAAAACACCCATTAGTACACAACCCTAGACAAAACACTAAACAGTTAATACATTTGTGAAATTCCTTACCATTGAATAGAAAAGTCTAACTGAATTTTCAGGAAGTCATCTTTGTAATTCAAAAAATGCAGCATCTATTCTGCTAAGGAGGGGCTGTTACAGCAATGATTACATCATATCCTCTCATCTCTCTTTACAGGAAAAGGAACTACATTTCCCATGAACCTTTGGGAACTTCAGTGAACGCTGGAGGGTACACTAGGCCTGTACGTGTTAAATTTGAATATGCCCACTTCAACATAAATCACACCGCTCTTTCTCCAGCCACACTACTCAGCACAACACAGACAGTGAGGTGAAATTCAGAGAAATGTAAAAGCATGCATATGCAAAATGTTTAAATTCATTCTATGTAGTCTACTTTAATTAACCTTTTCAGCTCTGGAAGGTTTAACCCCCCCTTCATGACCAGGCCATTTTTTTGCGATATGGCACTGTGTTAATTTAACTGACAATTGCACGGTCATGTGACGCTGTACCCAAATAATATTGATGTCTTTTTTTCTCACAAATAGAGCTTTCTTTTGGTGGTATTTGATCACCTCTGCGGTTTTTATTTTTTGCGCTATAACATTTTTTTATTTGAAAAAAAAACAAACAATATTTTTTGCTTTCTGTTCTACTTACTCAATAAAAAAAAATCCCAATAAGCGTATATTGATTGGTTTGCTCAAAGGTTATAGCGTCTACAAAACAGGGGATAGATTTATGGAATTCTATTTGTTTTAATTTTTTTACTAGTAATGGCAGCCATCAGCAATTTTAAGCAGGACTGCGACATTGCGGTGGACAAATCTGACACTAACTGACACTTTTTGGGGACCAGTGACACCAGTATGGTGATCAGTGCTAAAACAAAATGCACTGTCACTGTACCAGTGACACTGGCAGGGAAGGGGTTGATATCAAGGGCGATCAAAGGGTTAAATGTGTTTCCTTGGAGTGCTTGCTAACTGGGGGGGGGGTGCTTTGACTGAGGGAAGACAGAGATCTGTGTTCCTGCTAAGCAAAAAAACAAGATCTCCATCTTCCCCTCTGAAAAAACGTGATCTGCCTTGTTTACATATACAGACTGCCATTCTGTCTGCCTTGGTGTAGATCGGTGTCTCTTGGTGGACATCGGGTCCGCTGGACCCACTGATTGGCTTCCGCTGTGATCAATCACAGGTACGTGATTTTGCGCTGCTGCAGTAGATGTACGTGGGGCGGTCCGGAAGCGGTTAAATATTGAATTCTCCCTCTAGGTTTTCTGTTACTGGCTCTATCTATTATCCCTCCTCCTGCAGCATTTCTAACATCATTCAGTGCTTCTATGGTGTATGTGAGAACATCTCCAGCCGCAACACCGAAAGAGAGAGCTGGGACATGCTGCTTTACATCAGTAACATGAACAGCAGGGTAGCAAGAGAAAAAAAACAAAAAAGTGCAGAGCTACCTTATTAATCAATAACTTAACAATAATGATGGAACCCTTTAATGTATGGTAATCTCAATAAACTTCAACATTACCACAACGCTGGTCTCTGTGATATGTAACATCACATATAATTCACATCAAACTTAAAATAAGATACAAAAATTATACTTAGCAGGGATGGTGGAAACCCCTGCTATAGATATTTGCCATAAAGATTAACTTCAAGTGCAATAATTCCAATGATATGTGATTTCACATGTAATAAACATCAAAAGGAGAATAAGACATACATTTTTTAAAAAACGTAACAGCGGTGGTGGAAAATTCATTTTAAGTGCAATAATTCACATTATAATAGTAACAAGAACATATAAAATTAAGTGTAACTATCTACAAGAACATATAAAATTAAGTGTAACTATCTAAAAAAAATCCAAAGTGCCATAATGGCGTGAACCTCCCAACTTAAAAGTTGTTGCACTTGAAGTTAATTTGTATTGCAAATATCTGTAGAGGGGTTTCCACCATCCCTGCTAAGTTTTAAAAAAAAAGTATGTCTTTTGACATGTATTACATGTGAAATCACATATCATTATTGCACTTGAAGTTAATCTATATGGCAAATATCTATGAGAAGAGTTTCCACCATCCCTGCCAAGTTTCATTTTTTATGTTTTATTTTCAGTTTGATGTGTATTATATGTGTAGTTACATACCACAAGGACCGGTATTGTGTTAATAATAACGTTTATTGAGATTACCATACATTACAGGGCACCACCATTATTGTTAAGTTACTGATTAGTATGTTAGCGCCGCACTTTTTTATTTCTATTGTGGTATTTATAAAAAAACATTGACAGATTTCAGTTGTGCCCCACCAGTCCCCATGGACAATGTGCCTGGCTGCTGAGCTCCTCTCACGATCCCTGTACTTAGTGCACTGATTGGCAGTACTGATGAGGCACTGATTGGCAGCATTGATAGACACTGATAGGGGACACTGATTGGCACTGATAGGCGGCACTGATGGGCATTGATTGGCACTGATAGGCAGCATTGATTGGCACTGATTGGCAGCATCGATGGGCACTAATAGGCAGCACTGATGGGCACTAATAGGCGGCACTGATTGGCAGCATTGATGGGCGCTGTTAGGCAGCATTGATGGTCACTGATTAGCACTGATAGGCAGCACTGATGGATACTGGCAGCACTAATGGGCACTGATTGGCAGCACTGATGGGCACTGATTGGCAGCACTGATGGGTGGCACTGGTGGGCACTGATAGGTGACACTGATGGACACTGGCAGCACTGATGTGCACTGATTGGCAGCACTAATGGGTACTGATTGGCAGCACTGATGGGCACTGATTGGAAGCACTGATGGGTGGCACTGGTGGGCACTGATAGGTGACACTGATGGGCACTGATTGCCACTGATTGGCAGCACTCATGGGCACTGACAGAGGACAGGGGGAGTTTCACATGCATCAGATAGTGAGGCTTGCAAAAGTCACTCTGTGTGTGAAACTGTCAGGTAATGTAACTGTATACAGCGAGAAGACCAGCTGTCAAAACTAAGCGGTGATGTCGGGGTGAGCGGGACCGAGCAGTTATCAAACACCAGCCAATGATTGAGTTGCTTAAGAAAGGGGACAGAGCCACAGAAACATAGGGGCCCGCCCAGTCATCATCCCATTGACTGGGGTTTGATAGCTGCTTGGTCCCACCCACCCCTGACATCGCTGCTTTGTTTTGACAGCTGGTCTTCTCCCTGCAAGCAGTTACATTACCTGATAGTTTCACACACACACACACACACTGAGCAGCTTTTGCAAGCCTCACTATCTGCTGCATGAGAAACTGTTTCACAGGCAGCGCGGTTTAACATAGATGCAGCCTTGCAGAGCAGCCCTGGGGGGCTGTAATTTTTAGGACGCGGTCTGTACTGCCTCCATGTGTGGTACAGACCAGTGGTCTAGGAGTCCCATCCTCCCACTACAGCAAGCAGGGATGGAAGTACATCCCTGCTTGCTGTAGATAGAACTACAGCTGGGACTTGCCAAGACCGTTGGCTGAAGGAATCGGCGGAATAGCAGCCACTGGTGTTACAAACAAGAAAACACAGGGCAGTAAAGGTTTTATTTAAAAGTGACCAGGCTATTTCAAGGAAACTACTGAGCTAACAAGAAGATGGATGGTATATTCAGTGAAGGTAGGAAATTAGCAAAAAGAACATGTAAAAAAGTTTTTGCCTGGAGTTCTCCATTAAAGAAAAATATAGAACATGCTTTAGAGGAGGAGAAAAGATTTAAGGCCTGGTTCACACCAGTGTGACTTATGATGCAACTTGAGTCGCACAGAATTGCATGACAAGGGAAATCTCATTGTTTTTCCTGTTCTAATCAAGGCACCTAAGAACAGTGACATTTTGGGAAAGGTTCCTGCACTACTTTGGTGTCATCTACAGTGTTACCAAAAAATCTGCAAAGTTGCTTTAAAGTCACATCAAAGTTGAACCACATATTCGTACTGTAAACCGTACCAAAGTTGTATCACAGTAGTGTTAACTGGGTCCAAGAGTAGATTTAGGTAATACATGGGTATATACTTTAACTCTCTGTGTGACTGTAACTTTTGATTTACTTTGTTACATTCTTTTTCTTCAAGAATGTTTTGACAGTTTTGTGGTCATTGACCTTTTTATCCTGAATTGAGAGGTTTTTATGTGTTCCTTTTACTACATCTGGTTAGCTGGGATGAGATAGTTGTTTACCCATCATTGTTCTAGTTCTCTAAACTCAGCTAGGACATGGTTTAATTTGCCCAAGGTCACATGAGGCTACAAGAGAAATTCAAATAAGTATCTTCATCAAATGCATTGGTAATTCTTTACAATCATTGCACTCCAGCTCTGAGCTACAGTCCATTTTTTTGCATTATATGATGCAATTTTTCTTAAACATGGTAAAAGCAGAATAATTTATTGCAGTAAAAATACACATCTTATATGCTGATGAGATGAAAGCTGAAATGTAGCACACTGTTCCAGGCAGGTCTACTGTAATTTTGCAATCTGTCTCAAATTCACTCAACCAAACGTCTGTTTACTGCTCTTTACAAATATCCAGAGCTACCAAAGCTTGCATTAAATAAGTCCCCTTGGTGCTATTACCAAAGTACAGACTAATACTATTGCAGATAAAGAGCTGTAAACTTGTAATGCATTTGCATCTAAAAATGACTATCATATTAAGCTTCAAAGTATATTTTCATACATCATTAAATTCATATTAAAAATATCATAATAATAAGAGAAATGCTTCAGTCCTCACCTTGAAATGACATACCGTAATATATTTAAAAGCTACAAAAGATAGTGTTTCTGTCTTAAAACACTCTACAAACAGGCACATTGTTATTTTTTGCAGTGCAAAGAGCTGTCCACAAATCAGCTGAGGACCACCAAGAGCTGTCTCTTCATTGTCATTAATGCTTTGGAGATTACCAGGATAAGCAAATATTGTTTAAAGAGGCATGTGTTTTTTAATTTTTATCTTGGTGTGCTATGTGTAGCATAATCTTTTCCCTCCATGCAGGAGCTATCCTTAATAAAGAGTGGTCACTGCTGCTCTCTGATTGTAAATTATATAAACAACCCATTCAGTTTAAAATAGAAATAAAAGGCAAAAATTTTGTGTATAGATATAAAAACATTTTTTCCCATTTTTTCTAAGTGATCACACTCCTGTTCTCAGCAACATAAGAGCTGGAGGAGGACAGCATTACACTGATATTCCCAGTGAAAGACTGTGTGGGGTGGGGTGTCAAGTCTGATCAGTGGAGGAGAGCAGCCTGGGTTTCCAGCATAGCTAGAGAACTGATCACCCTTTGCTTGCATGCCTAGTGTGGTCAGTTTTTAATAGCAAAGCAGAGGGACAGACAGGAACACCATGGATTTCACTCATAGGAAGCAATACAAAGAGAACAGGATACTTTTTCATACAAGTACATGGTACAGCAGGCGCTTATCAGGAATATGAAATGATGGGTTTACAAATGCTTTAACTGGATCTGAGCTAATAAGGTAATCCAGAACTGGTGATGTGTCACTACTCAGTGGTATGCTCCATAAGTACAGTAGTGTCTTCAGAACTGGATAGCAAACTGTGTTAACTAAAATCCTGTTTGGTTTAGTGGTGCAAAGTGTTTGATAAATTGGCAACCCTCTCACCAAATCTGCGCTTCTGCTGTGGGTACCAACGGCGGAGGGACCCCTGTAGATTGATGGCTTGAGTGTTGGCAAACCACTCTGCATGACTTGAGATGCTGAAGAAGACCAGCAAACCCACTCTGTATAGTTGGAGATACAGGAGAAGACCAGCAAACTCTCTCTGTATGGCTGGAGATGCTTAGGCAGCAGTGGGAGGCCAGTGTCTGTAAGTATGGGTGTCAGCTTACTTTCCTGGTCTGGCGCCAAGAACCCCCAAACCTCCCCGAGCAGCTTACTGAATTCCTCTCCACTTCTCCCAGGCCCCATAGCGCCCTGGGAACTGAAGTCTCCCTGTTGCTGTGATGCAGTGCTGCTTAAGCTTAGTGGAACTACATCTCCCACAGTCTTTAACTTAACAAGCCCTCCTTCTCCTAGTCCGATGTCAACCAGTTAGGGAGGAATATAAAGAGTCAATAGCATAGCTATTGGTCATGCCAGGACTTGTCCCACAATGATAATTCTGTTCAGTTTATCCTTGCATTATTTTCTCCAGAGGAACCTTTGTACCAGTACTAGAGAGACAGATAGATAGATAGATAGATAGATAGATAGATAGATAGATAGATAGATAGATAGATAGATAGATAGATAGATAGATAGATAGATAGATAGATAGATAGATAGATAGATAGATAGATAGATAGATAGATAGAACAGAAACTTTAACTAATCATTTTTGATTCACAATATATAAATCACTTGGAATATATTTTTAGGTATTCATTTATAAAGTACAATTAACAAACTTCTTTGGTTTAATCTGTCATATTTATAAAATGGTCCATGTGCAAATATCTGTTTTTTATCAGGTGTGGTGAGGTGGATGGACTTGGCGGTCAGAACTGTTCATGGTGCTTAAAGAAGTGCAGGACATACAGTATACAGACACTGCTGCTGATATATTTTAACCTTCTCAGTAAAACTGCACATAGCATTGCAACTACTTAGTATACCCGTTTCAACTATACGCTTTTTTTTTCAGGACAAATTGGGGTTTCCTTTCGTCATAAATGGTATGAAGCATCCTCCTAGTATAGGTGCTAGGATGTATAGTATATAGTTAATTTGCTCATCCACCTAACGGGAGAGCTACGAGGCAAATTTATCACAGAGTGTTGCAATTTATTAGTTAGGACTGCTCGGAATGTTCTGGGGCTGTTGAGTTTGCCTGGGCTCCTCCTGCCTTCTGGAAACCACTAGAGCTTTCTAGAACATAGGTGTGAGCTAGGCAAATGATCAGCATGAATATGAATGTGGCTCTGGAGTCAGGGTCCTTTTCAACACGGATTGCAATAGCCAGGGTTGAGGCAGGCTTGCCTTCCCTGGCACCTGAGGCCAAGAGGCCTCAGGTGGGTGACCTAAGAGCCTGAAACTGGAACTGAAGAGTGGCCATGGTTCTCCTAAAAGCTGAGTGAGGGGGGCGTTTGCTGAAGATCTGTCTGGTATCACTGAGAGAGGCTGAAGAGCTCTGTCTACCTGCTACTTACTGCAAGGGACTTTGCTCAAGCTTCTTTACTTCTACACTGCCAAATCAGATGAAATCTTCCATCTGCTCCCAGCAAGGGACTTTACTTAAGACTTTTGCTTTGGAGTATTCTACTGCAATCTCCTAACCCTATCCAAGTTCTTCTAAAATAAAACGACAAAACAAAACCCCTAGACTGGTCTTTGACGCCAACAAGTGTTTATGCACCTGGCTGTAGAAATACATTGTGCCTGGCTGTCAGTACAGAAGTGAGGAATACCTGGGCAATATTCTAGCAGCTCCTAGGGGGCATTTTCAAAGGAGAATTGGCACAAAATAGTAAATCAATAGCTTTTTCTAATTGTAGCTGTATATTTCCTGCTATTTCTATAACCTATCACTAAAGAACAACCCAAAATAAATTCTTCTGCTCCTGACTAGGGATGGGCGAACGGTTCGGCCCCAGCATGTATTTGGGGCATGTGACCGTTTGTTTGGCCCGCCAAATGACCACAATGCACTGCGCCACTGCACAGTGCATTGAAAGCCCTGATTGGCTGTAGTAATAAAAGCTTTGCCCAATCAGGGCACAGAGCACTGCCAGAGCCCTGATTGGAGAAAGTAATGATGACTCTATCCAATCATGGCTCATTTCTCTTAGTCCTGCCCTATACTATAAAAGTATTCTTTCTATAACTGCCATTTGTAGTGTGAAATAGGCGTGAAGAGAGATAGAACAGGGCTCTGTTCAGTGCTACAAGCGAGTTAGTGTGCTATAGTGTGCTATTGTGATTTTATTGTCAGTGTAGAATATCAGTTTAGTGTGAATCTAGTGATAGTTCAGTCAGTGTGAGTGTAGTGACCACCATTCATCTTTACATTAGTGTCAGTTTATTTTGTCAGGGCAGGTTTACTGCAGTATATTTCAGTGCATTAGTACACGTTTATTTCAGTATATTTCAGTGCATTATGCGTCGTTTATTGCAATATATTTCAGTGCATTATGTGTCATTTAACACAGTATATTTCAGTGCATTAGTGTTCATTTAACACAGTATATTTCTGTATGTTACTGCACATTTAATGCAGTATATTTCAGTGCATTACTGTGCATTTAACGCAGTATATTTCAGTGTGTTACTGTGCACTTAACGCAATATATTTCAGTGCGTTACGAGATGTTTAATGCAGTACAGTTAAGTGCGTTAGTGCACGTTTAAAGCAGTAAATTTCAGTGCATTAGTGCATGTTTAATGCAGTATATTTCAGTGTGTTAGTGCACGTTTAACACAGTATATTTCCATGCATTACTGCATGTTTAACGCAGTATATTTCCATGCGTTAGTGCACATTTACCGCAGTATGTTACTGTGCACTTAACGCAATATATTTCAGTGCGTTATGAGACGTTTAAAGCAGTACAGTTAAGTGCGTTAGTGCACGTTTAACGCAGTAAATTTCAGTGCATTAGTGCATGTTTAATGCAGTATATTTCAGTGTGTTAGTGCATGTTTAACACAGTATATTTCAGTACGTTACTGCACGTTTAACACAGTATATTGCAGTGCATCAGTGCAGTTTTACTGCAGTATATTGTAGTGTGTCAGTGAAGTGTGTCTGTGTAGTGAGTACTCAGGTTAAAGTGCATCAAACACCACTTTCCATTGGTTAAAGTGCATCCACGTACACATGTCCACATTTTCAATACATTTTGTTAGTATGCACCCCCATCATGTCTGGGAGGCCAACACGGAGAGGCAGATGTTCCCATGGCAATGATAGGGGGCGAGCAGTGTACAGTATGTGTCCACTGGCAAAGGTGGACATAATCAGTCCTCAGGCAGGGCATCGTTTCCTCTGTTTAGTGATGTTGCCCATGCTATCCAGCCACAACATGCAGAAGAGGTGGTGAACTGGCTTACTAAACCATCCTCATCCTCCTCATCCTCCTCATCATCTTTCACCCAAGCCGAGACTAGTGCGCAGTCCACTGCAGCTGACAGAGTGACTAAATCTTCCTCCTTGTCCACAGCTATTCCTGCCATAGCCCCAGCATCAGGCATGGAGGAGTTAGCTGAGTTCTGAGTTATTTGAACACAGCATCAGCCACTTGCTGTTTAACGATACACAACCATTACTTGTTTCAGATGTTGGTTCCAAGGTTCAGGAAGGTAGGAACATGAGCCTACAGATAGGGGAGAACACCGGTACACAAATTGGCAGTCATGTTCCCCCAGCCGCAGCGTATTGCCAAGTTGTCTCCAGTGGTAATGAGGATGGAGGAGATGATGATGATGAGGTCTCTGACGTGACTTGGGTGCCAGATAGAGTAGAGGAGGAAAGTGAGGGTGAGGCACAACCCCAACGAAGCAGCCATAATGGAAGTGTAGAGAGCAGCCACCCTATTCCATCACATTGTGAAGCTGTTATCTCCCGGTCCACTTCCCACAGCTCAGCTATCTGAGCCTGTTAAAGCACATGTGAAGCCAATCACACTGTTACAACTTTGTCTCAAGCACATCAAGCATGGCAAAAAACACCAGCCATTTGGGTACCACATGCTTGACAAGGCATTTAACCTCCCACCACTCTTGTTGGCAAGAGCATCTGAAAGCTATACAAAGGGGATACAATTCTGTTACTCCTTCTTACTCACCGCAGTCTACCCCGCTCATGATTTCTCAGCAGCCTCAACTGACAGGGATGATGGTATAGCACAGGGTGTCCCAGGTCCTTGCAGCACATCTACCAGTAGCACACCACCAGCTGTAAACTATAGCCGGCAAATTTCTCTGCCCCATCTGCTGCAACGAAAAAAAAAAACATACAGTCACTGCCACCCACATGCCCAGCGTCTAAATGCAAGCCTATCAAAGTTGCTGGCTTTACAACTTCTGCCTTTCCATCTGGTGTATTCTGCCCCCTTCTGGGAATTTGCAGAATGTGCTGTACCACAATGGAAGGTTCCCAGTTGCTATTTATTTTCATGTAAGGCAATTCCAGCTCTGTACCATCCCATGGAAGGTAATGTTGTGGCAACGTTGGGCAAGGCAGTCAGTCGCAAAGTCCACATTACTGCTGACACTTAATTTTTGGCGTGACTTCCTTCCCCCAATCAATACTAAACCTGAAGGAATATCACTGAGAGATTATGGAGTCCTCTTGCTGTGACATCTTAAATGGATTGACTGGTCACCATTTTGAGCATTGCTTGACCTCTTATTGATTGAGGGTCACTTTCTTTCTGGTAAGCAGTGAGACAAACTTGGAAGAATATAGAAGTGGAGGCGTGGAGGCAGCTGCTACCACTTGCCTAACCACGCATACACCCTATGAATTGGAGATTGGGACTATCTCGGCATTTGTTAATGACATGAGAGTAAGAAAAGATGTAAAAAAATATATAAACTTTAATAATTACAAACATTACAAACCATTTTTACAAAATAGTACATATATAGCATACTAAGACTAATTAAATACACCACACTTGACATAAACATTAACGGAAAAAAACGTAAGGTTTCTTGTACAGAGGGGTGTATGGGATTGTTTCCTCAACCGGTTTCGCGGTTAGAACCGCTTCTTCAGGAGGGATAGGTCTAAAATTGATAAACTTTAGTTTAGACAAGGATAAAGAATACACAGCAAGGAGGATAATAAACACAATACAGAAATAGTAACAAGATAGAAGACTGGCTCACCAGCTCAGACGAATTCAATGGGAAAGTGGGACCCCATACAAATCCCCCCACGGCGGACACGGGGGATTGTGGACAGGTTCTGGTTAAATGAGTAATAACCAAATGTAAATACGAGTGAACAAGTGGGGTAAGGGGAGTGTTCACCCAGGTGAAATGAATGGAAATCTAAACAAGGAAAAAAGGGGTGGAAAGAATGAAAAAAAAATAAAAATAAAAATAAAGGAGAGGGGGAGAAAGAGGGGAGGAGGGGTTGAAAGGAAGGGGGGGAAAGATAGGAAGAAAGGGAAGAAGGGCGAAGAGGAATGAGGAAAGAACAAAGAGGGGAGGGGGAAGGGGGAGCAAAGGGAGGGGGGAGAGAGGGGAGAGGGGGGAGGGGGAATGTGGGGGAGGAGTGGGACAGGGAAGGGAGGAATAGAGGACAGGACAAAGGAGTGGGGGAGGGGGACGGGAAAACAGAGGAGGAAGGGGGGGGAGAAGGAGGGGGAAACAGAGATGGGGAGGGGGGGAAAGGGGGGGAGGGTGACGGTGGGGAAAGGGATAGAGAGAGAGCAGGAAGGAGAAAGAAAATAGGAAGGAAGGAGAAAGAATATACCAAATTCAACCAAAACGTCCAGTGGTAAAAATATAATATTAGGAGCAAGTAAGCAGAGATGTAAGCACTCACTGCATAATTAGCCAATCGGTAATAATGCATGGGCTGTCTGTATCAGGATATCATATGTAATTGGTAGACAATTGAGGGTAGTCCCAGAAGAAACGAGAGATGAATAATCAAGTTTGGGACTGCAATGAAGCAGGACCAGATACAATGAATGGAACCCTCAATGACAAACAGGTCTGTAATATACAGAGGATAAGGGATCAATTCTCAAATGGTCGGCAGCTGATGGAAGTGAAGGGAGAAAGCCAAAGGAAAGGAAAGAGATAAAAGGTGCAGAGGGAAAGATGCCAGAGGCTTGCCGGAGTGTGTGAAAGAAAATAGCAGCACATAGATTGGGGAGAACAATAGTGCACAAGGAACGGAGGGGAAAGGTGTGGGGATGGTGGGGAATCATCCCTCCACCCATGACAGATCCCAGCAAGCCTGCAGATAGAGAAGTGTAAGAGCAAAAGGGCATGACTGGATTGGCCATCAGACTTACGGACCTGTGAGAGAAGATGATCTGAGGAGCAGCCCAGCATAAGGTGTCCAATCAGGCTCAGAGAGCGGTCCCGAATGGGGCCGCTAAATGAGCTCCCCAACCCGGAAGTCAAAGGCATGCCGCTGATGGCGGCGTCTGACGTAGCCGGGTCTGTTTACCTGCACTGCGCATGTGCACGGAGACCGTGCTACTGCGCAAGCGCGTGCTGCCATCAAAAGGATCGAAGTGATTCAAGACTATGCAGTGCAAGCAGGTGAAACCTGCCAGGGTAAGCACATGTCCCGTGCCAAGGGTACCATCTGGTTGTTTAATGATATTGAGATCTAGGAATGAGATCTGATCGGAGTGAATTTTAAAGGTGAATTTAAGATTAAGGTCGTTATCATCTAACTCATGGAGGAACTTCAGGAGTTTATCTTTCGCTCCCGTCCATACTAAAAATAGGTCGTCAATGAAACAAAACCATAGTAGTATGTCATCTAGAAATTCTGTGTATCTGTCATCCGAGTGGATAAGTCATTCCCAGCCCCCCAGATAAAGATTTGCGTATGATGGAGCGCAAGATGTCCCTATGGCCACTCCTTGGATTTGTAGGAACAATTGGTTATTAAAGGTGAAATAATTTTTGGTTAAGATGAAATATAATAATGCAAAGATGATTAAGAGGCCATGTGTTCATATCCTGCTCAAAGAGAAAGGAACCAGCCGTCCGTACGCCCTGCTCGTGGGGGATACTGGAGTAGAGCTCCTCAATATCAACAGCCACGAGCAGGGCGTCCGGGGGGATCTGTATTCCCTCAAGGCGCTGCAACAAATCGGTGGTGTCCCTAATGTAGGACGGGAGGCTGCGTACATGCGGCATCAGAAACATAATTTTATACATTATTGCTGTTCAGAAAACTCGCTCTTTTTCCCCTCAGCGGTTCTGGTTTTTGTGGCATCCCTTGTTCTCTCTCCCCGGCGGACATGTGCTTACCCTGGCAGCTTTCACCTGCTTGCACTGCATAGTCTTGGATCACTTCGATCCTTTTGACGGCAGCGCGCGCTTGTGCTGTAGCACGGTCCCCGTGCACCTGCACAGTGCGGGTAAACAGACCCGGCTACGTCAGACGCCGCTAACGGCGGCGTGCCTCTGACTACCGGGTTGGGGAGCTCATTTAGCAGCCCCATTCAGGACCGCTCTCTGAGCCTGATTGGACACCTTATGCTGCGCTGCTCCTTGGATCATCTTCTCTCACAGGTCGGTAAGTCTGATGGACAATCTGGTCATGCCCTTTTGCTCTTACACTTCTCTATCTGCAGGCTTGCTGGGATCTGTCATGGGTGGAGGGATGATTCCACACCATCCCCACACCTTTCCCCTCCGTTCCTTGTGCACTATTGTTCTCCCCAAACTATGTGCTGTTATTTTCTTTCACACACTCCGGCCAGCTTCTGGCATCTTTCCCTCTGCACCTTTTATCTCTTTCCTTTCCTTTGGCTTTCTCCCGTCACTTCCATCAGCTGCCGACCATTTGAGAATTGATCCCTTATCCTCTGTATATTACAGACCTGTTTGTCATTGAGGGTTCCATTCATTGTATCTGGTCCTGCTTCATTGCACTCCCAAACTTGATTATTCATCTCTCGTTTCTTCTAGGACCACCCTCAATTGTCTACCAATTACATATGATATCCTGATACAGACAGCCCATGCATTATTACCAATTGGCTAATTATGTGGTGAGTGCATACATCTCTGCTTACTTGTTCCTAATATTATATTTTTACCACTGCACGTTTTGGGCGAATTTGGTATATTCTTTCTCCTTCCTATTTTCTTTCTCCTTCCTGCTCCCTCTCTCTCCCTTTCCCCACCGTCACCCTTTCCCCCCTCCCCCTCCCCATCTCTGTTTCCCCCTCCTTCCCCCCCCCTTCCCCCTCTGTTTTCCCCTCCCCCTCCCTCACTCTCTTGTCCTGTCCTCTATTTCTCCATTCCCTGTCCCACTCCTCCCCCACATTCCCCCTCCCCCCTCTCCCCTCTCTCCCCCCCTCCCTTTCCTCCCCCTTCCCCCTCCCCTCTTTGTTCTATCCTCATTCCTCTTCTCCCTTCTCCCCTTTCTTCCTATCCCCCCCCCCTTCCCTTCAACCCCTCCTCCCCTCTTTCTCCCCCTCTCCTTTATTTTTATATTTTTTTACTTTCATTCTTTCCACCACCCCTTTTTTCCTTGTTTAGATTTCCATTCATTTCACCTGGGTGAGCACTCCCCTTACTCCACTTGTTCACTCGTATTTACATTTGGTTATTACTCATTTAACCAGAACCTGTCCACAATCCCCCGTGTCCGCCGTGGGGGGATTTGTATGGGGTCCCACTTTCCCATTGAATTTGTCTGAGCTGGTGAGCCAGTCTTCTATTTTGTTACTATTTCTGTATTGTGTTTATTATCCTCCTTGCTGTGTATTCTTTATCCTTGTCTAAACTAAAGTTTATCAATTTTAGACCTATCCCTCCTGAAGAAGCGGTTCTAACCGCGAAACCGGTTGAGGAAACAATCCTATATACCCCTCTGTACAAGAAACCTTGCGTTTTTTTTCCGTTAATGTTTATGTCAAGTGTGGTGTATTTAATTGGTTTTAGTATGCTATATATGTACTATTTTGTAAAAATGGTTTGTAATGTTTGTAATTATTAAAGTTTATATATTTTTTTACATATCTTTTCTTACTCTCATGTCATTAACACATGCCGAGATAGTCCCAATCTCCAATTCATAGAGTGTATGCGTGGTTAGGCAAGTGGCAGCAGCTGCCTCCATGCCTCCACTTCTATATTCTTCCAAGTTTGTCCAATCGGGATGATGACATTGATTTCTGATCTTTACATTTATTGACTTAACTGAGGTCATACTCATTCTTCATGATAAGCAGTGAGACATATGAAAAAAGAGATCCACTCACAGAAGGTCCACTATTTTTATCACCAAGAAAATTAGATAGTGGCACATTTAAGTGTGTTATGCACTTTACTCTGCATGTCATTGGGCACTTTGTAAAAATTCACTGATGTAATCAGTTTCTGGATATACTGCACTATAGTCAGTCAGGCACAAACACAGATACCCATATATGCAGAGAAAAACCCACTTCTATGAGCCTGCATATATGTGTATGGTCAGAGGGAAGAGGTTTTTAAGTTAAAAATACAACTTCTTCAGCTCTATGGAATTGAATTTACACTAAACCTTTAATCTGTTTTACACAGAACATTGTCTTGTGTAACCAATGTTAACTCGCCTATGATTTTATGACAATATGTAAGTAATCATATGTAATGACTGCATTGTACTAATGATAGGAAAAATGTGTGACTAATAAGTGTATGGAGAAAAGCTGCTTCTTGACTCAGGCGGCCTACTTTGCCTAAAGTTAGATCTGGTCTTGGCTGAAAGCTACACAAACTGGCATTATTTATGTTTTCCTAAATATATAGCAGTCTTTCATTTCTTTCTTATTTTTCCTCCGAAAACTAAAACATATTAAATAATAAAAAAAACAAATAACAGAGTATTCCTGCTTATGTGTTGTCAGTTACACTATTACAGTAGGAAACTATTCAAAATCTTTAGAATTATTTTTTTTTAATCAGAACACGATAAATGAGTGCTTTTTATCATTTCAAAGGCACATACTGTAACTGAATCCCTCTTTATACTGTGGACATCAGTATAAACAGGCAGAGATTATAATCATTCTCTCCATTTCCTCTGTGTATATCCATTTTCTGTCTATATGTCCGTAAACAAAATGGACATTCCCAAATGCCACTTTGTATAAAAAAAATAATGTAGCCTATATGTCTGTAAACAATGTGGACATTCCCAAGTGTCACATAATAAAACATAATATTTGTATCTCTCTCTCTCTCTCTCTCTCTCTCTCTCTCTCTCTCTCTCTCTCTCTCTCTCACTCTCTGTATGTATATATATATATGTATATATATATATATATATATATATATATATATATATATATACATATACAGTGTCTCACAAAAGGGAGTGCACCCCTCACATTTTTGTAAATATTTTATTATATATTTTCATGTGACAGCACTGACTAAATGACACTTTGCTACAATGTAATGAGTGCACAGCTTGTATAACCGCGTAAATTAGACAATTTCCCTCCCCGGTGTCATGTGACTCGTTAGTGTTACAAGGTCTCAGGTGTGTTAAATTTTGTGTTATTGCTCTCACTCTCTCATACTGGTCACTGGACATTCAACATGGCACCTCATGGCAAAGAACTCTCTGTGGATCTGAAAAAAGAATTGTTTCTCTACATAAAGATGGCCTGGGCTATAAGAATGTTACCAAGACCTTGAAACTGAGCTGCAGCACGGTGGCCAAGACCATACAGCGGTTTAACAGGACATGTTCCACTCAGAACAGGCCTCGCTATGGTCGACCAAAGAATATGAGTGCACGTGCTCAGCGTCATATCCAGAGGTTGTCTTTGGAAAATAGATGTATGAGTGCTGCCAGCAATGCTGCAGAGGTTGAAGGGGTGGGGGTTCAGCCTGTCAGTGCTCAGACCATATGCCGCACACTGTATCAAATTGGTCTGCATGGCTGTCATCCCAGAAGGAAGCATCTTTAAAGATGATGCAGAAGAAAGCCCGCAAACAGTTTGCTGAAGACAAGCAGACTAAGGACATGGGTTACTGGAACCATGTCCTGTGGTGTGATGAGATCAAGATAAACTTATTTGGTTCAGATGGTGTCAAGTGTGTGTGGCGGCAACCAGGTCAGGAGTACAAAGACAAGTTTGTGTTGTCTACAGTCAAGCATGTTGGTGGGAGTGTCATGGTCTGGGGCTGCATGAGTGCTGCCGGCACTGGGGAGCTACAGTTCATTGAGGGAACCATGAATGCCAACATGTACTGTGACATATATATATACTTTTATCACAAAATAAGTGTTAAGGTAACATTAAATAAAATTATTATTCCAGAAAGAAAGAGTTCTTGAACCTAGCAGATTATTAAAATAATAATATACTCAAGCAAACTCTCGTAAACTGTATGCTTATTCAGGAGACCTAAAGCCTATATCCTAAAAATCAGTAACCCATAACATGGATAGCAGGATAGAGCCATTTTTTCATCATGTTGTCCCAGTACTCTGAAAAGTGATAAACTGCCTCAGTTTCAAGGAAACTTGTCGTAACAAAAATATAGAGGATGCCATTTTAAACTTCTTTTCAGAACATGCCAGCCACATGACTGTCATGCTGACCCTCTTGTTCCAAAAGTATGAAACGGACCCAGAACAAATATTCACTTAAGAATGTATGACTTTCCTGGTAGGCATACTTGTGTAGCACCCTGCTAATGAAGAGTAGGCTACGAGGTAAAATTATTTTAGCTCCCTGTAATCGGTGGGGTGGGGGTGAATTGCTTAGGACTGCTCTGTGTATCACAGCCTGCTATTCTGTTGCTTCCCTCTGTCTTCTAGAGGATTCTCGAAGTATCAAGGGAGGAAGGACAGAACAGTCTCACAGCAAAGGGTCTGAATATTTAGGACCATGTGATATTTCAGTTTTTATTTTTTAATAAATCTGCAAAAATGTCAACAATTCTGTGTTTTTCTGTCAATATGGGGTGCTGTATGTACATTAATGAGGAAAAAAATGAACTTAAATGATTTTAGCAAATGGCTGCAATATAACAAAGAGTGAAAAATTTAAGGGGGTCTGAATACTTTCCGTCCCTACTGTAGGTAACAGCATAAACCAAGTAGTTCATTTAAAATTCAAGCTTCTTTATATATCTAACATGAATTTAAAAGATTGTGTGGAAAAAGTGGCAGCATGTAGGCAACAATGGATAACCAATATTGAAACATATTGGAATACTGTATGTCTATGGGATTAAACTTGCGATGATTAATTATTGCAAAGGAAACCAGGGGCACCAAGCAGAAGACCTGTGTCAAGTGCCCTGGCTCTCAAATCTAGCTTTGACTCTACCCCTGATATATTATAGTAAAGACTAGTACATATAAAACTCTGCTCTGACATCTACCCAAGAGAAATTCAATGGAAATCTAAGATCATCTGATGCAGTTTGCTCATCTGAACAGTACTATATGCTAAAACTGTATGTATTGCCCCAAAGAGGCCCATAAGATTTAAGTTTGCACTTGAAAAATAAGAAATTGAAATATGGAATCTGATTATTTTTTTTGAGCCAATAAAGTTACTTATTATTCAGACACTTTTCATAATTTTCATTGCTACTTGCTAAAATCTAAGATCATATCGTATTTCTCACTCCGATACAAATACTTAGATGCTGAAAGTTCTAGAGCTAATAATAACTGTATTTTCAGTATATTAATAAGAAGAAAATAACTGGAAGTAAGACATACATTCGAATGCTTCAATTATTATGTAGCGATTATATAAGAAAATTATTTTATGACTTCTAAACGAACTATTTCCTAATGTACCCTATTAATTATTTTAACTGTGACTGGCTACGGAAAGACTTTTGCTGAAATTAGCTATTAAATGAACTGATTTCACTGTCTTTAATGTTATGTTAGTTACAGTCTGGAAGTATGCTGAAAAAGATTACTCACACTCCAATATGTTTGTCTATGAATCATCACAGACAATAAAACTTCCAGGAGAGACAGTTCATTTTTTTTGCATGACTTAAATGTACTTTTATTATAATCGCACATAGAAATAAAGGAGACCAGAGAAAACACAAATCTACACTGAGCAAACTTATAAACGCAACACTTTTGTGTTTGCCCCTATTTATCATGAGCTGAACGCAAAGATCTACAACTTTTTTTATGTACACAAAAGGCCTATTTCTCTCAAATTTGTCTGAATCTGTTAGTCCCCTTTCACACTGGGGCAGTTTGCAGGTGCTATTGGGCTAAAAATAGCGCCTGCAAACTGACCCGAAACAGCCGTTGCTGTATCTCCGGTGTGAAAGCCCGAGGGCTTTCACACTGGAGCGGTGCGCTAGCTGGACGGGAAAAAAAGTCCTGCTAGCAGCATCTTCAGAGCGGTGAAGGAGCAGTGTATACACCGCTCCTTCACCGCTCCTGCACATTGAAATGAATGTGGCAGCGCAGCTATACAGTCAGAAAAGCGCCTCTGCAGAGGTGCTTTGCGGTGGTTTTTAACCCTTTCTCGGATGCTAGTGGGGGATAAAACCGGCCCACTAGTGGCCGAATACCGCCGCTAAAATGATGGTAAAGCGCCGCTAATAATAGCAGCGGTTTACCGCCGATGAACCTCCCGCCACAGTGTGAAAGGGGCCTTAATGAGCACTTCTCCTTTGCCGAGATAATCCATCCACCTCACAGGTGTGACATATCAAGATGCTGATTAGACAGCATGATTATTGCACAGGTGTACCTTAGGCTGGCCACATTAAAAGGTCCCTCTAAAATGTGCAGTTTTATTACACAGCACAATGCCACAGATGTTGCAAGTTTTGAGGGAGCGTGCAATTGGCATGCTGACTGTAGGAATGTCCACCAGAGCTGTTGCCCTTGAATTGAATGTTCATTTCTCTACCATAAGCTGTCTCCATTTTTAAAATTGGATCTGATTATAATGATGTGTGAACCTTGGGTGAAAGTGAAAGTTGTGTGAATCTTGGATGAGAAAACCCATGAAAAGAGCCATTTGATTTTTATTCACCTTAGAATCTGTGGGACTCTGGGATTTCCTCTTTTCAGTGTTATTGCCTTTAGTCCTTATATATATGCAGTGTTAAAGTGGTAGCCTTAAGGTTTTTCACCTTAATGCATTATTAAGGTAAAAAAAACCTTCTGTGCTGCAGCGCCCCAGCCCCCCCCCCTTTTTCTTACCTGAGCCTGATCTGATTCAGTGATGTGCACAAGTGTAGCGACTCCAGTCTCTGTCTCTCTCTTCATTGGACAGATTGATAGCAGCAGGAGCTATTGGCTCCCGCTGCTGTCAATAAAATACTGTAATGTGGGAGCAGGGGGGGAGGAGTGCTTGCATGAGTGCCCCCATGGTAAGGGGCTTTTCATGGGGGCACCGGTTGAAGAGGTGGAGCCTGGAGTACCAGTGGGGGACCCAGGAAGAAGAGGATCGGGGCTGCTCTGTGCAACACTATTGCACAGAGCAGGTAAGTATAGATATGTTTGTTATTTTAATACAAAAAAAAAGCTTTACAGCCACAAGTTGTTACTTTCAGATAAACTAACATTCATAGTGTTATTAGAGTATATTTAGGATCCAATGATTGATATTATGCAATGAACATTCTTAGTGGTCAACAGTAGTTTCGGTACTGACTGGCTCAGCCTCCTTCTGCTTTTGGAAGTGTATCCAAACCCAAAACCCCAAAAATATGTATTGCAGTTTACCAGCTTTTTGATAGGGCAGCTGCATGCAACAGGTGATTCTGCCAGCAACACACTCCTGTCCTATGGTGACAACAACAGTTACTCAACCTACCGTATCAGCAGATAAGACAGAACAGGACAAGGCTAATGAAACCTTCCTTCTTCTTTTCTGTGATGCAGAAAGGCGGGTTTTTGTAGCCCTCAGAACAATGTAATTGATGGGAATGCAGCACAGGCAGAGAACACAGCTGACAAGATTTCTGGGAGAATAAAAGGTAATTTTTTTTTACCTTTTTAAAACAAACTTTCAAATGTAAATTTAACATACCAAGAAGGTGGCAAAGAAGAGTTGTTAGTGTTTATATACTCTTTAAGGATTCCCTGTAGATTTCTTTGGTTTGCACGCCTCAGGGAACCAGTGGGAGGTGCAGATCTTAAGCCTCGTACGCACGATCAGATTTTCCACAGATAAAACCCCAGACTTTTGTCCGTAGGCGTGTGCCTGGATTTTGTCTTTCATACAAACGGCAAGAAATTGTCGGCCAACAAACACGAATGTAGTGACGTACTACATGTTTTTTCAGCTCTTTAGCACCACCCTTTGGGCTCCTTCTGTTAATTTTTTGTTAGTAGAAGTTTGGTAAGTGTTGATTCGCGCTTTTCTTTTTGTGCTTTTCATTTAATGCCTTACAGTTCGCGCTTTTCATTTCATGCTTTTTAGTTTGTTTCTGAATGGCCGTTCGTCAACCAGACATGTTGCGGAATCGGAAGAGATAATGTGTTATTTATTATTGGCCTTGGAGTTATTGCCTTGACCCAAGTCCAGTCTAGGAACAGGAGGAGGAGGAGTTCTTGGACCAAAAATTAGTTCCTTTATTAATCATGACCAATTATGTCATATGCCTTTGCTGCGGGAGCTCCAGGAGAATAATCCAGATGATTTTCAGAATTATCTCCGGATGACGGACCCCTGCTTTCACCAACTCTTGGCATTGTTGACCCCCTATATTAAGAAGCAGGACACATATATGAGGCTTTTATTTTATTTTTTGGTTGAATAATAATAATTTGATTTGTTATATTTTCTATTTTCTATATTGTATTTTTGGATGCATGGAATGCACTTTTTGGTTAAATTCTATTTGCAGATAGCATGTCTAATTTTATTTGTTTTCTTTTTTAAATGCACAATAAAAAATTGTGGAGAATAATACTTGGCTATGTGTTTTACTTCAAATGACAATTTGGGAGTAGGCAGTTACATTTAAAAAAAATAAATAAGTATAAATATATAAATACAATATAAAATTAACACCAAAATAGTTGTATCTTTGAACTTAAAAAAAACTACGGAATAATGGTGTTGTGGTAAGTTGCCCAAAAAAACAAAAAGCATAATAATATTATTCTTGATATCACTAGAACAAAAGAGCCTTTGAAAATTTGTTTGCAATAACTCCATCAGTATCACCAGCAAAGCAGCTTCATTATTATCCCATTAAATAAGAAGAGAATGTGTGCTGCATTTGTAGATTTCATAATTTGCCATGTCATGAATAGGGATGAGCTTCATGTTCGACTCGAACATCGCATGTTCGACCATTCGTCGAATTGCAAATGTTATGAGCTGTTCGTGCCAAATTCGAGTGGCACGTCACAGCCCATAATTAACTGCGGCATCGCAGTGCATTGCTGGCTGATGATTGGCCAAGCATGCACTATGACCCGCATGCTTGGCCAATAACAGCACCGTCTGTACAGAGAGCCGTAATTGGCCAAAGCCATGGTAGCTTTGGCCAATTATGGCTCAGGGGTTTAGTACACGCCCCACACTATATAAGACCGCCTGCGTGGCGGCCTTGTGTAGTGTGTTGCGGCGGCAGAGAGACAGTGTCATTTGATTTAAGTTAGATAGAGTAGGCAGGCGAGTCAGTTAGCTGCACTTACAGTGTATTGTGTATATATATGCATATATGCATCCTAGGTGTTGTGTTTATATATATATATATATATATATATATATTCAGTTTAGCTAGATCCATTCCTGTTATTCTCTTCTTACTGACAGGCAGGCAGGTGTTTTTACAGTATTTACAGCTAGCTGAATAAAATTGCTGGTGTTCTTCTGATCCTATTAGTACCACAGGCAGGCAGCTGCAGTATTTACAGTTAGTGTAGTGCATCCTCTGCACAGTGTGCACCTAAAGCTACCAGAAGACAGTTGCTGTTGTTCTGATCCTATTAATACCACAGGCAGGCAGCTGCAGTATTTACAGTTAGTGTACTGTGTCCTCTGCACAGTGTGCACCTAAAGCTACCTGAAGAAAATTAGTGGTTTTCTTCTGATCCTATTAGTACCACGGGCAGGCAGCTACAGTATTTACAGTTAGTGTACTGTGTAATCTGCACAGTGTGCACCTAAAGCTACCTGAAGACAATTGCTGTTGTTCTGATCCTATTAATACCACAGGCAGGCAGCTGCAGTATTTACAGTTAGTGTACCGTGTCCTCTGCACATTGTGTACCTAAAGCTACCTGAAGACAATTGCTGGTGTTCTCATACTAATAATACTACAGGCAGGCAGTCGATTCTGCTAGCTGCAGTATCAGTATATATATACATCCCAGCTTTGTGCAGCTACATCTCACTGCAGGCCATTAGTATGTCTGGAAGGCCAACAAGGAGAGGCAGTCACAAGCCAATAAAAGAGGGCAAGCAGGCTCTGTGTCTAGAGGCAACAGTGCTGGTCATGGAGACGGTGCATCCTCATCAGCACGTGGCCGTGGGACACGCTTGTCCTTTTTTTCGGCAGCTGGCCGTGTTGAGCCGCAACATGCAGAAGACTTGGTAGAGTGGATGACCAAGCCGTCCTCATCCTCCTCATCCTCTCTCACCCAGGCTCAGGGTAATTTGTCTGGCAAAGCAGCTGCCAATGCGGCCTCTTCCCTCGGCTCAATGGCATCAGTCACTCCTTCCCTAGCCCCACCATGTCCTCCTGAGGAGTCCCCCGAACTGTTTGACCACAGTGTTGGGTACATGCTCCAGGAGGATGCCCAGCGTTTTGAAGGCTCCGATGATTGTACCCAGCTAGAGGAAGGCAGTAACGTGAGCCCAGAGAGAGGGGGTGCCCAAGAAGGACAGCAATCTGGGAGTCATGTTCCCCCAGCTGCAGCATACTGCCAGGTTTGCTCCATTGATGAGGAGGGAGGGGATGATGAGGTCACTGACTCCACATGGGTGCCTGATAGGAGAGAGGAGGAGGAGGAGGAGGCACATCTCCAACGAGGCAGGATGCCCTCCAGGGGCAAGCTTAAGGGCAGCACACCAACTGCCTCACACCGCAGAGCTCCGCATGTGCAGGGCGCTGCTGTCTCTGCACGTTATTCCAAAAGTTCTTTGGTGTGGGCCTTTTTTGAGACGAGTGCATCAGATCCCACCACTGCTATTTGCAACATATGTCTCAAGCGTATCTTGCGTGGCCAAAACATCACCTGCTTTGGCACCACTTGCTTGACCAGATATATGTCGACCCGCCATGCAGTTTGTTGGTAAGCGTACCTAAAAGACCCACACCAAAGAACAAAGTGGACCTCTCCTTGCTCCTCATCAGCTGGGATCTCCAACCCCACTATACCTTCAGTCCTCTCTGAAACCTGCACTGAGAGGAATGAAGGTGTAGAATTAGGTGTGTCACAGCCAAGTACTTGTGGGCAATCTGCTATCGGTACACCAACGTCAGATTGTACCAGGCGAATTTCCCTGCCCCAGCTGCTGTACCGCTGAAAGAAGTTCGCTCCCAGCCATCCACTTGCCCAGCAGTTGAATGCTAGCTTGGCTAAACTGCTAGCACTTCAACTGCTGCCTTTTCAGTTGGTAGACTCTGCCCCCTTCCGTGAGCTTGTGGAATGTGCGGTTCCTCAGTGGCAGGTTCCCAAACGCAACCTTTTCTCACAGAAGACGATTCCGGGTCTCTACCCGCATGTGGAAGGCAATGTCTTGGCCTTGCTGGACAGGGCGGTCAGTGGTAAGTAGGGATGAGCCGAACACCCCCCTGTTCGGTTCGCACCAGAACATGCGAACAGGAAAAAAATTCGTTCGAACACGCGAACGCCGTTAAAGTCTATGGGACACGAACATGAATAATCAAAAGTGCTAATTTTAAAGGCTAATATGCAAGTTATTGTCATAAAAAGTGTTTGGGGACCCGGGTCCTCCCCCAGGGGACATGAATCAATGCAAAAAAAAGTTTTAAAAACGGCCGTTTTTTCAGGAGCAGTGATTTTAATAATGCTTAAAGTCAAACAATAAAAGTGTAATATCCCTTTAAATTTCATACCTGGGGGGTGTCTATAGTATGCCTGTAAAGGGGCGCATGTTTCCCGTGTTTAGAACAGTCTGACAGCAAAGTGACATTTGGAAGGAAAAAACACATTTAAAACTACCGCGGCTATTGCATTGCCGACAATACACATAGAAGTTCATTGATAAAAACGGCATGGGAATTCCCCACAGGGGAACCCCGAACCAAAAAAAAAAAAAAAAAAAATGATGTGGGGGTCCCCCTAAATTCCATACAAGGCCCTTCAGGTCTGGTATGGATATTAAGGGGAACCCCAGCCAAAATTTAAAAAAAAAATTGACGTGGGGTTCCCCCTAAATTCCATACCAGACCCTTCAGGTCTGGTATGGATTTTAAGGGGAACCCCGCGCCAAAAAAAAAAAAAAAAAAAGGCGTGGGGTCCCCCTAAAAATCCATACCAGACCCTTATCCGAGCACGCAACCTGGCAGGCCGCAGGAAAAGAGGGGGGGACGAGAGTGCGGCCCCCCCCCCCTCCTGAACCGTACCAGGCCACATGCCCTCAACATTGGGAGGGTGCTTTGGGGTAGCCCCCCAAAACACCTTGTCCCCATGTTGATGAGGACAAGGGCCTCATCCTCACAACCGTGGCCGGTGGTTGTGAGGGTCTGCGGGCGGGGGGCTTATCGGAATCTGGAAGCCCCCTTTAACAAGGGGACCCCCAGATCCCGGCCCCCCCCCTGTGTGAAATGGTAAGGGGGTACTTACCCCTACCATTTCACTAAAAAACTGTCAAAAATGTTAAAAATGACAAGAGACAGTTTTTGACAATTCCTTTATTTAAATGCTTCTTCTTTCTTCTTTCTTCCTTCATCTTCTTCTTCTTCTGGTTCTTCTGGCTCTTCTGGTTCTTCCTCCGGCGTTCTCGTCCAGCATCTTCTCCGCGGCGTCTTCTATCTTCTTCTCCTCGGGCCGCTCCGCACCCATGGCATTTGGGGGGAGGCTCCCGCTCTTCTCTTCATCTTCTTCTCTTCTTCATCTTCTTCTTCATCTTCTTCTTCTTCTTTTTCTTCTTCTTCCTTCTTCTCTTCTTCTCTTCTTCCTGTCTTCTCCGGGCCGCTCCGCAATCCATGCTGTGGCATGGAGGGAGGCTCCCGCTGTGTGACGGCGTCTCTTCGTCTGACGGTTCTTAAATAACGGGGGGCGGGGCCACCCGGTGACCCCGCCCCCCTCTGACGCACGGTGACATGACGGGACTTTCCTGTGGCATTCCCCGTGACGTCACAGGGAAGTCCCTCAAGTCACCGTGCGTCAGAGGGGGGCGGGGTCACCGGATGGCCCCGCCCCCCGTTATTTAAGAACCGTCAGACGAAGAGACGCCGTCACACAGCGGGAGCCTCCCTCCATGCCACAGCATGGATTGCGGAGCGGCCCGGAGAAGACAGGAAGAAGAGAAGAAGAGAAGAAGGAAGAAGAAGAAAAAGAAGAAGAAGAAGATGAAGAAGAAGATGAAGAAGAGAAGAAGATGAAGAGAAGAGCGGGAGCCTCCCCTCATGCCATGGGTGCGGAGCGGCCCGAGGAGAAGAAGATAGAAGACGCCGCGGAGAAGATGCTGGACGAGAACGCCGGAGGAAGAACCAGAAGAGCCAGAAGAACCAGAAGAAGAAGAAGATGAAGGAAGAAAGAAGAAGCATTTAAATAAAGGAATTGTCAAAAACTGTCTCTTGTCATTTTTAACATTTTTGACAGTTTTTTAGTGAAATGGTAGGGGTAAGTACCCCCTTACCATTTCACACAGGGGGGGGGCCGGGATCTGGGGGTCCCCTTGTTAAAGGGGGCTTCCAGATTCCGATAAGCCCCCCGCCCGCAGACCCTCACAACCACCGGCCACGGTTGTGAGGATGAGGCCCTTGTCCTCATCAACATGGGGACAAGGTGTTTTGGGGGGCTACCCCAAAGCACCCTCCCAATGTTGAGGGCATGTGGCCTGGTACGGTTCAGGAGGGGGGGGGGCCGCACTCTCGTCCCCCCCTCTTTTCCTGCGGCCTGCCAGGTTGCGTGCTCGGATAAGGGTCTGGTATGGATTTTTAGGGGGACCCCACGCCTTTTTTTTTTTTTTTTTTTGGCGCGGGGTTCCCCTTAAAATCCATACCAGACCTGAAGGGTCTGGTATGGAATTTAGGGGGAACCCCACGTCAATTTTTTTTTTAAATTTTGGCTGGGGTTCCCCTTAATATCCATACCAGACCTGAAGGGCCTTGTATGGAATTTAGGGGGACCCCCACATCATTTTTTTTTTTTTTTTTTTTGGTTCGGGGTTCCCCTGTGGGGAATTACAATGCCGTTTTTATCAATGAACTTCTATGTGTATTGTCGGCAATGCAATAGCCGCGGGTAGTTTTAAATGAGTTTTTTCCTTCCAAATGTCATTTTGCTGTCAGACTGTTCTAAACACAGGAAACATGCGCCCCTTTACAGGCATACTATAGACACCCCCCAGGTACGAAATTTAAAGGGATATTACACTTTTATTGTTTGACTTTAAGCATTAATAAAATCACTGCTCCTGAAAAAACGGCCGTTTTTAAAACTTTTTTTTGCATTGATCCATGTCCCCTGGGGCAGGACCCGGGTCCCCAAACACTTTTTATGACAATAACTTGCATATAAGCCTTTAAAATTAGCACTTTTGATTTCTCCCATAGACTTTTAAAGGGTGTTCCGCGGCATTCGAATTTGCCGCGAACACCCCAAATTGTTCGCTGTTCGGCGAACTTGCGAACAGCCAATGTTCGAGTAGAACATGAGTTCGACTCGAACTCGAAGCTCATCCCTAGTGGTAAGGTGCATATTACCGCTGACTCATGGTCCAGCAGGCATGGACAGGGACATTATCTATCTTTCACGGCACACTGCGTGACTATTCTGGCAGGACAGGGTGCAGTAGTGTTGGAGGTTGATCCGCCACCACGCCTCCAAAATTCTACTAGTGGTGATTCTGCCACTCCTCTCTCCTCCACCCCTCCTCTTCTTCTTCCTCCATGTCCTCTTCTTGTGCTGATTTGTCCTCGGAACCAGCGGTACTCCGTAGGCGTTCAAGGGGCTCTGCAAGCACGCAGGCAAAAAGATGCCATGCAGTGCTTGAGCTGGTGTGCTTGGGGGAGAGGAGCCACACTGGGGCAGAGATTCTGTCAGCTCTGTATGGGCAGGTTCAGAGGTGGTTGATGCCACACCAGCTTAAGGCGGGTATGGTGGTTTGCAACAATGGCACCAACCTCCTCTCCGCCCTCCGACAGGGACAACTGACCCATGTGCCCTGTTTGGCTCACATCCTTAACTTGGTGATGCAGCGGTTCTTGGGCAGGTACCCGGGCTTACAGGATGTCCTGAGGCAGGCCAGGAAAGTCTGTGTGCATTTTCGCAGGTCATATAATGCCAGTGCTCAACTGGCTGACCTCCAAAAGGAATTTAACCTGCCCAAGAACCGCCTAATCTGTGACATGACCAGGTGGAACTCAACATTGGCCATGCTGCAGCAGCTGCACATGCAGCAGAGGGCCATCAATGAGTACCTGTGGGACTATGGCACCAGGACAGTGTCAGGGGACCTTGGTTTTTTTCCCAATGCTAGTAGGCTATGATCAGGGATGCATGCACTGTCCTGTCACCATTTGAGGAGGCCACGAGTATGGTAAGCAGTGACAGTGCATGCATCAGTGACACTGTCCCTCTTGTCCACCTGTTGGAGCACATGTTGCGTGGAATAATGGACAGGGCACTTGATGCAGAACAGAGGGAGGAAGATGAGAACTCCCTTACCACTCAAGGCCCCCTTTATCCAGACAGTGTTCCTGCGTGCCCGCCGATCACACAGGCAGAGGACGAGGAGGAGCAGGATTGTGTCAGCAGTGAGGTGGAGCCTGCCGCTCAGCATCAGCAGCAGTCTTCAAGGGATCATTTACAGTCTGAAGAAATCTATGGACTTGTACATGGCTGGGAAGAGGTGGCTGCTGATCATGTCCTCCTTCATGACCCAGAGGACTCTGGACCGAATGCCTCAGCAAACCTACGCTGCATGGCCTCCCTGATCCTGCAAAGCCTGTGGAAGGATCCTCGTATTTGTGGTATCAAAGGGAGGGATGATTACTGGCTGGCAACCCTCCTTGATCCACGTTCAAAGGGTAAGGTTGCGGACCTTATCTTGCCGTTGCAGAGGGAGCAGAGGACGAAACATCTTCGGGAGGTCTTGCAGAAAGGTTTGTGCAACTCATTTCCAGAGCCTGGGAGGTTACAATTTCCTGGTCCTCCTGGACAACGTGTTGCTGAGGCTTCGGTCAGTCACAGAGGGAGCAGTGGAGAAGGTGGCCGTCTGATCGATGTGTTCAGACAATTTTTTAGTCTGCAGCCTCAAGGTCTGATCGGTTCCAGCAACCATCACCAGCGTCTGATTCACATGGTGCAGGATTACCTAGGAGCAAGATCAGACTTAGACACCTTTCCCACCGGAAATCCTCTGGGTTACTGGGTCTTGAAAATGGATCACTGGCCAGAGCTTGCACAGTATGCAATTGAGCTACTTGCCTGTCCTGCATCCAGCGCTCTTTCGGAACGCACATTCAGTGCTGCTGGAGGCTTTGTAACTGATCACAGGGTGCGCCTGTCCACCGAATTGGTCGTTTGGCTGACCTTCACAAAAATGAATCAGTCTTGGATCACCAGCTACCAAGCACCTGACTGCCTATGCTGATGCTGAGTGACTATCCTGTTATGCTGAGTGACAATCCTCTTCCTCCTCAATTTTCATGCTGATAGCTTTGTAAGAAAATTTTTGGTTCTGGGCACCGCCACCAATGGCCAATGCCCAATTTTTCTGCCCCTGTTTAACAGGGGCATGTAATTACAATTTTTGATGCAATACTTTGCAGCATAGCTAATTCCTGCACTCCAACTATAGTATCTGTGAGGGGTTGCAGTGTTTTGGCACCAGCACCAGTGCCCAAGGCCCAATTTTCAGCCTACCACCACCAGTGCCTAAGTGCGTAAGTGCGTTTTTCTGCCCCTGTTCAACAGGGACATGTAATTACAATTCTTGATCTAATATTTCACAGCAGAGCCCATTCCTGCTCCCACCAAGAGTAACTGTAAGGGCTTACAGTGTTGGGCAACACCACCACCACCACCAAAGGCCCAATTTTTCTACCACTGTTCAACAATGGCATGTAATTACAATTTTTGATCTAATATTTAACAGCACGGCCCGTTCCTGCGCTCACCAAGAGTAACTGTAAGGGCTTACAGTCAGAGGCATATCTAGTGAAAATGGAGCCTATGGCAAGCACTGAAACTGCACCCCTTTCAAACATTTGAAACCCATCTTTCAGATAACCTTAACAAAAAAAAAAACACCTAACAAAACGACAAGGCAAATTTTCAAAATATAAAATTGTAGTATATTAGTGATAGTGACACCCCCTATTGTAAGTGGAGTTATTTTAATTTTTGAGGGGGTGTTACCATCACTTTTATATTGCAACTTGTTATCAAAAATCTTTTGAGGGGATGTCAAGGTCACTAATATGCTGCAATTTTATATTTTGATATTGTTATTTGTTTGAAAGATATCAAGTTGTATATTTGGTTTACAGGAAACCACATATACAGTATACGGTATTCAGAGGGAGGGCTCCACCGTCACTTAAAGTGGAAGTAAACTTCCTTTACTGCCTTTTACATATAGGTAAGTCTATAATAAGGCTTACCTATAGGTACAGTAAATATCTCCTAAACATGTACAGTTTAGAAGGTATTTACATTACAGAAACCCTGTGCCATAAACGGTGACTCCCGACTTCATCATGGCTCAGGCCAGTCACAGAGCCTGCGAACCCAGAAGCAAGATGAGTAAAAATGAGAGCGCCTTCTGCGCTGACTTCTGGGTGCGGAAGGGTTTGTTTTTTTAAGGTAAGTTTAACATTATGTGCTAGTATGCTATCCATACTAGCAGATTATACCTTTACTTTGCATGGTGAAAAAAAAAAAAGTCCAGCAGTATACAACCGCTTTAAATTATGCAATTACATTTAAATTGAAACACTAAGGTGAAGAAGGAAGCACAGCATTGTATTTTATTATAATATTTACAGTGTTTATACTGGTTATGGCAAGAGGGAAAAAAGGGAGGGGGGGGGAAGATGGAAGGGGGAGGAGAGAGAACTAGGGGGGAGGGAAGGGAGGAGAGAGAGAGAGAGAGAGAGAGGGGGGGCAGGGGGGAGGGAGAGAGAAGAGGAATACAGAATACATCAGAAAGTACAGAGAGAATAAAGAGAGGAGCATTGTAGTAAATGTTACTTCCTATGCACATTCTCCACATTACCTTCACCTGAATGCATTCTTCTGCTTGTCTTACTCATTTCTCCTCCTTCTCTGCCCCCTCCCCAGTCCCCACGGCAGCTCGGCTCTTTCTCAATCTCCAGGCTCCAGCATGGCGCCAGTACTCTGTACTTCTCAATCAAAGGGGGCGGCTTGAGAAAGGGGCGGGTTACAGCAGCGCCCATTGGCTCAGTAAGCAGCAGGAGGTGGAGCACCTCCTGCTGTTAACTCTTTCTTGTCCTGTGGCAGCCGTTCATATAATATGAGGCTGCTGGTTCCTTTCTTCTGCTTCTATATAGTCAATGACAGGACAGTAGGGGGGAATCTACAGGGCGCTCCTATACACACACAGAGCCACTGGGAGAGAAGAGCTGCAGTGTGAGGACTATGAAGATGGAGAGGAGGGAGAGCACAGCGCACCTCCCGGCTCCTTTCCCCTCTCCTGCATGGCAGCCTATTTTGCAAATAACCCTAGGGGGACACCACTGCCTAAACTCCTCTCTCCCTTTGATTCTTGTGCATGTCGGAGAAGATGCAGGGAGGAGGTGGATGGAGGCAGTTAAATCTCTGCTTTGAATGCTGATCTCCGCCTCTCTCCTCCGTGACGTCACTGGTTGTTAGATGCCAGGCGGGCCATGCCTAGCAACCAGTTCTGAGGAGTCCTGAGGAGTCCCCCAAACTGTTTGACCACAGAGGAGTCCTGAGGAGTCCCCCGAACTGTTTGACCACAGTGTTGGGTACATGCTCCAGGAGGATGCCCAGCGTTTTGAAGGCTCCGATGATTGTACCCAGCTAGAGGAAGGCAGTAACGTGAGCCCAGAGAGAGGGGGTGCCCAAGAAGGACAGCAATCTGGGAGTCATGTTCCCCCAGCTGCAGCATACTGCCAGGTTTGCTCCATTGATGAGGAGGGAGGGGATGATGAGGTCACTGACTCCACATGGGTGCCTGATAGGAGAGAGGAGGAGGAGGAGGAGGCACATCTCCAACGAGGCAGGATGCCCTCCAGGGGCAAGCTTAAGGGCAGCACACCAACTGCCTCACACCGCAGAGCTCCGCATGTGCAGGGCGCTGCTGTCTCTGCACGTTATTCCAAAAGTTCTTTGGTGTGGGCCTTTTTTGAGATGAGTGCATCAGATCCCACCACTGCTATTTGCAACATATGTCTCAAGCGTATCTTGCGTGGCCAAAACATCACCTGCTTTGGCACCACATGCTTGACCAGATATATGTCGACCCGCCATGCAGTTTGTTGGTAAGCGTACCTAAAAGACCCACACCAAAGAACAAAGTGGACCTCTCCTTGCTCCTCATCAGCTGGGATCTCCAACCCCACTATACCTTCAGTCCTCTCTGAAACCTGCACTGAGAGAAATGAAGGTGTAGAATTAGGTGTGTCACAGCCAAGTACTTGTGGGCAATCTGCTATCGGTACACCAACGTCAGATTGTACCAGGCGAATTTCCCTGCCCCAGCTGCTGTACCGCTGAAAGAAGTTCGCTCCCAGCCATCCACTTGCCCAGCAGTTGAATGCTAGCTTGGCTAAACTGCTAGCACTTCAACTGCTGCCTTTTCAGTTGGTAGACTCTGCCCCCTTCCGTGAGCTTGTGGAATGTGCGGTTCCTCAGTGGCAGGTTCCCAAACGCAACCTTTTCTCACAGAAGACGATTCCGGGTCTCTACCCGCATGTGGAAGGCAATGTCTTGGCCTTGCTGGACAGGGCGGTCAGTGGTAAGGTGCATATTACCGCTGACTCATGGTCCAGCAGGCATGGACAGGGACATTATCTATCTTTCACGGCACACTGCGTGACTATTCTGGCAGGACAGGGTGCAGTAGTGTTGGAGGTTGATCCGCCACCACGCCTCCAAAATTCTACTAGTGGTGATTCTGCCACTCCTCTCTCCTCCACCCCTCCTCTTCTTCTTCCTCCATGTCCTCTTCTTGTGCTGATTTGTCCTCGGAACCAGCGGTACTCCGTAGGCGTTCAAGGGGCTCTGCAAGCACGCAGGCAAAAAGATGCCATGCAGTGCTTGAGCTGGTGTGCTTGGGGGACAGGAGCCACACTGGGGCAGAGATTCTGTCAGCTCTGTATGGGCAGGTTCAGAGGTGGTTGACGCCACACCAGCTTAAGGCGGGTATGGTGGTTTGCAACAATGGCACCAACCTCCTCTCCGCCCTCCGACAGGGACAACTGACCCATGTGCCCTGTTTGGCTCACATCCTTAACTTGGTGATGCAGCGGTTCTTGGGCAGGTACCCGGGCTTACAGGATGTCCTGAGGCAGGCCAGGAAAGTCTGTGTGCATTTTCGCAGGTCATATAATGCCAGTGCTCAACTGGCTGACCTCCAAAAGGAATTTAACCTGCCCAAGAACCGCCTAATCTGTGACATGACCAGGTGGAACTCAACATTGGCCATGCTGCAGCAGCTGCACATGCAGCAGAGGGCCATCAATGAGTACCTGTGGGACTATGGCACCAGGACAGTGTCAGGGGACCTTGGTTTTTTTCCCAATGCTAGTAGGCTATGATCAGGGATGCATGCACTGTCCTGTCACCATTTGAGGAGGCCACGAGTATGGTAAGCAGTGACAGTGCATGCATCAGTGACACTGTCCCTCTTGTCCACCTGTTGGAGCACATGTTGCGTGGAATAATGGACAGGGCACTTGATGCAGAACAGAGGGAGGAAGATGAGAACTCCCTTACCACTCAAGGCCCCCTTTATCCAGACAGTGTTCCTGCGTGCCCGCCGATCACACAGGCAGAGGACGAGGAGGAGCAGGATTGTGTCAGCAGTGAGGTGGAGCCTGCCGCTCAGCATCAGCAGCAGTCTTCAAGGGATCATTTACAGTCTGAAGAAATCTATGGACTTGTACATGGCTGGGAAGAGGTGGCTGCTGATCATGTCCTCCTTCATGACCCAGAGGACTCTGGACCGAATGCCTCAGCAAACCTACGCTGCATGGCCTCCCTGATCCTGCAAAGCCTGTGGAAGGATCCTCGTATTTGTGGTATCAAAGGGAGGGATGATTACTGGCTGGCAACCCTCCTTGATCCACGTTCAAAGGGTAAGGTTGCGGACCTTATCTTGCCGTTGCAGAGGGAGCAGAGGACGAAACATCTTCGGGAGGTCTTGCAGAAAGGTTTGTGCAACTCATTTCCAGAGCCTGGGAGGTTACAATTTCCTGGTCCTCCTGGACAACGTGTTGCTGAGGCTTCGGTCAGTCACAGAGGGAGCAGTGGAGAAGGTGGCCGTCTGATCGATGTGTTCAGACAATTTTTTAGTCTGCAGCCTCAAGGTCTGATCGGTTCCAGCAACCATCACCAGCGTCTGATTCACATGGTGCAGGATTACCTAGGAGCAAGATCAGACTTAGACACCTTTCCCACCGGAAATCCTCTGGGTTACTGGGTCTTGAAAATGGATCACTGGCCAGAGCTTGCACAGTATGCAATTGAGCTACTTGCCTGTCCTGCATCCAGCGCTCTTTCGGAACGCACATTCAGTGCTGCTGGAGGCTTTGTAACTGATCACAGGGTGCGCCTGTCCACCGAATTGGTCGTTTGGCTGACCTTCACAAAAATGAATCAGTCTTGGATCACCAGCTACCAAGCACCTGACTGCCTATGCTGATGCTGAGTGACTATCCTGTTATGCTGAGTGACAATCCTCTTCCTCCTCAATTTTCATGCTGATAGCTTTGTAAGAAAATTTTTGGTTCTGGGCACCGCCACCAGTGGCCAATGCCCAATTTTTCTGCCCCTGTTTAACAGGGGCATGTAATTACAATTTTTGATGCAATACTTTGCAGCATAGCTAATTCCTGCACTCCAACTATAGTATCTGTGAGGGGTTGCAGTGTTTTGGCACCAGCACCAGTGCCCAAGGCCCAATTTTCAGCCTACCACCACCAGTGCCTAAGTGCGTAAGTGCGTTTTTCTGCCCCTGTTCAACAGGGACATGTAATTACAATTCTTGATCTAATATTTCACAGCAGAGCCCATTCCTGCTCCCACCAAGAGTAACTGTAAGGGCTTACAGTGTTGGGCAACACCACCACCACCACCAAAGGCCCAATTTTTCTACCACTGTTCAACAATGGCATGTAATTACAATTTTTGATCTAATATTTAACAGCACGGCCCGTTCCTGCGCTCACCAAGAGTAACTGTAAGGGCTTACAGTCAGAGGCATATCTAGTGAAAATGGAGCCTATGGCAAGCACTGAAACTGCACCCCTTTCAAACATTTGAAACCCATCTTTCAGATAACCTTAACAAAAAAAAAAACACCTAACAAAACGACAAGGCAAATTTTCAAAATATAAAATTGTAGTATATTAGTGATAGTGACACCCCCTATTGTAAGTGGAGTTATTTTAATTTTTGAGGGGGTGTTACCATCACTTTTATATTGCAACTTGTTATCAAAAATCTTTTGAGGGGATGTCAAGGTCACTAATATGCTGCAATTTTATATTTTGATATTGTTATTTGTTTGAAAGATATCAAGTTGTATATTTGGTTTACAGGAAACCACATATACAGTATACGGTATTCAGAGGGAGGGCTCCACCGTCACTTAAAGTGGAAGTAAACTTCCTTTACTGCCTTTTACATATAGGTAAGTCTATAATAAGGCTTACCTATAGGTACAGTAAATATCTCCTAAACATGTACAGTTTAGAAGGTATTTACATTACAGAAACCCTGTGCCATAAACGGTGACTCCCGACTTCATCATGGCTCAGGCCAGTCACAGAGCCTGCGAACCCAGAAGCAAGATGAGTAAAAATGAGAGCGCCTTCTGCGCTGACTTCTGGGTGCGGAAGGGTTTGTTTTTTTAAGGTAAGTTTAACATTATGTGCTAGTATGCTATCCATACTAGCAGATTATACCTTTACTTTGCATGGTAAAAAAAAAAAAAGTCCAGCAGTATACAACCGCTTTAAATTATGCAATTACATTTAAATTGAAACACTAAGGTGAAGAAGGAAGCACAGCATTGTATTTTATTATAATATTTACAGTGTTTATACTGGTTATGGCAAGAGGGAAAAAAGGGAGGGGGGGGGGAGATGGAAGGGGGAGGAGAGAGAACTAGGGGGGAGGGAAGGGAGGAGAGAGAGAGAGAGAGAGAGAGGGGGGGCAGGGGGGAGGGAGAGAGAAGAGGAATACAGAATACATCAGAAAGTACAGAGAGAATAAAGAGAGGAGCATTGTAGTAAATGTTACTTCCTGTGCACATTCTCCACATTACCTTCACCTGAATGCATTCTTCTGCTTGTCTTACTCATTTCTCCTCCTTCTCTGCCCCCTCCCCAGTCCCCACGGCAGCTCGGCTCTTTCTCAATCTCCAGGCTCCAGCATGGCGCCAGTACTCTGTACTTCTCAATCAAAGGGGGCGGCTTGAGAAAGGGGCGGGTTACAGCAGCGCCCATTGGCTCAGTAAGCAGCAGGAGGTGGAGCACCTCCTGCTGTTAACTCTTTCTTGTCCTGTGGCAGCCGTTCATATAATATGAGGCTGCTGGTTCCTTTCTTCTGCTTCTATATAGTCAATGACAGGACAGTAGGGGGGAATCTACAGGGCGCTCCTATACACACACAGAGCCACTGGGAGAGAAGAGCTGCAGTGTGAGGACTATGAAGATGGAGAGGAGGGAGAGCACAGCGCACCTCCCGGCTCCTTTCCCCTCTCCTGCATGGCAGCCTATTTTGCAAATAACCTAGGGGGACACCACTGCCTAAACTCCTCTCTCCCTTTGATTCTTGTGCATGTCGGAGAAGATGCAGGGAGGAGGTAGATGGAGGCAGTTAAATCTCTGCTTTGAATGCTGATCTCCGCCTCTCTCCTCCGTGACGTCACTGGTTGTTAGATGCCAGGCGGGCCATGCCTAGCAACCAGTTTGGCCTGTGAGCCAGGGGCCAGTGGTGAACAACCTAAAGCAGTCTCCACTGGCCAAGATCCCACCCCAGGCTGACAATGAGTAACAGTGGCGATATCAGGGCCATTTTAATTAGAGATCTCTGCAAGTGCCTTGCTGCCCAGCCACTCAGGAGCACCCCCTTCATATGGCACCCATGGCACTTGCCATATCTGCCATACCCTGGATACGCCACTGCTTACAGTGTTGTGACAACACCTAAGGCCCCAATTTCTGCAGAGTATATAGGGCAGGCCCCTACTTTCAATCATCCAACTTACAAACGACTCCTACTTGCAAACGGAAGGAGACAACAGGAAGCGAGATGAAATTCTCTCCTGTAAGAGTTAATATGGGAAAAACATGTCTCCTCTTCACTGATGCTTTATCACTAATCCTTGTTTCACTAAAAACCTCAAATTTTCAAAAAACATTTGTCATTGAGACAGAAAGTGAGGTGAAATCTTCTGAAGAGGTGCACAGACAGCAAAACAAATGTTACAGGGGTGATAACCCTTCCCTATGTTTTCCAAAAAGCTTAACAATAGATTTTTTGGCTTGAGCTACACTTTAAAAATGTACCAGTTCAAAATTACAAACAGATTCTACTTAACAACAAACCTACAGTCCCTGTCTTGTTTGCACCACCTGTATACTGCTGTTCAGATTATATAGGGCCTGGGCGCCCCACGCCTTTACTTTTTTTAATTTGGGTGCAGGGTTCAATATCCATACAAGACCCAAAGGGCCTGGTAATGGACTGGGGGGGGGGGGGGGTACCCATGCCTTTTGTCTCACTGATTTTCATTCATATTGCCAGGACCCGACATTACATTAAAGCCGCAAGCAGTTTTACATGACTTTTATTCCTTTAAAAATGTCATTTTGTGCAAGGACTGTTCTAAGCACTTTTTCACTTTAAGCATCATTAAAATCACTGCCCCCAAAAAAACGGCCATTTTTAAAACTTTTTTTTGCATTGATACATGTTCCCTGTGGCAGGACCCGGGTCCCCAAACCCTTTTTAGGACAATAACTTGCATATTAGCCTTTAAAATAAGCATTTTTGATTTTGAACATTTGAGTCCCATAGACTTTAATGGGGTTCTAAAGTTCGAGCAAACTTTCAGTCCGTTGGCAGGTTCTGGTGCAATCCCTGTCCCTAGTCACGAATGTTAATTCTCCATTGCAAACCCTAGTTTACAAGACCGACTGCTTCTGGCTTCTGAGCATGCATTTTTGTACTGTGGACTTTTGTCCGACGGACTTGTGTACCCACACTTGGAAAATCTGACAACAGACATTTGTCCGCGGAAAATTTTAAAACCTGTCATCCAACATTTGTCCACGGAAAATCCAACAACAATTGTCCGATGGAGCATACAAATGGTCGGATTTTCCTCCAACAGCCTGTCATCACACATTTCCCGTCAGAAAATCCGATCATGTGTACGATGCTTTAGAGTTGCATACATTAAAGAGGTAGTATGAGTTGTTTTCCTGTTGGGTGCTTTGAGTTATTTACTCATTATATTCATCTCACTCTTCTGCACTTTTTAATTCAGAAGATACTTACACATATTGATGCATTCCATGTTCAGGGTCAGGTAACAATCAACAGGCTTTTGAGTAAGCATAATATTTCTTGAAGCGGAACTAAACTCTCTCAATCAACATTAACTATTTTTAATCCATAGGCTGTTAGCCTTGGTAAATAGATAGGAAGGTATATTGCCTTAAACTTTTTTTTTAAATTTCTTCAGTTGCTTCCTGGTTTCTTGCCTAGGCCAAAAATATGTCATACATCTCATGAGTTGTCATGGGATTTTTGTTTTCTTTCACCTGGAGGGGGGGAGGATGGAATTTTTCAGCTAGGCAAACCTTCTTGTGTAGATGTCCGAGCTAAGGGAGATAGATTCCAGGAAGTCAATGTTACATGAATCATCTGACCTTGCTCTATATGGCCATGGCTAGAAATGCTAGAGCAGTGGTTCTCAACTCCTGTCCTCAGGACCCACTAACAGGCAAGATTTTAAGTATTACCTTGGGAGATGCAGACTAGAATACTGCAATCACTGAGCAGCAAACTATATCACCTGTGATGTATTTCAGTTATGTTGCAAACCTGGCCTGTTAGTGGGTCCTGTGGACAGAAGTTGGGAACCACTGTGCTAGAAGGATGTTTTTTTCTTGACAAAATAAAGGATGTAGACATGGATGGATGGATGAATTTGCTTTGAATATTATAAATGAATTAAATAGCATTTGCAATGTTTGGTGCTCATATACAGGTAGTATCCTACTAGTGGAAAACATTCATGCTGTAGGTGGCATGCTACCTCCAGAGCTTGACAAGCTTACCATGACAGAATTTGCACACCCTAGTGGTTCCTTCTAAACATTATAGAAGGCACAGTGATTGGGCAATTAGCCAGAAATATCTGCTACTTTGGACTCCAGTGACATTTGGAAGGGATGTATTTTAGTAATACTACACATTGATTTAATGGCTTTTAGACGTGCGATTCAATTAATTTCCGAATCTCCAAAACACAATAGTAATGAATTTCATCTAATCCAAAATAAATTATAAGGAAAACAACTAATTAATTTGTATTCATTTGTTTCATTCAGTTAACAGGTTGCAATAGTTTGGGCCTTTTATTCTAGAGAACATAGTGTGAATTATAAAAAATGCACTACATAATACATATGAAATGGAAACATTGCTATAAATAGTTACAGTAAGGTATAAAAGTGAAATAAGATGATTCCTACTTATTGTGGATGGAGGTGGATCCATCAGTATCGCCGAATCATGACATAATGAATGAATTTGCATCTATCGAAACTACTTCCAAAAATATGGGCCGATTCAGAACAACGAATATACAAAACGAATCCAAATTCAAATATACAAAAACAAATTCCTGAAAACAAATTATTCTAACATAACGAATATGATAGAAAAAAAATAATGATTAACTTAACAAATGAATATAGAATGAAATAAAACTTTTTTTTTTTTTTTTAATACATTTTTATTATATTCAGCAAAGATAAAAAGCAACATTTGGTACAAAAGAGAAATGTTAGTAAAATGACTGGTAAGTACATTTGACAATATGAGTAATGAGTTGAGAATCACATTGTGGAAGCCCATGCAAATGTTGTAGGTACTCATAGGGGAACAAATAGTAAGATGAATTAATGTTGTCTGACATCGCGTTCCCTATGCAGGTAATGGTTGCAGTAGGCCAGCTAAGCAGAGTAATGCCCCGTACACACGGTCGGATTTTCCGACGGAAAATGTGTGATAGGACCTTGTTGTCGGAAATTCCGACCTTGTGTAGGCTCCATCACACATTTTCCATCGGATTTTCCGACACACAAAGTTTGAGAGCAGGCTATAAAATTTTCCGGCAACAAAATCCGTTGTCGGAAATTCCGATCGTGTGTACACAAATCCGACGGACAAAGTGCCACGCATGCTCAGAATAAATAAAGAGATGAAAGCTATTGGCCACTGCCCCGTTTATAGTCCCGACGTACGTGTTTTACGTCACCGCGTTCAGAATGATCGGATTTTCCAACAACTTTGTGTGACCGTGTGTATGCAAGACAAGTTTGAGCCAACATCCGTCTGAAAAAATCCTAGGATTTTGTTGTCGGAATGTCCGAACAAATTCCGACCGTGTGTACGGAGCATAACTCATTTTGTACATGCAATGTTACATGGGCATTGAGTCATTCTGCAGAAACTATTCTCAATATAGTTGAACTATAGTCATTTAACAGATCTCACACTTTAGAAGAAAGAATGAGAAGAGGGATGAAAGAGGAAAAAAGAGAATAGAAGAGTAGATACAGACTCACCGATCCCCCAGATCAGCCACCTATCTCCTTAAGAGAAACAGAGTATTGGTAAGCGCAAACACACAAGTTCATATATAACAGGAGGTATAAAGGGCTGAGCAACTTAGTCCATAGGGGACAGGCTGGAAGTTCAAGGGTTAAGCAGTAACCGGTAAAGTGATGGTTAAAATAGGCTGGTAAGCTAGGAGGCTGCTGTCCTCAGAGAGCTGGCTCTGGGATGGATGAGAGAGGGGTAGAGAAGGAAGCACCACCTGAGTGTAGTATTAACAAATGATTTTTAATGACACCAGATAAAAACACACTTACAGAATAAAAACATATAAAAATGTAAAATATACAGATGAGCCTTTTTATATGTTTTTATTCTGTAAGTGTGTTTTTACCTGGTGTCAATAAAAATCATTTGTTAATACTACACTCAGGTGGCGCTTCCTTCTCTACCCACCTATCTTCTTAAGAATCGGCCATTCCTGGAATCAAAAATATACATGGCAGGCCCAGGGTACCAGATTGCTTCAAACTTTTTAACAGAATCTAACCAGGTGCTAACAATTTTTTTTTGAGTCATTATCCAAGAGATCTTCCTTTTGGTTGCCACAATGGAGACCCTGGGTTGTTGCCATGCTTTAGCTATAGATATTTTGGCTCCCAGGAAGATGAAAGAGATTAGCAGCTGAGTGTGTTTGAGAATTTTCAAGATTGGGGAAATTCCCACCATACATGTAACATTGAGTCCAGCAGGTGACATCCCCTGAAGCACTGGGGAGAGGAGGAGGGAAACATGTTAGCAAGTCTTGTTGGGAACAGGTACCATCTTGTGAGAATTTTGAGATTCGCTTCGATCAGAGATATGTTACTGATACCTTTAAATGATCTAGAGGGAAATCTGTTCCAGTCCTCCAACTCCCAGTGGTTCTGAAGGTCCCTCTCCCATGCCAACATATGTGGAAGTTTATTGGAGTTCGTTGCCAGTGACGAGTAGGATTATTGATATACCCCTCTCTGCTCCACAGCCTGGCCACACCATTTCTCATATGCCGTGAAGTTTGGGGGACTAGGTTTGCTCTTCCAGATCCTATGTAAGAAGTGTGAAATTTGAAAGTATCTGACCTCTCAGTGGTTGGCATTTTGAGTTTACTAATGCAGTGATTCAGTGAGATTGGACCCAGAGAGGTGAAAAAGTGGCCAATGCGGAACAGTCTTTTATCTAGCCACCATTTGAAGGCCCTGATATCGTTGCCTGGGGTAACCTGAGGGTTGTGGAAAATATGAGCAAGTGGTTGGATCTCAGAGACTAGAGAAGGAAGATTACGGAAAGTATCCCACAGTGATATCGATTGGGATAAGGTCAGAGCAATGATTGGGGGCGGTGCTTCGGGGAGCACCAAAGTAAGTAGTCCAGCGTGAATGTAGGAACCGCTTGTCTCTCTATCTGTACCCAATCTGTTTTCTCTAAGCGAGAGTATATTGTTGATATTTGCGCTAATTGGGCCGACTGATAGTACCACAGTAGGTTTGGGAGCCCCAGACCTCTCCCGGCCCTGTGGCTAAAGAGGACTTGTTTTGAGAGGCGGTGTCCTGTTTTGCCCCAGATATAATTAATTATCTTGCTTTGAAAGCTCAGAATGTGATCCCTTCTAATAGGAATTGGAAGGTATCGAAAGAGATAGAGTAATCGGGGTAGGAGATTTATTTTGATCGAGTTGATCCTGCCCACCCAAGACAATTCATGTCGTGCCCAGGTTCTGAGATCAAAATCCAATTTCTTAAAAATTGGGGGATAGTTGGCCAAGTATAACCGCTCTATCTTGGAGGGGAGATTAATCCCTAAGTAACAGATGGTCGAGTCACTCCATTCAAAGTCGAACAATTTTTCATTTGCTCCACCGCAGTGGATGGAATAGAAACGTTTAAGGCCTGGGATTTAGAGAGGTTCACATGTAGGCCGAAACCTTAGCAAAATCATCCAGCAGTTTGCAGATATTAGGAAGAGAAGTGATTGGGGAAGTAAGGAAGAGGAACAGATCGTCTGCAAATAGCGCACAATTATGCATCTGAGGACCACATTGAACCCCTTTGATATCTGGGTGTTCTCGGATAGCTACTGCTATTGTTTCTATTACTATAGCAAAAATTAAGGGAGAAAGTGGGCCTTGTCGAGTACCCCTAGCTATCTTAAAGGGATCTGAGTAATAGCCCTGGAGTCGGATCCGAGGTTCTGGAGTGGAATAGAGGGCGCCCAATAACCCCATAAAGTTCTGACCAAAACCCCACCAGTGCATAACAGTCAGATAGGGCCAAGAGACCGATTTGAAGGCCTTTTGCAGATCGGTTGATAGAAGCATGCCCTCCTGTTTAGGGCCCCAATCCCAACAGATTTTGAGAAGGGAAATAATATCAATCGCTTTCCTGATTTGATCTGGGCCTTGTCTGACAGGGATAAAACCCACTTGGTCCTTATGGACATAAAGGCTAATAAAGGAAGCTACACGATTCATGGGATCTTGGTCAGAATCTTCATGTCGTTATTTATTAATGATATAGGCCTGTAATTCCCAACTTCGCAGGTCTTTATTTGGTTTAGGGATCACCGATATATGGGCGGAATTAAGATGTCTTTCAAACAGCTCACTGTTCCTTTTTAGAATTAAAGAAGCTTGCTAGATGGGGGGCTAGAAGAGGTGCAAAGGTTTTATAGTATGGTACAGAGAACCCATCCACACCAAGTGAGCCCCGTTTAAGGTCTTGATATGACTTGCAACACTTTTTCTTCACCAATGGGGGCATCTAAGCTATCTCTGTGATGCTCCTTTATAACTGGAAGCAGTAGATTTTCTAAAAACGATTGTGAATGGGATGGGTCCCCTTCTGATCCTGCACTGTATAATTTCTTGTAAAACCCGTGGAAAGATTGCATTATACGGAGAGGATTCAGTGTCGAAGTTCCGCCCGCCACCCGGATTTTTGGTAGTGAATATGTACGTGGCTTGGGAGAAAGCTTAGAGGCTAGCACGGGACCAATTTTGTCCCACTGCTGGTAGAAATTCGCCCCACTCCAACTTATGCAGTTTTCAGCTTTGGCCATAAGAGCCATATTTAAGGAGAGACGAGCCTCATCTAGCCAGGATATAGAGACCTTAGCTGTGTCTTTTTTATGTTGGGTGCGTAAGGACAGGAGTTCTTTCTCAAGTGTCTCAATGTCGATGAGTCTTCACTTTTTAATTTGTGAGGCAATCTGAATGAGCATTCCCCTGATCGTCACTTTATGTGCGGCCCAGAGGGTCTCTGCAGAAACCCCTTCTACTTTATTAAGGAGAAAGTATTCTTTTATGGCCTTCTCTAACTCCGTTACTCTGATGGGGTCACTCAGAATCGATTTGTTGATTCTCCAGTGGGATAAGCTCAGTGTGGAAAGGCTTCTGCGAAATGAGAAGACTACCGTGGAGTGATCCGACCATACAGTGTCTTTAAGATGTGATTAATTCTAGCATATGATTGATGTGGACTCGAGAAATGAGTATAGTCTCGCTTGGTGGGATTAATTTTTCTCCAAATGTCGGCAAGGCCCTACTAAAAGACTAACTTAGCGATTTTAGAACTACTTTTAGTAGAGCGAGTGAGTTGGGAACTCAGGGGTCTGTTTTTATCTAATCCCTGATCAAAGGCGATATTAGAGTCACCTCCATAAATTACTGTGCCTCCTGCCAGCTGGCCTAGAATCTGGAACATGTTACGGAAAAATTTAGTTTGGCCCCAATTCGGTGCGTAATAGGAGACAAACGAGTATAAGCAGTCATCAAGGACCTTTAACTAGTATAAATCTGCCCTCTGGGCCTCTGTGCTCCAACTGTGGTGTAAATTTGCAATTCTTGGAGAATAGGCACCCCCGTAGTTTTGTCTTCTGCATTTGCAAAGAAGGAAGGGAAGCCTGTGTGTAGAAAGGAAGGACTGTACCGCCTTGGGAAGTGTGTTTCTTGTAGTAGGACTATATCTATTTTTTGCAAGTGGTAGGATTGGAAGACATTTCAACGTTTCACTGGGCAACTCCTGGGTATTGTGGGAAGCAACACGCAGGGGTGGAGAAGGAACTGATTAACAGGCCATGGAGCATGAGGGATGGGAAGCCATCCAATTTATTGTCACTTACCCAGGCAATCTGCAGAATCCAGTGTGGAGAACCAGACCAAATATTCGGCTGGACCCCTGAAAGAGCATTTAGGGAAGATGCCGTCTGAGAGTTGGCTGAAATTGAAACTGTCAGTACTAGGATCCCTTTAGGACCCAGCACAACTCAGCTGACACAGCCTTTACCTGGGAAACAACAATGATTGGCCAGCTCACCTTTAAATAACTTGCATCAGCATTCAATCATTGCTCGTGTTAGAGTTTACCTTGTGTTTGATCCAGTAGATATCTGCTCTGTGTATTTCGTGTATGACCCGGCTCGTTTGACTCTGTTTGCTTGCTTCTGATTCGGTACCGTTTGGACTCTGATCTTCCTGTGTATGACCCAGCTTGCCTAGACTACGTTTTTACTAGCACCTTCATCTGCAGCGGTGAACTACAAGCACCAGACATCTATCCTCATCTGCAGCGGTGAACTACAAACACCAGACACCATCTATCCTCATCTGCAGCGGTGAACTACAAGGTCCAGCAAACATCTGCCTACATCTACAGCAGTGAACTACAAGTCCCAGCTGACCTGCTCTACTCAGACCTGCTCATGGTATGTGCTCTTGTTCTTTGAACTCTTTGAATAATCAGAACACCTGAACTGTTACCTGTTATATGCTCTAGCCTGACATTAACACGAGCCATACATAATAAAGGAAACCTACCATGGATCCTGAGCAGGCTCAGTTGTTTGCACAGGAACTTTGCCGCTTATCCCATCAAGTTCAGGAAATGGCCACAGAGCTCACCAAGGTGCAATCTCCTTCTATTACCACTGCTACAAAAACTCCATCTGAACCAAAAATTCCTTTGCCTGACCGGTTTTCTGGTGACCGTAAAGGGTTTTGCAACTTTAAAAACAGCTGCAAATTATATTTCAAGTTAAGGCCATCCTCGTCTGGCCCTGAAACTCAGAGGGTTCAAATCATTATCTCTCTACTACAGGGTGACCCCCAGGCTTGGGCCTTTAACCTGGAACCAAACCATCCAGCCTTGCTAACAGTAGATGCCTTCTTTGAAGCCCTAGGGTTGCTTTATGATGATCCAGATCGTGCTGCTACTGCAGAATCAACCCTGCGTAACTTAAAGCAAGGAACTACCACAGCTGAAATGTATTGCTCAGAGTTTCGCAGGTGGGCCCCGGAATCTGGCTGGAATGATGCAGCACTCCACAGCCAGTTTAGAATGGGCCTTTCAGATGCAATTAAGGATGCTCTGGTCAACTTCTCCTACCCAGCCTCACTGGAGGAGGCTATGAGTCTAGCCATTATATTTGACCGCCGCCAGCGAGAGAGGAGACGAGAACAAACTACAGCTGTGGCAAACTATATACCTCCCTTGCCGCCTGACAATTCCACCTCCAGTGCCAAATCTGAGGAAGAGCCTATGCAGTTAGGCTCCACCCGGTTATCTGCCCAGGAACACACGCGCCGGCGTAACATGGGACTCTGCTTGTATTGTGGCCTCAAGGGTCATATGCTCCGTTCGTGCCCTACACGTCCGGGAAACTCCAGGACCTAGGTAATTGCGGGGAGGTTACCTTAGGTCTGCTCTCATCTCCCCAGGGGGACAATCGTATTCTTTTACCCGCTGTCATTCACTTTGGGACAGGGGCTCATGAACTGCTGGCCTTGGTAGATTCTGGAGTCGCTGAGAATTTTATTGATAAGACTCTGATTACCTCTTTGTCCCTGGAAACTCATGCTCTAGATTGCCCAGTCCGCCTGATTTCCGTGGATAATCGTCCTCTCTCACAAGATCTAGTGCTCCAAGCCACCAACCTTTTCCAGTTACAATTGGGGGCTTTGCATTGGGAGAAAATTTCATGTCTTGTCATTGACTCTCCATCCACTCCTTTGATCCTAGGCCTTCCTTGGCTTCAGAAGCGCAATCCTGTAATTGACTGGCGAACAGGAAATATTCTGGCTTGGTCCAATCAGTGTAAAAAGAACTGCATCCAGCACCCTGTTCGACTAGCTACCTGTCAAGTGGGTATGGAACAGATTCCACTTTGTTATAAGGACTTTTGCGATGTGTTTTCTAAAGGGATTGCTGACACTTTACCACCTCATCGCAGTTATGATTGTCCCATTGACCTCTTGCCTGACACTACACCTCCTTGAGGGAGAGTCTTTCCACTGTCTGAGCCAGAGAATCTTGCCTTGCAAGAATACATCCAGGAAAACCTAGCTAAGGGTTTCATCCGTCCCTCCACTTCTCCCGCAGGAGCAGGATGCTTCTTTGTCCCAAAGAAGGATGGGGGACTGAGACTTTGTGTTGATTACAGAGGTCTAAATAAAATAACTGTTCCCAATCGGTATCCTCTTCCTCTCATCACAGAATTGTTCTCTCAAATCCAGGGAGCCAAAATCTTCTCCAAACTGGACTTAAGGGGAGCCTATAATCTGGTGCGCATCCATGCAGGGGACGAGTGGAAGACAGCCTTTAACACCAAGGATGGTCATTATGAATGTCTTGTCATGCCTTTTGGTCTCAGAAATGCACCAGCTGTCTTTCAGAACTTTATGAATGACATTTTCCGTGACATGTTGGGTCGCTTCATGCTTGTATATTTAGACGACATTTTGATATACGTATTCTCCCAATCTTGAAACACATCAGAAACATGTCTGCTCAGTATTGGCCCGATTAAAGACTCACTCCCTTTTTGTAAAGCCTGAGAAATGTTCATTCCATGTTAAACAAGTACCTTTCCTAGGCTATCTAATTTCTGACACAGGCCTCACCATGGATCCAGCCAAGATTCAAGCCATTTTAGACTGGGCACCACCTTCAGACCTGAAGGCAGTTCAGCGCTTCCTGGGCTTTGCAAATTTCTATCGAAAATTCATTAAGAACTTTGCCACCATTGCACATCCCATCACCTCTCTCACCAGGAAGACTCCGACTACCTTTAAATGGACTACTGAAGCCCAGGCAGCCTTCACTCAGTTATAGAAAGCCTTTACCTCTGCACCAATCCTACGCCATCCTGTTCCTGAGCTACCTTTTATTGTGGAGGTAGATGCATCTGAAGTAGGGGTGGGGGCGCTTTTGTCACAAAAGGATCCTGTAAATGCTGCCATCCACCCCTGTGCCTTCTTGTCTCGGAAATATTCCCCAGCAGAGCGCAATTATGATATAGGCAACAGAGAACTTCTAGCCATAAAGCTCGCTTTGGAGGAATGGAGACATTGGCTGGAGGGAGCTCGCTATCCATTCATAGTTCTGACTGACCACAAAAACCTTGAATACATCCGTTCTGCTAAAAGACTGAACTCACGTCAAGCCAGGTGGTCATTGTTCTTCTCCAGATTTGACTTCACAATTTCATATTTACCAGGACCAAGAAACATTAAGGCTGACGCCTTGTCTCGCAGCTTTCTTTCAGAGTCTCCTTCTCCGCTTCCTCCACAACCCATTATCTCTGAGGGTAGGATTTTGGCTTTCACCCAGACTGACATCTCTGAGGCCTTGTTACCTGCACAGGCTGAAGCCCCTCCCTCCACTCCCTCCGGTATGCTTTTTGTGCCCCTGGCTCTTCGTTTGCAGGTATTGCAGCAGGTACATGCATCAAAACCTGCAGCACATCCAGGGTTTAGACAAACTTTTGAGATTATCTCTCGCAACCTCTGGTGGCCATCGATTAGGCAGAATGTGTTAGCCTTCGTCCAGGCCTGTGAAGTTTGTGCCAGAAGCAAGAGCAGTACCTCTAAGCCGCCCGGTCTCCTACGTCCTCTACCAATACCTACCTGTCCCTGGACCCATTTATCTATGGACTTTATCACTGACTTGCCTCCGTCCCAGGGATGTTCCACGATCTGGGTGGTGGTAGACAGGTTCAGTAAAATGGCCCACTTTGTTCCGCTTCTGAAACTTCCATCTGCTAAAGAACTGGCATTTTTATTCATTAAACATGTTTTCAGGCTCCATGGGGCACCAATCAACATTGTCTCAGACCGTGGCTCTCAGTTTATAGCCCAGTTTTGGAAGGCCCTTTGCTCTCAGCTGGGGATTAAGTTATCATATTCTTCAGCATATCATCCTGAGACAAACGGCCAAACAGAAAGGACTAATCAGACTCTAGAGAAGATGGTACGTTGTCTGATGGCCAATGATGAGGTGGAGTGGGTCAACGTCTTGCCATGGGCAGAGTTTGCCTTTAACAATTGTGCCAGCACATCTACAGGGACCTCTCCTTTCTTCTGTGTTTACGGGTTGCATCCTCGTGTGTGCTCCTTTGATCTTCCACCCTCTGATGTGCCAGATGCCAACACCACAATTGAAAATTTCTCCAAAATCTGGTCCGATGTTAATCATGCTATTTCTCGCTCTGTGCTGGCTTTTAAGAAAATGGCAGACAAGAGGCGCTCAAAGGCACCAGGATATAAAGTTGGTGACAAAGTGTGGCTATCATCTAGGAATCTGTCCCTGCATGTTCCATCTAAAAACTTGGCCCAAAATTCATCGGGCCCTATGAAATTTCGGAGATTGTTAATCCTGTATCCTATAGATTAAAACTCCCCCCATCCATGCGCATTCCAAATGTCTTTCATGTTTCATTGTTGAAGCCTGTTCATTCCAGCCTCCAAGTAAATGAACCAGAACCTGTGGATAAGTTGGACAGTCAGGAATATAAAGTGGCATTTATTCTTGATTCCAGACGAGTGCGCAATTCCTTACAATATCTCGTTCATTGGAAAGGTTTCGGCCCAGAGGATCGATCTTGGGTCCCAGCTCGTGATCTTCATGCTGACCGACTTAAGAAGAAGTTTCATCTTCGTTACCCAAGTAGGCCTGGGGGTGCAGGAGCAACCCCTCGAGAAAGGGGGGGTACTGTCAGTACTAGGATCCCTTTAGGACCCAGCACAACTCAGCTGACACAGCCTTTACCTGGGAAACAACAATGATTGGCCAGCTCACCTTTAAATAACTTGCATCAGCATTCAATCATTGCTCGTGTTAGAGTTTACCTTGTGTTTGATCCAGTTGATATCTGCTCTGTGTATTTCGTGTATGACCCGGCTCGTTTGACTCTGTTTGCTTGCTTCTGATTCGGTACCGTTTGGACTCTGATCTTCCTGTGTATGACCCAGCTTGCCTAGACTACGTTTTTACTAGCACCTTCATCTGCAGCGGTGAACTACAAGCACCAGACATCTATCCTCACCTGCAGCGGTGAACTACAAACACCAGACACCATCTATCCTCATCTGCAGCGGTGAACTACAAGGTCCAGCAAACATCTGCCTACATCTACAGCGGTGAACTACAAGTCCCAGCTGACCTGCTCTACTCAGACCTGCTCATGGTATGTGCTCTTGTTCTTTGAACTCTTTGAATAATCAGAACACCTGAACTGTTACCTGTTATATGCTCTAGCCTGACAGAAACAAAGTTAGAACTACAAAAGGAAGAGAAAAGTAGAGGGTACAATTAGTAGCCCAATAAGGTCCTGGAGAGGCAGAAGGGCAGAAATCTCTCCCTGTTGACAAAATAACAATTTGTTTCATCCTTCTCAAGAAAAGATGAAATCCCACCATGTAGACATTGCAGAGCCATATCCACAGGGTAGGTAGGGGCACAGGGTGGCTGCCCCGGTCCCAGCGCACCTTTAAACTAAAACCATAAAAACAATTGTGAATTGAATAGACTACAACTCACAGTTTAACAAATATATGCTCCGTTCCTTGGAGCAGGTAGTGGAGGGAAAAGGGAAGGGGTGAATAGGGAACAGGAGAACTTATGAAGGGGAGGGATGGGATGGCTGATGTAGAATTCAATAATGTATGGTGTAATTCAGCCTAAGTATTAAAAGGGAACAAGGCTGTAGGTTGCATGCTGGCATTGCAGGTCACCTTGCAGGTCACCTACCGGGGCACCCGGGATAGACTCTCAAAACCCATGAGGTCCTCTCGGGAAACCCAGCGGGCTACCAACACCTGACACAGAGTCTCCCTAGAGAAAAGTAATAACGTTAAACTGACATGTTGTTTTCTGTTCACATGGAGTCAAAAACAATTCAAAATCAATTCATAAAGAATAAAGGGGAAACTGAGATCAAAATCAAACATTAGTCATAGGGGCAGAGTGTCCCCTGCACACAAATCTTGAGTAACCAGGATTTGAATACGTTAAAGAGTCATGACAGGATCAAGGAGATCTGCCATGCTTGGAGCGACTCTGTGGATGCTGGGGACAGAGCCCTGATCTGGTGGTTACCTACATGCGCCAGGGGAGTAAGCTGCAGTGGCGATGGCATCATAGCATGTTCCTGCTCTGCGTGACCTTCCTCCATCGTGACGCGTGGCTGGGTGGCGGTCACTATCTTGGAATCGGCCAGAACAGAGCTGGAGGAGTACTGTGGCCAAAGAATGCAGACATGTGCTGATGCCGGGAAGTGTCCCCTATCTGCTGCCGCTGTCAGTGATCGGTTGTAGTCTGCTGTGAGGTGCACCGTACTGCAAGGACAGTGCAGAGCTCTTGGCTTAAGCGGCCATCTTGGGAGCTGCTGCGCATGCACCTCTAAAACAAATTTTTTAATCATTCACATCTCTAATGGCTTTTATACTTTATGAGTCACTAATCTAGAATGGTATGTAGGTCTGGACTTCAATTTGCTGCAAATATATGTTTGAGGTCAGATCAGCCTTTACATTTCTTTCAGCATTTTTCAGGATACTTACCTTGGGCTAGGGCACACAATCTTACCTGCAAGATCATCTGTGGATATAAAATAGATTATGAACAGTAGGAATAAACTATTACTTTTTTTAAACCATTGCTTTTCATTCTTGTTTACATTTTACATTTAACGTGCCTTTAAAACCTATATTATTTTCTTAAATACCTGCGTTTACTTATATATATATTTTTTTAATATACGGTAATATTTTTCTAACATGCAAATTAGTATCTTTCAAAAACAAATCAAATGCAAATGGCAATTAGCCCATTCACCTGTTATATAAATTCAGAGGGAGGATTTTGTAGCTTTTTCATGACAGCTTAATGGTAATTAGTTTTAATTCTGATTAAAATAATTTGTAATTGTGTGACACATTTACTGCAAGCAGTTGAAGAGAAGACACCTGCGTGGATCTTAGGTGGTTTCATGATTATGATTAGGACATTTTATGTGATTACCAGACAATAAACGGAGATAGAGAAAATTCAGTGTCCACCACCAAAATGAGCAATTGACTACAGATGCAGCTGTTCCAGTCTGGAATAAGCTTATTTTTACAAAACAAAAATTACAATAATTGCATCATTCAATTTCCCCTTGAGAAATGCAAAGACCCTCCTAAAAATAAAAGAAAACACAAAATCATTTAAAAAGTAACTATAGACCTGTTAGTTTAACTTCTATAGTTGGGAAGATACTGGAGAGTATAATAAAAGACCACATAGACGAGTTCTTGCTGGAAAAAAAAAATTTTAAGCAACAAACAGCATGGATTCATGAAAGACAGAAGTTGTCAAACAAACCTGATTTCTTTTTACGATGAGGTAATTAAAACTTTGGACAGAGGGGTGGCTGTTGACGTGGTATACTTGGATTTTGCAAAAGCGTTTGACACAGTTCCCCACACATGGCTCATGTGTAAGATAAAGTCTACAGGCATGGAAAGATCAATTTGTAAATGGATAGAAAACTGGCTAAAAGACAGAATTCAGAGAGTAGTGGTTAATTATTCTTACTCTGAATGGTCTAAGGTTATCAGTGGTGTACCCGGTGCTGGGACAAGGCCATTTGGTGCTCAGTGAGAAGATGGCAAACTGCGCCCCCCCCATCCCCCCCACTGTAATATCCACATCTCCCCCACTGTAATATCCACATCTCCCCCACTGTAATGTCCACATCTCCCCCCACTGTAATGTCCACATCTCCCCCCACTGTAATGTCCACATCTCCCCCCACTGTAATGTCCACATCTCCCCCCACTGTAATGTCCACATCTTCCCCCACTGTAATGTCCACATCTCCCCCCACTGTAATATCCACATCTCCCCCCACTGTAATATCCACATCTCCCCCACTGTAATATCCACATCTCCCCACTGTAATATCCACATCTCCCCCACGGTAATATCCACATCTCCCCCACGGTAATATCCACATCTCCCCCCACGGTAATATCCACATCTCCCCCCACGGTAATATCCACATCTCCCCCCACGGTAATATCCACATCTCCCCCCACTGTAATATCCACATCTCCCCCCACTGTAATATCCACATCTCCCCCACTGTAATATTCACATCTCCCCCACTGTAATATTCACATCTCCCCCACTGTAATATTCACATCTCCCCCACTGTAATATACACATCTCCCCACTGTAATATTCACATCTCCCCCACTGTAATATTCACATCTCCCCCACTGTAATATCCACAATCTCCCCCACTGTAATATGGAGAGTGAGGCGGTCTGCATTTGGCCCGAGGTCCGCCATGTAGTGATGCCCGTTTTAGGACACTTCAGTGCACCCCCCCACCCCCAATAAATTGTCCCGCCCAGGGCATCCACCCCTTCCGCCCACCTCTTGTACTGGCTCTGGGTGTACCCCAAGGTTCGGTGTTGGGACCCGTACTTTTTAATACCTTTATAAATGATATAGGGTCTGAGATTAAAAGTAACATTGCTGTCTTTGCAGATGACACTAAGCTATGCAGTGGAATAACATCCTTACAGGAGGTCTCCAATTTACAAGCCAACCTCAATTCACTGTCTAATTGGGCAACTAAGTGGCAAATGATGTTGATAAATGTAAAGTTATGCACTTGGGGGCTAATAATATGCATGCGTCATACATACTATGGGGAGTACAACTGGGGGAATCCATAGTGGAGAAGGATCTGGGGGTTTTGGTAGATCACAAGCTGCAGTTTCCAAAGTGAGCAAAGTACTTTCTTGTATTAAGAGAGGTATGGACTCCAGAGAGAGATATAATTTTGCACCTGTAAAAATCATTAGTAGGACCACATCTGGAATATGCAGTTCAGTTTTGGGCACCAGTTCTCCAAAAGGATATCGGGGAACTGGAGAAAGTGCAGAGACAGGCAACCAAACTAATAAGAGGCATGGAGGAGCTCAACTATGAGGAAAGATTAAAGGAACTGAATCTATTCCCTCTTGAGAAGAGGAGATTAAGGGGGTATTTCATCAATATGTCTAAATACATAAGTGGTCCATATAGTGAACTTGGTGTTGAGTTATTCACTTTAAGGTCATCACAGAGGATAAGGGGACACTCTGTGTCTAGAGGAAAAAGGATTTCATCTCCAAATATGGAAAGGTTTCTTCACAGTAAGAGCTGTGAAAATGTGACATAGATTTCCTCCAGAGGTGGTTCTGGCCAGCTCAGCTTTAAAAAAGGCCTGAATTCTTTCCTAAATGTACATAATATAACTGGGTACTAACCTTTATAAGTAAAGTTGATCCAGGGAAAATCCAATTGCCTCTGGGGGGATCACTAAGGAATTTTTTCCCCTGCTGTAGAAAATTGGAGCATGCTTTGCTGGGGTTTTTTGCCTTCCTCTGAATCAACTGTGAGTGAAGGATTGTGTATATGGGATTGTATTTTTTTTTCTGGTTGAACTAGATGGACTTATGCCTTTTTTCAACCTGACTAACTATGTAACTTTTGTCATTCCAACCTTTTAAAAATGTCTGTATCACTCCCTGCTATCCCTAGACAGGAATGTAGCAGAGTTTACACTATGGTAGTGTCTTCAGATTGGCAGGGTTCTTACATTTCTTCTAGAAGAAGCTTCTAGAACGCATTTAGAGATTCAGATTAAGGATTTTTAAATATTTTTTAATTAAAAAAAAGTGCAAAAATATTTACAAAAAAAAAGTGCTACAAAAACAGAGGCAACAGTAAAAAAAAGGTTTCAAAAGTGGAAACAATATTTAATGCTAAAGTATTTTTTTTCTCTACCTCATTAGTCACATTACTTATCTGTAATGAAGGATGTCCAACATTGTGCAGTCTGTTGCAGGAAAGCCTGTCTCTGACTTTACGTCACTGTATGTAACAGGATCTCTGAATGAATGAAGAGTCATGTGACTCATGAGACTCTCCCCCATTCATACATCTTGTTACATGCAGTGTAAGTAATAAAATAACTTTTCTCAGTGGAAGAGGGCAGGAGGATTTTCTTTAGTGCAGCTCAGCATGAAGACCTAAAGCAGTTACACCCCCCCCCCCCATCCTCCCCAAGCTACGCTGGAAGTTCAAAGACAGGAAGAGGATGGAGCATTCCTGCAATGAAGATTTTTACTGAATCTAGTAGCCTGCACAGTGTGGGACATCCTTCATTACAGGTAAGCAATGTGGCTAAAGCTGTAGATAAAACATTTTTTTAGGTAAACTTCAGCTTTTAAGTGATACTAAACCCAATTTTGTTTTTGATTTTAGGTCAAGAAGTCAGACTTATATAACCCCTTCCCGCCGAGCACACGCGATGTGCATACTGGGCTTTCAGGGGTTATACCGGGATGATGCCCGCAGCTTCAGGCATCATCCCTGCACTGTTTTTGAGAGCCGGCGATCGGCTTTCCAGGTATAACAACTGATGCGGCTAAAAGCTGCTCGGTAGGGATGAGCCGAACACCCCCCCTGTTCGGTTCGCCCCAGAACATGCGAACAGGAAAAAAGTTCGCTCGAACACGCGAACACCGTTAAAGTCTATGGGACACGAACATGAATAATCAAAAGTGCTAATTTTAAAGGCTAATATGCAAGTTATTGTCATAAAAAGTGTTTGGGGACCCGGGTCCTGCCCCAGGGGACATGGATCAATGCAAAAAAAAGTTTTAAAAATGGCCGTTTTTTCAGGAGCAGTGATTTTAATAATGCTTAAAGTCAAACAATAAAAGTGTAATATCCCTTTAAATTTCGTACCTGGGGGGTGTCTATGCCTGTAAAGGGGCGCATGTTTCCTGTGTTTAGAACAGTCTGACAGCAAAATGACATTTCGAAGGAAAAAACATTTAAAACTATCCGCGGCTATTGCATTGCCGACAATACACATAGAAGTTCATTGATAAAAACGGCATGGGAATTCCCCACAGGGAAACCCCAAACCAAAATTTAAAAAAAAAATGACGTGGGAGTCCCCCTAAATTCCATACAAGGCCCTTTAAGTCTGGTATGTATATTAAGGTGAATCCCGGCCAAAATTAAAAAAAAAAATGACATGGGGTTCCCTCTAAATTTCATACCAGACCCTTCAGGTCTGGTATGGATTTTAAAGGGAATCCCGCGCCAAAAAAAAAAAACCACGTGGGGTTCCCCCAAAAATCCATACCAGACCCTTATCCGAGCACGCAACCTGGCAGGCCACAGGAAAAGAGGGGGGAACGAGAGTGCGCCCCCCCTCCTGAAGCATACCAGGCCACATGCCCTCAACATTGGGAGGGTGCTTTGGGGTAGCCCCCCAAAACACCTTGTCCCCATGTTGATGAGGACAAGGGCCTCATCCCCACAACCCTGGCCGGTGGTTGTGGGGGTCTGCGGGCAGGGGGCTTATCGGTATCTGGAAGCCCCCTTTAACAAGGGGACCCCCAGATCCCGGCCCCCCCCGTGTGAAATGGTAAGGGGGTACTTACCCCTACCATTTCACTAAAAAACTGTCAAAAATGTTAAAAATGACAAGAGACAGTTTTTGACAATTCCTTTATTTAAATGATTCTTCCTTCATCTTCTTCTTCTTCTGGTTCTTCTGGCTCTTCTGGTTCTTCCTCCGGCGTTCTCGTCCAGCATCTCCTCTGCGGCGTCTTCTATCTTCTTCTCCTCGGGCCGCTCCGCACCCATGGCATGAGGGGAGGCTCCCGCTCTTCTCTTCATCTTCTTCTTCATCCTCTTCTCTTTTTCCTTCTTCTCTTCTTCTCTTCTTCATTTTCTTCTCCGGGCCGCTCCGCATCCATGCTGTCATGGAGGGAGGCTCCCGCTGTGTGACGGCGTCTCTTCGTCTGACGGCTCTTAAATAACGGGGGGCGGGGCCACCCGGTGACCCCGCCCCCCTCTGACGCACGGTGACTTAACGGGACTTCCCTGTGACGTCACGGGGAATGCCACAGGGAAGTCCCGTCATGTCCCGTGCATCAGAGGGGGGCGGGGTCACCGGGTGGCCCCGCCCCCCATCATTTAAGAGCCGTCAGACGAAGAGACGCCGTCACACAGCGGGAGCCTCCCTCCATGACATCATGGATGCGGAGCGGCCCGGAGAAGAAAATGAAGAAGAGAAGAAGGAAGAAGAGAAGAGGATGAAGAAGAAGATGAAGAGAAGAGCGGGAGCCTCCCCTCCATGCCATGGGTGCGGAGCGGCCCGAGGAGAAGAAGATAGAAGACGCCGCGGAGGAGATGCTGGACGAGAACGCCGGAGGAAGAACCAGAAGAGCCAGAAGAACCAGAAGAAGATGAAGGAAGAAAGAAGAAGCATTTAAATAAAGGAATTGTCAAAAACTGTCTCTTGTCATTTTTAACATTTTTGACAGTTTTTTAGTGAAATGGTAGGGGTAAGTACCCCCTTACCATTTCACACAGGGGGGCCGGGATCTGGGGGTCCCCTTGTTAAAGGGGGCTTCCAGATTCCGATAAGCCCCCTGCCTGCAGACCCCCACAACCACCGGCCAGGGTTGTGGGGATGAGGCCCTTGTCCTCATCAACATGGGGACAAGGTGTTTTGGGGGGCTACCCCAAAGCACCCTCCCAATGTTGAGGGCATGTGGCCTGGTACGGTTCAGGAGGGGGGGGCCGCACTCTCGTCCCCCCCTCTTTTCCTGCGGCCTGCCAGGTTGTGTGCTCGGATAAGGGTCTGGTATGGATTTTTGGGGGGACCCCAGGCCGTTTTTTTTTTGGCGCGGGGTTCCCCTTAAAATCCATACCAGACCTGAAGGGTCTGGTATGGAATTTAGGGGGAACCCCACGTCATTTTTTAAAAAATTTTTGGCTGGGGTTCCCCTTAATATCCATACCAGACCTGAAGGGCCTGGTATGGAATTTAGGGGGTCTACCACGTCAATTTTTTTTTTTTAATTTTGGTTCGGGGTTGCCCTGTGGGGAATTCCCATGCCGTTTTTATCAATGAACTTCTATGTGTATTGTCGGCAATTCAATAGCCGCGGGTAGTTTTAAATGGCTTTTTTTCCTTTGAAATGTCATTTTGCTCTCAGACTGTTCTAAACACAGGAAACATGCGCCCCTTTACAGGCATACCATAAACACCCCCCAGGTACGAAATTTAAAGGGATATTACACTTTTATTGTTTGACTTTAAGCATTATTAAAATCACTGCTCCTGAAAAAACGGCCGTTTTTAAAACTTTTTTTTGCATTGATCCATGTCCCCTGGGGCAGGACCCAGGTCCCCAAACACTTTTTATGACAATAACTTGCATATAAGCCATTAAAATTAGCACTTTTGATTTCTCCCATAGACTTTTAAAGGGTGTTCCGCGTCATTCGAATTTGCCGCGAACACCCCAAATTGTTCGCTGTTCGGCGAACTTGCGAACAGCCAATGTTCGAGTCGAACATGAGTTCGACTCAAACTCGAAGCTCATCCCTACTGCTCGGCTGTTATACCGGAGGAGCGGAAGGGGACGTCCCCACCTCCCGCCACCTCCAACCGCTCTTACCGGGCCTCCTGTTCCACCGGGAGGCCCGATCACCAATTCGCCACCTCCGGCGGGTAGGGACAGACTGGAACAAAGCTGTAAGGGGCTTCGTTCCAGTCTCCTAATTGTAAACACGGAAGCGACGTCATGACGTCACTTCCCGTTTACTTGGCTGGCAATGGCACCAGTTTAAAAAAAAAATATACAGTATTCAGAATCGCCGAAAATGGCGATCTGAATACTTTGAAGTGCAATAAAGAGTACCTGTCACCACCTATTACCGTCACAAGGGATATTATCATTCCTTGTGACAGCAATAAAAGTGATCAAAAAATTTTTTTTTTTAAACACAATTTATTAATATTAAAATACATAAGAAAATTGTTGTTTTTTTTTTAAGCGCCCCCGTGAGCTCACGCAGCAAAGAAAACGCATAAGGAAGTCGCGCCCACATATGTAAACGGTGTTCAAATCACACATGTGAGGTATCGCCGCGATCGTCAGAGCGAGAGCAATAATTCTAGCACTAGACCTCCTCTGTAACTCTAACCTAGTAACCGTAAAAAAAATTTAAAATGTCGCCTATGGAGATTTTTAGGTACCGTAGTTTGTCGCCATTCCACGAGTGTGTGCAATTATAAAGCATGACATGTTTGGTATCTATTTACTCAGCGTAACATCTTTCACATTATACAAAAAAATTGGGCTAACTTTACTGTTTTTAAAATTCATGAAAGTGTCCCTTTTCCCAAAAAGCAGTTACACTGCTGCACAAATACCGTGTGACATAAAATATTGCAACAATCACCATTTTATTCTCTAGATTCTCTGCTAAAAAATATATATATAATGTTTGGGGGCTCTAAGTAATTTTCTAGCAAAAAATAAGGATTTTAACTTGTAAATACCAAATGTCAAAAATAGGCTTAGTCATGAAAGGGATAATGTCTGCTTCCTTGAAAATCAAACTTTCTGGTATGGCTGGCCAGTCCCTGAACTGTTGCCCTTGCCTCCCGTTTTGCGGGTGTCTCCTTTGCCTAGCTGGCTGCAAAGAAGGCACCCACATGTGCGTGCTCCAGGCCAGGGCTGTGTGCATTCATTAGACAGCATAGTGCCTGGCAAGACAAGCCCTCGTCCTCTCCACTCCACTCCACTCCACTCCTGACAAACAGCTGCATGAGCTAATCACTTCCCTACCCTTACCTTTCTCCTCCAACTAGATTGTGTAGGACTCAACAACACAAGAATGATAAAGTCTAGTACACAGGGGCTGAATGTCGGGCAGCATCGGCCGGTTCAATAGAAACCCGCCAACATTCGGCCTGTATGTACTGCAGCCGGTGAGGCTTCTGTCGATGGGGCATGAACGAAAAAAGGTCTGCTGATCAGCTCCCAACCATCGCTCTCAGAGAATTGCTGAGAGAGCTAACCGGAGTATTCTGGCGGGGGGTCGTCCCCCTCTCAGAACACAATAGCACAGCAGGAGAGATCGCTGTACTAATGTTGGATAGTACAGTGACTCCTCCTGAGCTGTCAGTTTTTTTTTTTGTTCAGCCCTGCTGGGTTGAACAAAAAAACTACTAGGGAGGGCATGCGCGGCAGCTCCTAAGATGGCCACTGGTCACTGAAGCTCCGCTTCACCACGGCCCTGATCTAGCCACCAGAGCACACAGAGCGCTTCCCCAAGCCCCACACCGGGATTTACGAGCGGGGGAGAACCCCCGGGAACCCGATAAGGATAGCAGCACAAGCAAGGAGGAGCCTTACTAACCAGATGACCGCGGCGGCCGGCCTGGTCAGTTACGCCAAGATGGCGGCGGCTCCACGAGGCACCTGCAGCTTAGGGGAGGATAACGAGTCCATCGCAGATCAGGAGGCACAGTCACCACTGTCACCAGGTATCGACTTCCTCCCTCTACCTCTGGAACCTCTCCAGCATCTACCGAGTCCCTGCTTAGCAGAATGCAGAATGGCCTCCCATCCACCCCAATGTTAGACCCACACACAGGCCTGCTTTTATCAGTGACGGAAGCTAACATGGCCGCCACTATCCCCACAGACTTTCCTTCCATGATGGAAGCTTTCTCCCAATTGCTCTCAAAGAGCCTGGCCCTGAATGCTGAACACATAACCTCCTCCATCCATGCTGACTTGCAGCAGCTGGAGCAGCGAATAGACATGATTGAAAAAAGATCTGATCAAGCTGTGGCACGGATTAATCAAAATTCTGACAGAATACAAGAAATGCAAGAACAACTTGAAACAGCTTTTGCCAAAATCGACGATCTCGAAAATCGTTCAAGACGTTACAATTTTAGAATTTGTGGTCTCCCCGAAACAGAGAAGGATGTGAATACCGCGGTAAAAACCTTGCTGAAGGACCTTATACCAGACATAGCTGAACATCGAATGGAGCTGGACAGAGCCCACAGGGCACTGCAACCCCCCCGCACGGATGGTCTCCCAAGAGACATCATTGTGAAACCCCACTATTTTTCCTGTGAAAGAAGAGATAATGAGGAGGGCCAGGAGTTCTGATAATCTAAAGTTAATGGGTCATAAAATCCAAATTTTCAAAGACTTGTCACCATACACGGTTCAGAAAAGTTGCTCTCTCAAACCGCTGCTCCAGCTTCTGACCGAGAAAGCTATAATATATATATATGGTCATTCCCACTGAGACTGAACTTCTCATACAGGAATAAAAGATTTGGCTTCTCATCGTTTGCAGAAGGAGAACGTTTACTACTTTAATTGGGCCTGATGCCACAAGAACCAGCACACTCCCAGATGGGAAGAAGTACCCCGTCATCAACTAAACGTCCACCTCCGGCAAGTCCCCTCCAACCTACCTGGCTCAAGCAGAGTTCTAAACGATCCAAAGAAAACATTCCACCTTGAAGTCTGAGCCCCTTTTGGAATCTTATTGCGGTTACAGGACTTTATGTTACCCTATGTGCCTTCCTTCGGTCTGGACGGATCTTTCAGGCTCATTACCTTGCCATCGTGATGAAGTCACCAAGATGACACTGACTCACTTTTGTGGTGTTCTCAATCTTCAATAGGTCCTTCCGACCAATAGAGCGAGAGGCAACCATTTTTACTCCCTTGACTGGCGGGGGTGGTGGGTGGAGGGAAGGGGGGAATATGCCCTATTTTTTTTCCGGGTTCCTTTTCATCCTGTTGCTTCTATATGGGAAGGTATCCCTTGGACACACATCTCCATTCAAATGTAGTGAACTGTGCACTAGGGGCGCCAGCAAAGTCCAAAATATATTATCTAAGTTTAGATAGGTTAACTATAATCTAGTTACACAGGTTTGAAGTTCTAGTTTCTTGGTTCCTATTATTTGGCTAATTCCTTTTTCAGGATTTTTTAGGCTCATAGCCTATGTGGAGTACCGGACATTGGTTTTCCCCAAGTAAAAAGCCCCTTTTCTCCACCCTGGGCCCCTCAAAGAATGAGGGGGACCCTGACTGGAGAGGGCACAATATGAAGATCACTCGGTTTGTTAGTAAGGTTAAAGTTCTCACAGTGGGGACGCTCTGTTTTAGTATTGTTTTAATATAGATTACGTGTCACATTTTCAGTTTCATTACATTAAAGGTGGCGGGGCCGTGGTTGTCTCAATACACCTCCAGTAGGTTCCAGGAGCAACAACCCTGCACCTGGTCCCTTGGCTGGCAGCCCTAAGAACAGGGGGCCAGTCCTCTCAGGACAAAGGGTGAGGTATGGCTAGACCATCCTTCCCTGGGATATGGGGGGGGGTCTGGGGACCCCCGGGTTTTTGGTTTGAGGTTGATTGTATGCTATACTGTTGTTCAAGAAAGTGTAGTATTATTGGTAAATGTAACTAACATGTTTTTCCCTCTCTCTCTTTCACCCCTTTACTTTTCTTCTTTCTCTCGTCGCTTATAAGCACTTCCGGGTTCCATGTATGCCTACGGCTTCTCCTCCCAGGTCTATCATTCGACATTGTCACATCATCCCCTCTGAAGGGAGTAATCCCCACCCATCAGCAAGGTAAGAATACATTTTTAATTTTTTAATTTTTAACTACAACAACAACATGACTGATCTGCCCAACGTGACTCCCACCCTGAGTGTTATCTTTCATAATACGCAGGGTTTGAACTCTCCAATAAAACGCAGAAAGATTTTTCAACTCTATAAGTCCATGCATGCTGACATTCTTTTCCTACAAGATACCCATTTCCCCATAACTTATCAAACCAAATTCCTACATCATCAATTCCCTCAATTCTTTCTTTCCTCAGCCTCCAAAAAAACAAAGGGCGTTGCCATTTGCTTTGCCAGACATAATAATCTCTCCCAGCCAGAGACAGTTTCAGATCCTATGGGACATTACATTTTTGTCTCAGGTAACATTGATGGGGAACAATATACGTTCATCTCCTATTATGCCCCCAATAAAGGTCAGAAAGCGTTTTTTGAATCACTGCTAAACAAACTCGGCCCACACCTCAAAGGCACAATTTTTTTCGGGGGAGATACTAACATGGCATTTGATTTCTCCCTACAATCATCTAGTTCGGGGAAATCGAATCCCAAACGTCCTTCCAGACAGAGTGTCCAATTAGCAAAAATTCTGAATGAAGAAGGCTTAATTGATATATGGAGGGAGACCAACCCTCATTCCAAGGATTACACGCATTACTCAGCACCCCATAGCTCTTATGCCAGGATAGACCACATCTTTACTCGGCCACATACGATCCCTTTGATACTTAGAGCAAAGATTGAAGATTCTCCCCTTTCGAACCACTCGATGGTCACTTTGACCATGAAAAAACCTCTGGATGCAATTACCTCCCCCCCCCGGTGGAGATTACAGAAAAGCATCCTCAGTGACCCCATCCAGTGCACTATTATAGAGGAATCAATTAAAGAGTACTTTAGAATTAATACAACCTCTGATGTCTCACCGGAATCGGTATGGGCGGCACACAAACCAGTTATAAGGGGGAAAATACAGATAACGGCTAAACTCAAGGCGGAACACAAAGCAGACACTCTTAAACAAACTGAGGAATTCAGAGCTCTAGCCAGGGCACATAAAAGACAACCTACCATAGAATCTCTAGCCAATCTTGATACGGCCCGGGCTCTCCTCAACCTGACCCTGACAATCGCTGCGAAAAACACCTCCGTTGGACAGGAGCGAAGTACTATTCCCAAAGGGACAGGATTGGCTCTAAATTAGCAGTCAAGGTTAGCCCCAAACATCGCCACTTAGCGTTTCCCAAAATAAAGCTGAACTCCGGGGATTTAACACGAAATCCAAGTAAGATCATGGATGCATTTCTTCAATTCTATGTGGAATTATACAAATCTAAATCACCGTCGGGGGGCAAATCCCAAGCGGAGTTCCTGGACTCCATCGCGCTCCCATCTCTGGCTGACTATCATAGGGAGCTACTTGAGGGTCCTTTTACACAGGAGGAGGTTTTGGACACAATTAAAGTATTAAAACTCGGTTCCTCCCCTGGACCGGACGGGTTCTCGACGGGTTATTACAAAAAATTTAGTACTACCCTAGCCCCTCACCTAACTAAATTTTTGAATTTTCTTAGGAAAGGGTCACCGCTGGGTTCTGACCTAAATGCCGCATACATTTCAGTGATCCCCAAACCAGGGAAGGATCCTAGCGAGGTTGGGAATTACCGCCCAATCTCCCTGATCAACAATGATATTAAAATTTTAACTAAGATTCTAGCCAATAGGATGGCCAGTTTCATCCCAAGTTACATTCACAATGACCAGGTGGGTTTTATTCCTGGTAGACAGGGTACAGACCAAATCAGAAGGACCATAAACATTATTTCACTTCTGAAATCCCAATGGGATGGAGGACCTCCCCAAAAGGGCTTTATTTTGTTAATTGACCTACACAAGGCGTTCGACTCAATGGATTGGGCTTACCTGTCTGATATCCTGAGACGCTGGGGTTTTGGAAAGTATTTTCTGAACCTCATAAATTCTTTGTACTCAAACCCGACGACCCAAGTCTGTCTGATGGGTAGATATTCGGCATCGTTCCCGATAAAAAGGGGTACCAGACAGGGATGCCCTCTCTCCCCTCTTTTGTTTGCTATAGCGATAGCAACTCTAGCAATAGGAATCAGAACTAATCCTGATATTAAGGGGTTGACCTGTGGAGACCGGGAACATAAATGCGCTCTCTATGCGGATGACCTCTTACTGTACCTTACATCTCCCCTGATCTCCATCCCGGTTGTATGTAAGGTGCTGAGGATGTTCAGCGCAATTTCAGGTCTGACGGTGAACATGCATAAGTCGACTGCGTTAAATATCACTGTACCGTTGGATCTTCTTTCTCAACTCACTAAAAACTTTGACTTTTCCTGGTCTCCCACGGCTATCCCCTATCTAGGAATACAACTAACATCTGATATCGGTGAAACAGTCAACAGAACCGCGCTAAAAATCTTATAGTGAATAAATTCCCATCAACCCAATATCTCAATTATAGTGTTATAAACAAACCAACATATTATAATCTGGACCCAAATATCAACACAACATGATTGTGATTAATTTTATAAATAATAAATATTGTGACTGTAGGCAGATAAATTGTAAGGAGTGATAAAAAAGAATAAGTCCGTGACTGATAGTGACTTCAAATAAAAACAGTCCTTATTGCAGATAATTCCACCAGTAGTGATTAAAGGCTTGATGAACAAAAACACCTCGTGAGAAGGATCCACCACCTATAATGATGTATGCTTACCAAAGGTAAGCTTTAATAAAGCTTATGTTCGAAATCCACTCTGCGGGGACACCACCATCGGTCACAGCATAAAGGGAGGATCGCCCGGAACTCTCCGACATAAAGGCCAAAAACTCAGCAAGAGGAACGGGATGGTGCTAGCTCTGGGTGCGCTGTAACCAACGGCAGTCTTTTCCCTGCAACCGATTGCAATGTTCTTCTACAAAGATGTTTCCTTTTTTTTTTTTTTTCCTTTTCCTACTCCAGACTGCGTCTTATATTTCCTGATAAGCTGTGGCTTCTTTATATGTGGTTAAAGCAGCTCTGCCTCTTCTATAGCATGAATGACGAGCCTTCTTGGATTCACTGTCTCTTGGATTTCTGGCTCAGAACCGATTACCTCAGAGTCTTCTTCCCGCCACAGACAGTTCCAGTACTGTTTCCCAAATTTCCCATTTTCTCAATTCTATTTGGACTAATAAGCCCGAACCGCCTGCTATTACTCCGTATGAATATTGGTGCGCAAATGTTTCCAACCAAAAAGGAGGGATATCTGTGATTTATTCAGTGATTATGTTGAACTTAGACAAGCCAAGATATGCAAAGACCTGGGAGGAGGACACCGGCGGAACGTGGATCCCAGAGGAATGGATCAGAGTGTGGTCCCGTTCGTACTCAGGTACACATAACATCTCTCTGATAGAGGCCAGTATTAAGGTATTGTCAAGGTGGTATTATGTACCCGCCAGATTGGCTGCGATTTATCCTGGGACGTCTCTACTGTGCTTTAGAGGGTGTGAGATGGAGGGCACTATGTTTCACATATGGTGGTCCTGTCCCCGCATTAGACCCTTCTGGAGGAAAATTTTCCGAACTATAGGCACTATAATGAAGATTTCTGTAGCGCCTAACCCCCACATAGCATTACCTAATCACAATATACCTAATATAGATAAACGCTCTCGAACTCTCGCATTCTTCATCTTTTTGGGGGCCAAACTCACTATAGCTAAAGCATGGAAAAGGCCCACAGTGTCATTCCAATGCTGTAGGAGAAAAGTATCTTGGATAATGTCCCAGGAAAAGATTGTGGCAAAGCTGATTGACAAATTTGATAGATTTCTTGCTACCTGGGAGCCGTGGGCAATGTTTTGTAACATCCCGCTCCTGCCAGGAATGGGACCTGGACTGGATAGAGCTACGATGGGACCATGACATTACATCTCTTCTCTTCTGTTCTTCCTTCTTCTAACACGTTTCCTTTCTTTTCTTTTAGGGACGGGCTAGTCCCTTCTACTCACACATTCCATAATGATATGATACATCTATTGTAGGATGTTGTGGTGGGACGGCTGTCTGGTCCGCCGACGGGATCCCAGACGTCCCCTGGGCGGACCGGACCGGGTGGTCCCTCTATTACAAACCCTGCGATCCTAATAGTACGGTCTTGATGAACAAAACTATTTCTATTGGATAAATTTATAGGATTGTTATTTCATCATACCATAATTGGATCCAATGAATACTAGGGTAAAGTTGATATCTTTACTATATATGAATAGTGTTTTGCCCTTTGGGCAACGAGCTGTAGGGGTCTGACAGCCCCAATGACATGTGAAGTGGTGAATCTGTGGGGTGGGGGTGCGGCTCCCCTTGATACGACCCAGCTAGTACCCAGTTGGGGTGTCGAGAGGGGGGTAGCTCTTTCACCATGGGGGCTTAGCGGATATACCTTGTTTAACATAAAGTAGATTTATATATAGTCCTTCTTTTTTTGATATTTCGTTCTCTTAAGAGTAGTATTGATTTATACCTTATTGTATAATGTAATAGTCTGTATTTAAGATTTTGCAAAACTTAATAAAAAAATTTTGGAAAAAAAAAAAAAACTACTAGTGTAAACTAAGCTTTAGGGACCATATCCAAGAATGTGCTAATTAAAAATAGTATCATTAGTAGTTACCAACTTGAATTTATGAAGAACTGTGCTTGCCAGACCAACCTTTTAGCTTTCTATGAGGAGGTAAGCTGTAATTTGAATATAGGAAGGCCTGTGGATGTAGCGTATTTAGAATTAGCTAAGGTGTTTGATACAGTAACCCAAAAATGATTACCTACAAATTAAGGTCTTTTGACATTAGTGACATGGTATGTACCTAGATAGGATATTGGTTGCAGGAGCATGTCCACAGGGTGGGGCTAAAGGCATATTTTCTGAATGGTCTGGAGTTGTGAGGGATGTACCCCAGGTCTCTGTCCTGGGACCAACTAAGTTTAATTTGTTCATAAAGAATATAAAAGTTGGAATAGATGGTTTAATATCAGTGTCTGATGGTGATACACAGCTTTGCAGGGCAATAACTTCACAACAATATATAGTATCTTTACAAGAAGACCTAGTTAAAATAGAGGGGTGGGTACTGGGCAGCTATATGGCAGATGAGGTTCAATGTAGGTAAATGCAAAAAAATGCACTTGGCAACTAAAAATTTGCATGCAATTTAAACACTAGGAGGAGAACCTCTAAGGGAGTAAAGAATGGAAAAAGGGTTGGGAGTCCTAGTAGATGACAGACTTAGCAATTGCATGCAATGCCAATCCGCAGCAAACAAGGCTAGCAGAGTATTAGCATGCAAAATGTATTTACTCCAGAGATAAAACTATAATTCCTGGTCCGGCCACATCATGCATTTCCCATCCAGTTCTGGTCATCAATCTTCAAGAAGGATGTGCTTGAACTGGAGAGAATCCAGAGAGGGGCAACAAAGCTAATAAGGGGGCTGGAGGACCTCAGTTATGAGGAACTACAAAAATTAAACTTATTCTTCCTGGAGAAAGGGTGCTTAAAGTGTAAAATTTACCCAGGACCCTGCATTCACTATATCTGGTCTCCCACATTACACAGAACATGGAAATGCAATTTTTTTAGTAAATATAAACTGCCAAATACCTTTTCTCATCATCAGTTAGAGCAGTCTTGTGACTTCTATGAGTGTCTGGTTAAAGCTTGTAGGAGGAGTTTTCAATCTCCCATGATTATCCTATGAGAAAGCAGGACCCCTGACCCTCTGTCTGGACAGTGCTGATTGGCCCTCTGCTGATCACATGCACTTTCCTAAGGAAAAAAAAACTCTCTAGCATTACACACCAAACTGAGCATGGGCAGCCTGTACCCTGGCTCTTTAAATATCAAGAAATATATTGGAGTCAGTGGAAGAAGGAGATAATCAGAGGAGACAGCCTTTTTACACAATGCAGAGGAATAACCCCTTAGGTTCCACGGTGAGTATAACAAGCATGCTTTACGGCATATACAGACTGATTTTACTGTTGTGAGTTTATGTAACACTTTCGGAGTGGGTATGATAGCAATGTACAAATCCTTGAATAGTAAACTCTAGCAATAGGAGGAACATTTTTTTTCCAAACAAATTTTATGGAAAAGATTTTTTTTTGTTTACAAACATTGCAAGAAAACAAACAGTCGTTTGGTAGATATGGTGTAAGGAGTCAATATAGGCGATATTACATGAATAACGAGACATGAATCATTAAGGCCCTGTTCACACCTAAGATGGATCCGTCTCACAGCAGGGGTCCAGGGCGTGCTGGTTCACCATTTCAGGTCAGATTTCAGACCAAATTTTGGGCTGAATTCGCACCTGAAATGGACCAAAAGATAGAGAGCCGGTCAAAATCTCCTGCTATTGTGAATTGGATGCGGAGAATGGTGTGAACCCAGCCTTATACTGCTGCCAAATAGACACAGTATGTGTAGCAATCTGTAGTCTTTTATATGCAGGTATTTATTGGTTAGGTGTAACCCAGTAGCATAACATAATATCTGAAGGGTCCAATATAAAAAAAGGGGGGGGCAACAAAGTAATTAAAAAGGATGAAGGGGAAGAGCGCAGTTGTCTAGAAAAAGGAGGGTGTAATGAGAGAACAGAGCATGTGCTGAACTAAAACTAAATTTTAAGGCTATCGCCAATGAAGTCCTATATATATATATATATATATATATATATATATATATATATATATATATATATATATATATATATATATATATATATATATATATATATATATATATATATATATATATATATATATATATATATATATATATATATATATATACACATGAGAAGAAGAATATAAGAAAGGGAAAAAAGAAAAAAGGGGGGGGAAAGAAGGGAGGTAGAGGGACAGGATATGGGTGGGTGGGTGGGTGGGTGGAGGGCAATAACATGAGACCACTCCGGTAGGGTCCCTCCCTCCTCTTCAAAAGAATATAAGCCTTTTGCCGTTGAAAACTTATGTTAGAAAGTTCTTAAAGCCAGTATTGAGTAATGTGATAGGAGATCTTGCTTAGTGATGGTTCAAGGGGTAGGTCTTAAGAATTATTTATATTAATCAGTGGTTCGAAAGTGAAGCCAACAAGCCCAGGTTGATGAGAATTTAGTAGGGGAGGGAGGAACATTTTTAATCTTAGAAGACATGAGAAACAATTCAATCTTTACCTGCATAAGGGGTCCTTTACTGTGAGAGCAGTGAGTATGTGCAACTCCCTTCTACAGTTGGTGGTGTCAGCACAGAGTGTAGATAAGTTCAAAAAAGTTTTAAATGTATTTCATAGCAAATACAGTGTACAGGGTTATGATAAACAGTAGTCACACACACACACACACACACACACACACACACACACACACACTCTCTCAGGTTGAACTGGATGAACCAGTGTCTTTATTCAACCTTTCCAACTACCATATCTATGTAAGAACATCAGGTAAGTGTTTGATGACAGGGGGTTATAGATGTACTGAGGCATTTTTTACATTCTTTAGTACAGTGAAAACTTCAGATCACTTGAGGATTAAGCCTAATCTGATGTTGCAAGGGTCATTGGCTCTCATAAAGGACTCCTATGCCGCGTATACACGACCGGACTTTCCGGCAGAAAAGGTCCGACGGAATCATTTCGTCGGACATTCCGATCGTGTGTGGGCTTCTTTTCTTTCTAAAATTCTGATGGAGCTAGAAATAGAACATGTTTCAAATCTTTCCAACGGAATCAGTTCCTATCGGGAAAACCGCTCGTCTGTATGCTATTCCGACGGACCAAAAACGAGGCAAGGACAGCTATTGGCTACTGGCTATAGAACTTTCTTTTTCTAGTCCTGTCGTACGTCATCACGTTCTAAACAATCTGACTTTGGTGTGATCGTGTGTAGGCAAGTCCATTTCAGCAGGACTCCGTCAGAATAGACTCCAACGGTCTTTCTGACGGAGTCCAGTCGTGTGTACGTGGCATAAGTATTCCATAGTAATACCAATGGTAAAACAAGAACTGTGAGTTGCTAGTGCAACTCACAGCTCTACCTTTGCTCCACCCAATAAAAAAGGTGCTGGAATGTTGTACAATGCCCAGCAGACACATTCTTAATGCCGACTATTCTGGGTACATCTATATTTCCATTTGACAAGGTTTCACAATTGGAAAATCAGTATATTATTTAGCAGAATGAAATTATGATTTGTTAGATGCAAAATATGACAAGTCTATGATGTGTCTACCTCCTAGGTCAGGGGTGCCCAACCTTTTGAAGAGCGAAAGCCACTTAAGCAACTTAACTGGTCACGGGCCACAATGAGCGGAGAGGGTGGATGACAGGTCTGTGCCCACTCTGCATATGCAGACCGGACACGGACACAGTCTGCTCTACTGTATAGGCCCTCTAATCCGATCCTCCCAGGCAGAGGGGGACGGATCACCTTCTGTTTTTTTTTTATCGGATCAGAGTAGAGGTAGGTGGGAACATCTGCCACTCCATAGAGGTGAATGGAGATCCCTTTGGGTCCGCCTGCTTTCAGACTGATGCGTTGCTGTTTACCAGCACCACGGATGCAGTGCACCTGTGGCTTTCCTGCGGGTTAGCTGCACTTTGCCATAGACTTCTATTATATTCTACAGGTGTGGTGCACTTTATGAAAGCTCACCAAATCTGCAGGTAATAGAAGAAGTCTATTGCCGCGTACACACGGTCGGACTTTTCAGCTACAAAAGTCGGACAGCCTGTCCGACATACTTCCGGCGTACCTTCGGCGGACTTGCGGCAGACTTTCTTACGAACGGACTTGCACACACACGACCACACAAAAGTACGACAGCTTAGTACGCGGTGACGTACACCAAGTCCGATGAGACTATAAAACGGAAGTTCAGTAGCCCGTACGACACCCTTTGGGCTCCTTCTGCTAGTCTCGTGTTTATCTCGTGTTAGTAGAAGTTTGGTGAGAGACGATTCGCGCTTGTGAGACTCGTATTTTTCAGTTCGTTTTAACTGTTGTTCAGTCTGTGCTTGTGAGGTTTGTATCTGCTTTTCAGTGCGTTTGGTCAGTTGGCATTGAGAAATCTTTGTTTTATTGGCCGCTCGTTCCTGATTTTCAGGTCGTTCTTCACAGGCCTTGCTGTTCTTCAGTGCGTTCTGTTTAGTGCGTTCTGACCAGCCGACCGTTTTGAAACCATGTTACCTGTACGTACTCGTCGTCGAGCTCGTGCATTGTATGTGTTTGGTGCTGTGGTTTATTCTTCAGCCCAAGACCAGTCCATGAACAGGGCGAGGAGGAGTTCATGGACCAAGAATTGGTTGCTCCAGCGTGACCAGTTCTGTCACATGCCATTGCTCCGTGAGATCCGTGAGAATAATCCTGAGGATTTCAGGAACTTTCTCCGGATGACGGACCCTGTTTTTGACCGTTTGGTGGCTTTGCTGACCCCCTATATCAGCAGGCAGGATACCTGCATGAGGCAAGCCATCACTCCGGAGCAGAGGCTGGTCGCTACCTTGCGGTATTTGGCCACAGGGAGAAGCCTGCAGGACCTTAAGTTCTCGACAGGCATCTCCCCCCAGGCTCTGGGGATCATTATCCCAGAGACCTGTTCTGCCATCATCCAGGTCCTGCAGAAGGACTATATTAAGGTAAGATATTTAGCTTTTATTAGCATCACATGTTCTTTTATGTAATCTTTGATAATGTAATGTATTTCTTGCTTCAAACACTACTTACCATCATTGCAATATAGTGTGAATGTCCCCTTTTTATCCTCACACATGCTGGATTTTTTTCCTGTTATTTTTTGTCATGCATGTATATTTTCCTTCAATAACCTCCCCAGCATGCAGTGATGGGAACATATCTACCTAGTCTACTCATTTTGAATGTATTTTGTTTGAGTGTATTTAGTGTGCTTATAATTAGCAAGTAGCTAGATTTCCCAACCCCCCCCCCACCTAAACTCACTCCAAATAGTGTGCTGCTAATTAGCAATTAGCTAGATTTCCCAACCCCCCCCCACCTAAACTCACTCCAAATAGTGTGCTGCTAATTAGCAATTAGCTAGATTTCCCAACCCCCCCCACCTAAACTCACTCCAAATAGTGTGCTGCTAATTAGCAATTAGCTAGATTTCCCAACCCCCCCCCACCTAAACTCACTCCAAATAGTGTGCTGCTAATTAGCAATTAGCTAGATTTCCCAACCCCCCCCCACCTAAACTCACTCCAAATAGTGTGCTGCTAATTAGCAATTAGCTAGATTTCCCAACCCCCCCCCACCTAAACTCACTCCAAATAGTGTGCTGCTAATTAGCAATTAGCTAGATTTCCCAACCCCCTAAAATGTAATCAATGTTCCATCAGAGGGGGTGAGCAATCTGATAAGTGTGCCTTTCCATATTAGTTTTTCCTGAAGAATTAAATTATTTAATGTTATACTGATGCTGGGGAATAATGTTTTGAATTGTCTAATTTTATTGCAATGTTAGCTTCCAAATTAATTGATTTTGGTTTTCTTGTTTGATTCCCCAGTTTCCTTCAACGCCACAGGAATGGCAGACTGTGGCATCCCATTTTGCCAGCCGTTGGGACTTTCCCAATTGTGGAGGGGCTATAGATGGGAAACATGTCCACATTGTGCCACCACCCCATTCGGGGTCATACTATTTCAATTATAAAGGGTTCCACAGTATTGTTTTAATGGCGGTGGTGTCTGCACACTATGAATTTTTATATGTGGACGTGGGGAAGAATGGCCGGATGTCGGATGGAGGAGTATTTGCCCAGACGGAGTTCTGCCAGCGTCTCCAGAGTGGTGGCCTGGGATTGCCACCTGATGCGGATAATGTGGAAGGACTCCCCTTTGTCTTCATTGCCGATGAAGCCTTCACTCTGAGCAAGCACCTCATGAGGCCATTCCCCCAAAGAACCCTCACCCCGGAGAGGAGGGTTTTTAATTTCCGGCTGGCCAGAGCTAGAAGAGTGGTTGAGAATGCGTTTGGAATTCTGGCCAGCCGGTTCCGCCTGTTTCAAACAGCCATTAATTTGGCGGAATACAAACTTAATTTTATCATTTTATCGTGCTGCATTCTGCACAACTTTTTAAACAAACATTCTCAGAATTATATAGGCACAGTTGGGCCTGAGGCCGGACTTATAGATGCCAACCTTACGGGCCTGGATAATGTCCGTACTGGCTTGGCCCCCCAAAGTGCCCGTCAAGTTAGACAGCAATATGTTGATTATTTTATGGGTAGGGGGGCCATTGCAATGGGCCATGATATTTAATTATTTAAAATAAAAAAAATATGGATGAAATCTTGAATTATATTTATTGCTTGCCTTTCTTTTGGGCTTTCTCCTAGGTTATGGTCGAGCAGTTGTAGTGCCAACTGTATTTTCATTTTAAATGTCTAAATAAAAACTCCATTGCCACTGTAAACAACTTTTTGACAATTATAACCAAACTGATACTGAGCATTGAAATAACAAACCACACATTTATTTAATTCCTATAAGGAGATGTTTTTATTAATGGTTGTTATGCATTCAGTTCTGCATTTAGTATAAAATGTTCATAGACAAAAATATACTGATATCTTAATAATTTCGAAAAATATAATTATATTTAAATATTTAGACATAATCCACAAAAAAATATTTTAGGCTTTTTGATTTTCGCAAACAGGCTTTTTTTTTTTTTTTTTTTTTTTTTAAATCAAGTTTTTTTACTTTTTTGCGTTTTTTAAAATCAATTTTTTTATGTTTTTTTTTTTTTTTTTTTGGTTTTTAAAATCAATTTTTTATTTTTTATGGTTTTTAAAATCAATTTTTTTATTTTTTTTGCTTTTTAAAATCAATTTTTTTATTTTTTTTGGTTTTTAATATCAATTTTTTATTTTTTTTGCTTTTTAAAATCAATTTTTTTTTTTTTTGGTTTTTAAAATCAATTTTTTATTTTTTATGGTTTTTAAAATCAATTTTTTTATTTTTTTTGCTTTTTAAAATCAATTTTTTTTTTTTTTTGGTTTTTAAAATCAATTTTTTATTTTTTATGGTTTTTAAAATCAATTTTTTTATTTTTTTTGGTTTTTAAAATCAATTTTTTTTTTTTTGGTTTTTAAAATCAATTTTTTATTTTTTATGGTTTTTAAAATCAATTTTTTTATTTTTTTTGCTTTTTAAAATCAATTTTTTTTTTTTTGGGGTTTTTAATATCAATTTTTTTTTTTTTTGGTTTTTAAAATCAATTTTTATTTTTTTTGGGTTATAATATCAATTTTTTTATTTTTTTTTTAATAAAAATATTTTTTTTTTTTTTTGGTTGTTGTTTTTTTGAAAATCAAGTTTTATTTTTTTGTGGATTTGGAATGTATTTTAAAGAAACAGCCCTTCTTTTTAAAATTAGGTTAAACAGCCATTTCTGTTCAGCCAAAAAAATAAAGAGAAGGCCCAGAATGGGGTCAGCAAAACAGGAAATGAAGGACATGATCGATGTTTTGGGGTTTCAAAAAGGGCATTTAGATTCGACCCAAAACATCAATCATGTCCTTCATTTCCTGCTGCATACGATCCAGCCGATTCCGCATTTCATCCATGTCCTTATTCCAGGCCATTATTTGACCAATTAGCCGTTGGGCACTTTCAGAAGTGAAATAGTCACTTTGTGTACCTAAAGTGGAATGAAACCAAAAAATGTATTTAGAAATATGCACACATACATAGTTTACCTTACCATAATAAAGCTGTTGTCTCAGACACTGACCTGGTGGGGTGCCCATGTAGCCTAATTCCTCCACATCCTCGGGGGTGGCACTGTTGCTTGAATCAAGCACAACCAGATCCCCTAAAATAGAGTAGAAAAATTACATTAAACAAAAGGCAGCCATGCATAGATTACCGTAAGCTGGTGTGTCAGACACTCACCTGGTGGGGTGCCCATGTCGCCCACCTCTCCTTCCTCCACATCCTCAGTGGGGCTTGGGCGGATTTCCCAATCATGTTTGGCTTGGGGTGGACTGTCTTCTTTTTGGCTGAGTGATTTTTCCCCTATGTGAAACAAAAAATTATTAATCTACTTAGCACACAGATATTTTAGTACATAGTCATTTTCTAACATTTGTAGTGAAGTGGTTTGTGTAGAGTTCCTATTTTACCTCAATATTTAAAATTATAAAGACATATCGGATAGATAGATATCTAGATATCAATATCTCAAAATAAAGTTAATAATCTTTTGATCTCTCTCTCTCTCTCTCTATATCTGGAACAAAATCTATAAATATCTAACTAAATGTAAATAAAAAAAGATAACTTAAAATATTCCAAAAGAATGTTTTACATTTCTATATCTATCTATCTATATATCTATATCTATTTTTTTTTTGTTAGATATATATATAAAATATATATATATAAAAATCTAGATATATATATATATATCTAAAAAAAAATATATATATATATAAAAATATATATATATATATATATATATATATATATATATATATATATATTTAGATAGATCTATCTATAGATATGTAACGAGGTTTTGTAAAAGATCGTTTGAAACGATGAACCCAAAAAATCGTATAGGAAGGGAAAGCACATGGAGCAGTATACAAGGTAATAAACACAAGAGAAAAACACGACAAGTACTTACTTTTTTTAAGGACTTTCCGGATCCGTCTATATTGATCCGGCTCCCTGAGTTTCAGGTCAGACCATCTTTTGCGAAGTTGATCTTGGGAGCGCTGTACCCCAAAAGAAGCCTGCAAAGTGTCCACGACCTTCGCCATTATTTTGGCCTTGCGCAAATTTGGCCGTGCGTACGGCCCATACTTCCCATCATAGTCGTCTTTGTGAAGAATGGCCACCATCTCCACCATTTCTTTAAAACTCATATTGGAGGCCTTAAATCTAGGCCTCACAGATTTTGTGGACGTTCCAGCCTCCGGGCTTTTTCCACTACCTGAGGACATGTCAGGTGTCTCCGCCATTATTTACCCCACTACGCGCTGTAACTAAAAATGGGCGGAGAACATGAGTTAAAATCGAACGTCAGGGGCGGGCGACGCAGGCGGAGTTTCACACATGCGTAGTGTATAAAGAGGGGCCTTGCGCACGTGTCGTACGTACGTTCTGTGCGTCGAATTAGGGGGCGGAGAACATGAGTTAATTTCGAACGTCAGGGGCGGGCGACGCAGGCGGAGTTTCACACATGCGTAGTGTATAAAGAGGGGCCTTGCGCACGTGTCGTACGTACGTTCTGTGCGTCGAATTAGGGGGCGGAGAACATGAGTTATGTTCGAACGTCAGGGGCGGGCGACGCAGGCGGAGTTTCACACATGCGTAGTGTATAAAGAGGGGCCTTGCGCACGTGTCGTACGTACGTTCTGTGCGTAGGTGATAGTGGACCAGGACGTTACAAAACGAAGGTAATTTTAATTTAAAATTTATTTGTTTTTTTGGGGGGGGGGTTTTATGGTCATGACTTTCTAGCAAGCGGCCTATATGGCTTGATAGATTGATGAGGCCTACATAGGGAGAAGATGATGAGGGGTTAGCAGAAACCTATAATAAGTGTTTTTGGTCTTGTGACTTTCTCTTTTCCAGATATAATGAATCCCCTATTTAAGGATCCAGAGTTCCTTACAGCTTTTATTTCAAAATATCGAGAGATGAGGAATTTGTGGGAGGTGAAACACCCTCAGTATTATGCCAAGCATGTGAGGAAGTCAACGCTGGAGAGACTTCTGTCCTTTGTCCAGGCGACCATCCCGGGAGCAACAATGGAGACAGTGCTCAAGAAAATTGGGGTCTTGAGGAACATGTATAAGAGGGAGCATAGGAAGATCCAGGAATCAAGGAGATCAGGAGCATCAGCAGATGTTTATGTACCCAGGCTGTGGTACTACAATCAACTCCGTTTTCTTGATGACCAGAATGAAGCCAGGGCATCACTTTCAACCCTTCCCTCCACCCTTCCCTCCACCCTTCCCTCCACCCCAGCAGAGGCTGATGAGGAGCAAGCTGGGTCTTCCATCCTGGATGAACCGGATATGACCATCTGGAGTCAGGTAAATTATTTTAACAAATATTTACTGTACTAATATTAATGATGTTAACTGGATGTTATAATTGTCTAAAATAATTTTGCACTCAAAATTGTGTATACATATCAAATGACAGTAGTGGCTAAATATGTTTGGCACCTGCTTGAAATAATTAGGGTGTCTGATTAGACTCTTTTATTAAAGAGATGTATTCACATTGAATTTGCTAGTCATGAGAAGCAAACTGTGTGTCATTGATGAACCCAAAAAAAGAAACTAAAACGATTGTCCTTTTTTTATACACAGGATGAGTCCATCCAGGAGGAATGTGGGGAAAGTGGCAGGCAGGAGGAGACCGGGCCCATGGACAGCCTGGAGGAGGCCGGATTCACCATCATCCTGGAGGAGGCTGGGCCCAGTGTCAGGCAGGAGGTGGCTGCTCCCAGTGAGGTGGCTGGGCCAAGTGAGGTGGCTGGGCCAAGTGAGGTGGCTGGGCCCAGTAGGAGCCTGACCCAATCCCAAGTGCCTCCCCTCCACCTTCCCAAAAAAAGGGCCAGGAAGGGGATGGTCACACAGGACGCATCCCTGCGCCTCATGCAAGAGGCCACCCGTTTTTTTAACGAGCCCCCCCGAAGCGGAAGAATCCTATGGCTGCTACTTAGCCAGCAGGCTTCTTCAGATGGATTGGGAGCAGCGCCTCATTTGTGAGCGACTATTTGGGGAAACAATCCATAAGGGGCTGCAGGGCACGCTAACACCAAACACACAACTACATGAGGCAGCCCCCCCTCCTCCTCCTCCTCCTCCTCCTCCTCCTGCCACAACTGAAACACCAGAGCCACAGCCTCAAAAGAAGGCTACAGGGAAGGCTGCAGGGAAGGCTGCAGGGCAGCGTGGAGGAAAGGCTGCAGGGAAGAGAAGAAAGTGATGACCTGGGTTCAGTCTGGTCTGACAGAAGACGCAGGCTGTTGTAGGACCACAGTCTGGGGACATCTAGATCATCTGCTGGTGCTGTTGATCTCTGGGATTCTTGGACCAGATTGTGCTCCCTCTTATATGGACTCCGCAAGATCCCAATTTTCTTGGACAACGACTTTTTACAGCGTTGACTTCCTCTTTATTTTATTTTGACCATGAATAAATGGATCTTTTTTGAGTTTAGCAAAAGACTTTATGTGTTTTCTTTTAAATCATTGATTTTACACACAATGTTAAATTAACAAGGGACAACAATCTCATTGAGTTTGAAAAAAACACACCAAAAATACATTACTAATGTTAATAATGTTCAAGTGGTAAGTCTTGAAAATAAAAAAATCTACATAACCAAAAACGGTGCTTTGGGTTCACTTTATATAAAAACTAAAAAATAATCACTCGAAAAAAAAAATAGAATAATGGGTTCTTTGTGGTAACTTTACAAACCTAAAAAAACAAAATATAAAGGGAAAAAGTATTATTAGTATGGAAACATTGTTTTTAAAAAGCATACTATATCATTCATGAGATCCAAGAGAAAAAGAATCCAGAAATCAGTTTGGGAGAACTCTGATTATGAACAGCAAAACACCTTCGTTCTTTAGAACATTCGTAAAGAAGAAATAAAATGCGCTGCATTCAACGATCACAGATTTTACAGCGTGATGAATGTGCTACCTACAATACGAACACTAGTTTTACTAGACCGAGTGCTTCCGTTTAGTTTTTGCTTATGAGCATGCGTCGTTTTTTTGTCCGTAGGACTAGCATACAGACGAGCGGACTTCGGGGTCCGTCGTAGTTACGACGTAAAGATTTGAAGCATGTTTCAAATCTAAAGTACGTCGGATTTGAGGCTAAAAAAGTACGTTGAAAGTCCGGAGAAGCCCACACACGATCGGATTACCAGCCAGCTTTAGTCCGTCAGCGTCCGTTGGACTTTTGTAGCTGAAAAGTCCGACCGTGTGTACGCGGCATAAGGCTCGGTGCAGGTAACACGCAGGTAATAACAGAAGTCTATGGCTCAGTGCAGGTAACTGGCAGATAATAACAGAAATCTATAGCTCAGTGCAGGTAATCCACAGGTAATAACAGAAGTATATGGCTGATAACAGGAGGCTATGGCTCAGTGCAGGTAATCCAAAGGTACACTGTGCTGCACCTGCGGATCAGTTTGAAAGCAGACCGATAACCACTGCAGAAGAGATATGCCCATATATACACTGTGAATTTATAATATAAACTGTCTTTTAATAACAATCTTCCATTCAGAAATCTCCCTTGCTAAAGGTATTGCTGGCTGCTGCTGTCAAAGGCAGAGTGCAACTGGTATCACTCCGCCTGTGACAGGAGCCAGCGCTATACAGGAAGCATTAGCTTATGCGGCTCTGCTCCCTCCACAGCCATGCTACCTCTAGCACCGGCTCCATTCAAAACAATGATGCTCTTGGTCAGGAACCCCCAATCTGGGCCTGCTGACCCCCCTTCCCAGAGCAGGAGGTTGCAAGCCACATCAGAGGGTTCCTTGGGCCATATGTGGTCTAATCTGTCTTCCTAGCTTTCTAAACTCTGTAATAAAATAATGTTTGGTGTCTAATTGTGTTTTTTTTCTTTTAATCTTACATTAACGTAACCACTTTTAAGGAAGATCCAATACAATAGGTATTATAAAATGTGATAAAGTTTGAGTATGGAGAGTTCAACTGTAAGTCAGGCATAGGTCAATATCCTAGTCTACAGATGTGTATTCCTAAAACTGCATCACACTATTTATAATGTGAACATTTTGACAGGGCCTCATCAGATGTCTTTTGAAGACTCTGGGCTAATTTGAAGTTTTACTAAACCCAGGACCCTGCATTTTTTTATAGCTGGTCTCCCACAGCACAGAGAACATGGAAATGCGATTATTTTAGTAAATATAAACTGCTAAAAACATTTTCTCATCAGCAATATATATAGCAGCCTTGTGACTTCTATCAGTGTCTGGCTGAGCACTGGTTAAAGCTTGTAGGGGGAGTTTTCATTCTTTTCTGACTGTCCTATGAGGCTGCATGACCCCTGACGTTCTGTCTGGACAGTGTTGATTGGCCCTGTGCTGATCACATGCAAAAAACCTCTCTAGCAATACACACCAAACTGAGCATGTACAGAGTGCCTCCAAGGCTCTGTTCTATTAGCAGATGGATTAGGGACAGTTAAAGAAGGGGAGGGTCAGAAAAGACAGGATCAAACTGCCTTTTTACACAATGCAGAGGATTAACCCCTTACGTTCTGCAGTGAATATAACAAGCATGCTTTATTGCAGATACAGACTGATTTTACTGTTGTGGGTTTAGTAACACTTTAGGTTTATGATAGCCTGCATTCCTTCTAATGCCGCTGGAACCCACGCCGTTTTCAATGATTTTTATCTATATTACCGTGATCTGACAATACATTACAGCCGTGAGCAGTTTTAAATGACATTTTTTCCTTTGGAAATTTCATTTTGCTGTGGTACTGTTATAAACATGGGAAAGATGCCATACTTTACAGGCAGACTAAGGAGACTCCCCAGGCACGACATTTAAAGGAATATTTTAAATATTTCATTATTATTGTTTCACTTTTAAGCATTATTAAAATCGCTGCTCCCGAAAAAAAATAGCAGTTTTTAAAACTTTTTTTTTGCATTGATACATGTACCCTGGGGCAGAACCCGGGTCCCCAACACTTTTTATTGCAACAACATGCATATAAGCCTTTAAAATAAGCACTTTTGATTTTTCATGCTTGTGTCCCATAGACTTTAACGGTGTTCGCACAGATTTTTTGCCTGTTCGAAAGTTCTGGTGCGAACGGAACGTTGGGGTGTTCGGCTCATCCCTACTGTGGATACAGTTGTGCTCATAGGTTTTCCCTGGCAGAATTTATGATTTCTTGGCCATTTTTCAGAGACTATGAATGATAACACAAGTAAGAAGGCTGGCCGTAGGCTAGCCTGCATTTGTGGGAGGAGTCTGAGAGGTACATATACCTCCTCCTCCTCTGCCTGATTCACGTCGGCTTGTGTTCAGGGTTTCCGTGGTTACAGCCGACAAGCGTAATTTCCAGTGCGCCCACGTTGGAATCATCGGTCGGGCAGCATCGCTTCTACTAGCACTTATCGCAGTGCTCCAGGTTTCAGTCGGGGGGGACCATGGGCGGAGGGTGGGGGCCTCGTGGATATGCATGCTGTTATCGGCGTCTCCATGCGGGGGGGATGTCATACTGCAGGGGGAGTCCTGTGGGGGAAGGGGGAGTCTTCTGCCGGACTGATCGCTCCTCAGTGCTGGTGGAAGGACAGCTGCTGTCAGGTCAGTGAGTGGGGTGGCTGCGGGTCCCAACAGGTTAATCATTTGCAGCAGGGGGTTCTCTATTCATCTGCTGGTCGCATGTGTGGGTGGGGGAGGGGGTCTTGATATCTTGCAGCCATTGTTGTCAGGTGTCCTGGTTAGGCTGCTGGTGGTTCAGTCCTCAGGGTGGTCTGGACCTTGGCTCAGGTCGTTCCCATGCTTGTTTACGTATGGCTCTGTCTGTTTCCATTTGTGTCCCTTCTCCTGCACAGGCTGCCGAGCCTCGTTCCAGCTGGTCGAGTTTCACCCGAAACATACTTGTCTGTGTGTTTTTCTTTCTAGTGACAAGATAGCATCAAGCTCTCCACATGCTGTCACTTGTTGTCTATCAAGACACTAGGCTATATTGGTAGGTGTTTCCTTTCATCATTGTAGGGTGCAAGTTCCATCAGAAGTTTTCATTTTGGGGTTTGGCTAGTGCTCAGTGTTCATGCAGAAGCTTCGTTCACTCAGGATGGGTTTGGCAGGGACTTGTAGTTCCACAGCATTTTCAGTTTCTGTCACACCATGTTCAGCCACAGTGGTTCAGTTTAGCTCCTCAGTCTCAGTGTTTCAGTCGCAGCGGTTCTCATAGTGTTCAGTCACAGCATTTTCAGTCACAGTGGTTCTGTCACAGCGTTGTCAGTTTCAGCTTTTTTCAGTCATAGTGGTTCTGTCACAGCGTTGCGAGGATCAGCATTTTTCAGTCATAGCGGTTCTGTCACAGCATTGCAAGGTTCAGCATTTTTCAGTCATAGCGGTTCTGTCACAACGTTGCGAGGTTCATCATTTTTCAGTCATAGCGGTTCTGTCACAGCGTTGCGAGGTTCAGCATTTTTCAGTCATAGCGGTTCTGTCACAGCGTTGCGAGGTTCAGCATTTTTCAGTCATAGTGGTTCTGTCACAGCGTTGCGAGGTTCAGCATTTTTCAGTCATAGCGGTTCTGTCACAGTGTTGCGAGGTTCAGCATTTTTTTTCAGTCATAGCGGTTCTGTCACAGCGTTGCGAGGTTCAGCATTTTTCAGTCATAGCGGTTCTGTCACAGCGTTGTCAGGTTCAGCATTTTTCAGTCATAGCGGTTCTGTCACAGCGTTGTCAGGTTCAGCGTTTTTCAGTCATAGCAGTTCTGTCATAGCGCTGTCAGGTTCAGCATTTTTCAGTCATAGCGGTTCTGTCACAGCGTTGTCAGGTTCAGCATTTTTCAGTCATAGCGGTTCTGTCACAGCGTTTTTCAGTCACATTGGTTCTGTCATAGCATTGTCAGTTTCAGCGTTTTTCAGTCATAGCATTTTCAGTTGCAGCATTTTTCAGTCATAGTGATTCTGTCACAGTGTTGTCAGTGTTAGCGTTTTCAGTCATAGCAGTTCTCTCCAGCGTTCATTCATAATGTTTTAGTTTAGCGGTTCACTCATAGCATTTTTGTCATAGTGTTGCAGTCATAATGGTTCTGTCACAACGTTTCAGCCACAGCAGTTCTGTCATAGGGTGTGCAGTTGCAACATTTCAGTTGCAACGTTCAGTCACTACGTTTCAGTTGCAACGTTTCCAGTCGCAGCCGATGCTGTCATGTGTTCAGCCATAGCGTTCCAGTCTAGCAGGTTTAGTCATAGCGGGTGCTGTCCTAGCATGGTCGGTCAACGTGTCCAGTCTCAGCCTCTTGGTCACATGTGTTCACTCACAGTGTTCCTGTCCAGCGTGTTCTGTCCGAAGGGGGCTGTCACAGCGTGTCAGTCACATCAGGCACTGTCATAGTAGGCTCTGTCATTCTGCGTTCAGTCATGGTGTTCCAGTCACAGTGTGTCCTGTCTCAGTGGTTTTGTCATAGCATGTTGCTGGCATAGCAGCTCGGTCACAGCATTTCTTTTCAGAGTGGTCTGCGTTCTGTCATATCAGTCATGTCGTTTGTCTGTGCCATACAGCTACAGCACACACCAATAGCTGTTTCATCTCTGTTTCCATGTCTAATCATTCCTTCATTCTGTGTTCTTTGCACACCTGGGTTTAGTTAGCAGCGCTCACATCTCAGGATCTGTCATGTCTACAGATCCATATGGGCTGAGGTTTTGTTTTTTAAATGATTGTTGACCACAATCTTCTCGCCCATATAACATACATCATACGATGCACGTTCATTTTATTACACCTGTACGACTATCCACCACGGTCTGTGGGTACACTAGCCCTAAGGGTTTTAGTTTAACTGCCTGTCTCTGCGCTGCAGGTTACTCGGGCTCACTTACCACATACACTAGGAGGGGGGAGAGAACCGTCATCAGGTACATTCACGTGCTGTGGTCTTGCCATTCTGGTCACGTCATCATACTTAGGTAGGCATAGAGGGGTGGTGTTCTCATGTCTGGTTGTCTGTTGTCACTTCATAGTTTCTGTTTTCCTTGGGTTGGTCATGCCACATTTTTTCGGAAGCAACTATTCATGTTCATCCCTTCAACCTCACGTGGACGTTCGGAGCATGGTAGCACTCTGTCATCAAGTAGTTGGTCCATACACATGCACAGCGGAGCTTTGTCACAGGCGTTTTTCCTTTCCCAGCCACAGCCAGGAAGGCGGTTCACTTTAGTTTGTTTCTAATGCCATCCCAGCACTCCCATCCACCAGCATGGTACAGGTTCTAGGCATTATTCTTCAATGCAGGTTCATGTGGGCTAACATGCTCTCCATGGTCTGTTTTGGTTCCATGACAGGATGGAGGTGTTCAAAGCTTGCTCAGCCAGGGACAGGTTGTCAGCTCTCCCCCAGCTCCTGCTCTTCCTACTTCCCCTCAGTTCACCAGGTTTGTTAAGCCTTCTGGTTTAGGATGTTCCTTGTCAGGGGTGGTGTTGGGATCTCCCATTCCTGGTCTTCAGACAGGCCTTTCTGGAAGTATTGCCAGGCCTGCACGTGGGCCTCATCACCATATTGTCAGATTCTGTTGTCCTAGTATCTTGGCGTCAGCAGACAGTCATGCTTTTGTTGCCTAGTTACTGGAGGCAGTAATTTCCTAGGGGTACTGGTCTGGTTCTTTACCTTTGTTCTGAAGGTAGGGGGCCGGGCCACCAGGGTGCCCAGTGGCAAGTTTCCAATGTCGTTGTTATATTTGGGCTGCTCTCTTTCCTGCGGAAACATGTTTATCAAGGTACGCGTCCGTGGATTGTCAATGCAGCACTTGCACAGTTGAGGAGGGGGTGTAGTGACATCCAAACTGTTGTCATGCTTGCGCTTACTTCCATCAGACCTGCCTGTTGGTAGGGTAAGTCGATGGTGGGGAGGTCGTTGCTCCACTGGGCTTACTCTTGAGTCAAGAGTCAAAAGCTGTCCGTGCTTCAAAACCTCGCCTAGCACTCGTTTGGGTCTTGGGTACTTGCAGGAGGGTCAGGGGTTTATTCATTAGGTGATCTCCTGTTTCATGGAGACCCTAGTTCAGCCCAGGAATCCATAGTCTTGCAAGATGGGTGCTGGGCCAATGCCCCCTTGACAGCCCATAAGTGGTAGGTTCGGGCTGAACGTGATCTCATTCTGGGTTCCAATCTCGGCGTAATCTCTTGAATACGATGTTGCCTGGAGATCTGCTCAGGTACATCAGACCAGTCATCTGTTGTCCGGCCTGTTTCAAATAGGGGGGCTCACTGTCACTTTAGGCATGCTGTATCATGCCATGAGACTTATTCCCCAAGATGGTGTTCGGCCCTCCTTCCAGGACTCAAATTGGTGGTCAGGTCGCAAGCAGGAGCTCGACCCGGGATATATAGGGTGGGACCAGGTTCTGGGTGTCGGTAGGGTTCTCCATGTTTGAACGGTGCTTATTGCCACAGCACATTGGCCTTATTCGCCAACACCATCAAACACATCCATCTGGTATCCAGCACTTCAGACCCCTGCATACTCCTGGCAGGTCGTCCTTTTGAGGCTTATCCTCAAACTTCCCCATACCAAGCATAGACAGGCTAGGGGTTGGTAGGAATTTCACTGAGTTATGTAACTGGTGTCCATTCGAAGTGTTCGATCTTCTCTGCCATTATGTTGCAAGGGATCCTCGGGTCAGCCCTTGCTCCTTTCCCCTCACGTGTCATCACGCACAAGCAATTCGTTCCCAGGTTTGGGCTTTCTCGGAGGCAGGCATCATCCAAATCAACCACGGGATATTCATCTGGGTTCTGGGCAGTTGCTGGTTTCAAGCAGGGGTCCCTCCTCGGTATCAATTCATGGGACTTGGTGTTTATCCTGTCATAGCTGATTCATCGTATCCGGGTTCTGTAGCCATCCGGGCTCACGCTACCCTGTTAGACGGGTTGTTACTTACCTCTCATCTAGTTTTTAATCACACCTACTTTCATGTCTTTTGCCCTCTCTTTCAGGTGTACTGACCAGCCAGGCCAAGGCACACGTCAGACCTTGGTAAGGGTATCGCATTTCCAAGTGAAGACTCTGACCACAAGTAGGAAGGCTGGCTGTAGGCTAGCCTGCATTTGTGGGAGGAGTCTGAGGGGTACATATACCTCTTCTGCCTGATTCACGTCGGCTTGTGTTCAGGGTTCCCACCCACATGTTTCACCCAAGTTTCACATTTTCTCATGCACATCATACTTTTCTTCATATTCATACATTCTGGGTATGCCCTCTCTTTCAGGCGTACTGACCAGCCAGGCCAAGACACACCTCAGACCTTGGTAGTTAGGGTATCGCATTTCCAAGTGAAGACTGAAGACTCTGACCACAAAAACATTTTTCACCCATGGTTCGTGTTTGGCCGAAGCCATTTATTATCAAACAAATATGTTTACTCTTTTTAAATCATAATGGCAATAGAAATTACTCAAATGACTCTGATCAAAAGTTTACATACCCTGGTGATTTTGGCCTAACATGCACACAAGTTGACACAAAGGGGTTTGAATGGCTATTAAAAGTAACCATCCTCACTTGTGATCTGTTTTCTTGTAAATAGTGTGTGTGTATAAAAGGCAATGCATTTCTGGACTCCTGACAGACCCTTGTATCTTTCATCCAGTGATGCACTGACGTTTCTGGATTCTGAGTCATGGGGAAAGCAAAAGAATTGTCAAAAGATCTGTGGGAAAAGGTAGTTGAACTGTAAAAAACAGGATAGGGATATAAAAAGATATCCAAGTGTCAGGGCTGGGCCCAGCTCTTCCTTCTCTGAGCTGGCAGCTCAGCTGTGGCCTAATTGCCAGCTCCTATCTCTCCACAGTTTCTCAGCTGTTGTTGATATCCTGCTCATCAGTCCTGCCAACTTAAGCCGTCCAGCCCAGATTATCTCTGCCTTCGCCTTGGTCAACAATACATCTCCTGCTTTCCTGTTTAAAGATTTGCTCGGCTGACGTCCCTTCTGGCTCCAGATCCTGCTTGCTGTTTCACTACACTGATCCCTGACCTTCTGGCTTGGCTGCCTATCCGTTCCTGTCACCGAACTATTGGCTATGTTTTGACTACGTTTGTTCTATTTACTTTTATTAAAAAACTAGTGTGACTTAACTGTACTTCTGTCTCGGTCTGATTTCATGGTGTCTGACAGTAGGCTAAGGCCATGAATTCAGAAGATACAGTCAATCCACTTGTTGGTAATATTTTTTCCAGATTGGATAAGCAAGATCACAGCATGGATTAGTTTGCCATGGCATTACAAATACTCCTGAGTTGCACGGCTCACCTGGAATCTCCCACTGTGGCTGCTCTGGTACAACCTGTGTTGCAGCTCGTCCCTGCTGCTGCTCCAATCTCTGTGCAGGCACCCGCATCCAGTATTACCTCTATAAGAGGGATGTTTGGTTCCACTATGCTTCCCCAGAGATTTGGGGGCAATCCAGTCCAATGCAGAGGGTTTCTCAACCAGATTGAGATATACTTTGAGATGCTGTCCCAGGCGTTTCCCATGGACAGAAGCAAAGTAGGTTTCGTGATATCCTTGCTTTCTGAGAGAGCCTTGGCCAGGGCAAACCCTCTATTGGAGATGCAAAAACCCGTTGTCTTGAGTTACCCTGAGTTTGTGACTTCTTTTAAAATGGTATTTGATGTTCCCGCATGCTCCACTTCTGCTGCCAAGTGCCTCATTTCCATCAAGCAGAGTACAAGAACTGTTGCCGATTACGCCATTGAATTCCGTACTCTGACAGCAGAGGTTGCTTGGAACAATGAGGCCCTTGTGGCAGCTTTTTCTCATGGTCTCATCAAGGATGAGATAGCAGCCCAAGATATACCCACTGAGCTGGAGAGGTTGATCACGTTTGCCATCCTCATTGACTCCAAACTCAGAAAAAGACTCTCTTTTAAGGAGCACTTGCGGAAGCCTCCTGTATGTTTGTCTTCGAGCTTTACAGTCCCACCCATGCCTCCCTCACCTCCCATGCCTCCTGGTACCGAGTCGGTCAGTGAAGGTGAACCCATGAATTTGGGTTTAACGCGTCTCTCTACTGATGGGAGAACCTTTAGGAGGAGGGAGAGATTGTGCCTTTATTGTAGCCGGGCAGGTCACTTTTTAAAATCTTGTCCTATCTGTACAGGGAGCGCCCGAACCTTGAGGTCCTGTCATGGACTGACCTTAGGTGGTGTTGTTTCATCCCAAGTTGTCCAGAAGGATAAGCCCCTGGTTTCGGTTACCCTTTCATGGGCTGAGTCGTCCGTCGAGATACAGGCTCTAGTCGACTCTGGGGCTGCAGGCCTGTTTATTGATGCTGCCTTTGTATCGAAGCACTCGATTCAGCTGCAGCTGCGTGACACTCCACTTGCCATTGAGGCTCTTGATGGGAGACCTCTACAGCCTGCCCATGTGCCACTGTTCCGTTGTCCATGCCTGTAGGGGCTCTTTGCCATGAGATAATCCAATTCCAAATTATTTCCTCACCTAAGTTTCCGCTGGTTATTGGTTATCCTTGGTTACAGAGGCACAATCCCTCTTTTGATTGGCTCCATGCTGAGGTTCTCTCCTGGTCACCACAATGCAGTAAGACATGCTTCCAGAAAGCCAAGGTCCTGTGCACCTCTTCACCCTCCTCCCTGCTGGAGGAGTACCACGATTTTAGCAATGTCTTTGGCAAAGGTCAAGCCGGTAGTTTGCCTCCACGCCGGCCGTATGATTGCGCAATCGACCTTCAACCTGGTGCCATACCCCCTCTTGGCCGGGTTTACCCTGTGTCGGTCTTGGAGGATAAGGCCATGGAGGAGTATGTTGCAGACGCACTTTCTCAAGGTTTCATCCTCAAATCCTCCTATTCTGCTGGTGCTGGTTTCTTCTTCGTGAAGAAGGAGAACGGTGAACTGAGACTTTGCATTGATTATAGGTGTCTCAATGGTTTCACGATTAAGAATGCCTATCCGATTCTGTTGATTACTGAGTTATTTGACTGCCTCAAGGGAGCAACGGTTTTCAAGAAGCTTGATTTGAGAGGGGCATACAATCTTGTGAGGATTAAGGAGGGCAACAAGTGGAAAACTGTGTTTCATACCAGAACAGGCCATTATGAGTACCTCGTAATGCCTTTTGGCCTTTGTAGCCTCAAAAATGTGTCATTGTATTCCACTTAAGAAGTTGCCCACTTCTAAGGAACTGGCTTCCATTTTTGCTCGGGAGATCTTTCGCTTACATAGGCTACCCAAGATGATTGTCTCGGACAGGGGTAGTCAGTTTGTGTCCAGGTTCTGGCTAGCCTTTTGTGCACAGTTGGGAATTCAGCTTGCTTTCTGCTCTGCATATCACCCGCAGTCTAATGGGGCCGCAGAACGAGCCAATCAGCCCTTGGAGCAATTCCTACATTTGTATATTATATTATAGAGGATCTCTGTCTTCTCCTTGGTCAACATCACAGAGGCTATCTCCTGCGTTCCTGTTTAAAGACTTGCTCTGCTGACATCCCTTCTGGGTCCAGATCCTGCTTGCTGTTCCACTATACTGATCCCTGACCTTCTGTCTTGGCTGACTATCCGTTCCGGTTACCAAACTATTGATATATGTTTTGACTACCTTTGTTCTGTTTACTTTTATTTTTAAACTAGTGTGATTTAACTTACTTTTGTCTCGGTCTGATTTCATGGTTTCTGATACCAAGGAGTTGAGAATGCCAATCACCAGTGTTCAACTCTAATCTGTAACTGGAAAATGAGGGGTTCTGTTGAAACCAAACCATGGTTAGGTAGACCAACTAAAATATCAGCCACAACTGCCAGGAAAATTGTTCAGGATGCAAAGAAAAACCCACAAATAACTTCAGGTAAAATACAGGACTCTCTGAAAACATGTGTTGTGGCTGTTTTAAGATGCACAATAAGGAGGCACTTGAATAAAGATGGGCTGCATGGTCGAGTCGCCAGAAGAAAGCTATTACTACGCAAATGCCACAAAGTATCCCTCTTACAATACGCCAAACAGCACAGAGACAAGCCTCAAACGTTCTGGCACAAAGTAATTTGGAGTGATGAGACCAAAATTGAACTTTTTGGCCACAAACATAAACGCTACATTTGGAGAGGAGTCAACAAGACCTATGATGAAAGGTACAGAGGTGGATCGGTGATGTTTTGGGGATGTGTGAGCTACAAAGGCACAGGAAATTTGGTCAAAATTTTTGGAAAGATGAATGCAGTATGTTATCAAAAAAATACTGGAGAAACATTTGCATTCATCAGCCATGAAGCTGCACATGGGACGTACTTGGACATTCCAACATGACAATGATTGTTTTGCTTGCGTCTATCTAGAAAGGTTACTTTGTGGTATAAGCAAGGAAACTGAGACCTGTGCAGTGTGTAAATGTGCTTTTTCTATACAAAAATGCTGTACATACAAAACTATTACAATATTAGGAATACAAATCAAGACTGACAGATATCTATAACAAGCAAAATGCCTAGCAAATAAACAGCCTATGGTCTATAACAGTAGAAATACTCTTAAAAGTTACTTTGGTTACTGTATGTTCGTGATCTCCATTGACAACGATTCTTCTGAAGATCAGGCACCTTCTTGCATGATGAGTGGCTGCTGGTGTTAATCCATGTTGAAGTCTCCTGGTCTTACAGACTGTCCTTGGTCCTAATGCATGATGAAGTGGCTCGTGTTTAAGGCATCATAAGTCCTTTCATATGTCAGCTTGTTCACAATGGTTACAAACGCTGTTACCTTATCAACCAACAAACCTACATCGTTAGAGAACGAAGCGCGCACGACGGACCAGCGCCTACACATCACTTCCTGGCAGCACAGTGGGAGGAATACATCTCCAGCTGATTGCTACTTCCCCCACTTGTACCTGCTTGGGTTTCAGTGACTGAACAGTGACTGAACAACCAAACACCAACGAAACCCACTTTTGAGTGATATCCCTCCCCAGTGGCCAAGGGGGGGTGAATGAACGGGACCTGTTGGATGTTTGCAACTTTTTTTATTTTTATTTTTGTTTTATATTTTTTTGTCTTTTATACTACTTTTTAAATAAATACTTTTTGGGACTATATTATACTATGGAAGCCTTTTTCTTTCCCTGATATGAGGGCTAATTGCAACATGATCATTGGAGCCATCTGAAGCATCGCAGCAGTAGCAGTCTTCCGTGCAGCATTACAGGCCTGATACCCCTGTAGGGGTTCCGACATCTGGTGAGTGAGCAATCTGAGGGGGATCACAGAAGTCACCATCCTGCCCTGTACACACTAAGTCACTTTGGGGATAATATCAAGTCTGATTGCCGCATGAAATACATGAGACTATTACACATTTGTGCAATTGCTACAACATATGAACTATATGTGCACTGAGAGATAGAGATACTGTTGCGATATTGTATATGGAATCCTTTTCCCCATAGGAACCAACATAAGTGGATCCACGCATGTCTCATGCATTTTTGTCACTATAAACAAGATGTCTTTATTTTGTACTAAGTGCTGAATGTGTGTTGTGATGGGTAAAACTACACTGTACTATGAAAAGCATATGATATTTTAGCACATACAGAGTCTTTTCTGATTATCTCTGTATGCGATTATATACTGACCCACACATATGTACTTTAGCCAATGGAGTGTGACTCTGCAACATTTTTCGTTTTCCATTTAATTACAGCACCCTTTCACCCATATTGGTTTGAAATCTTGTGATATATATAAAATTACGTTTATACAACGTTCCCTGTATAGGCTGAGCCAAACAGGTCTTTCGGGTAGCGCCGTTTTGCCCTATTTATCCCCTAATATTTCTTATTTCTGCAGGACATTCCTAGGGAGTGTCTCTGTTTAAGGGAGGCAGCAACCTGTAAACACTTGGCCTATATACTTGTCCTAAGCACGATTTTTTTCAACTTCACTTAAACCTACATCTCAGTAGCTTCAGTTGGAAAGGCACTCTCTTACCTGTTTACAGTAGCTATAGAGACAATAGAGACAATAGACAATCAAACTGCCAACGGAATACAACAATGGTATCTACATTCCCATTGTATCCAACAGCATTTGTTTGAAATTTTTTCTGTGTCTGTGAAACCAGAATTTTATGAGTCTTATAGAAAAATTTATATTTTATATCAAACGCAACACAATGATCCAAAACGCAAGGCTAAGTCGACCTGTCATTAACTACAGCAGAATAAAGTGAAGGTTCTAGAGTGGCCATCTCAGTCTCCTGACCTCAATATCACTGAATCACTCTGGGGATATCTCAAACGTGCAATTCATGCAAGACAGCCCAAGAAATTACAGGAACTGGAGGCTTTTTGCCAAGAGGAATGGGCAGCTTTACCATCTGAGAAGATAAAGAGCCTCATCCACAAATACCACGAAAGACTTCAAGCTCTCATTGATGTTAAAGGGGGCAATACACGGTATTAAGAACTGGGGTATGTAAACTTTTGATCAGGGTCATTTGGGTAGTTTCTGTTGTCATTATGATTTAAAAAAGAGTACACAGTTGATTGATAATAAATGGCTTCAGCCAAACACTAACCATGAGTGAAAGAAAAGTTTTTGTGTTATCATTCATATTCTCTGAAAAATGGCCAAGAAATCATAAATTCGGGCAAGGAATGTAAACTTTTTTTTCCATTAAAGAAGTTTATTACAGAAATAATAAGTATACAATACAGATCAGAGAGTACAAAAACAAATAAAAGTGTTTCTGCTCAGGCAGAAATTTCAGTAAAAAGGCCTCAGTTTACATTTGTTTATGCAATGTTGATTCAGAACAATCAAGAAAAAATTAAACTGTAATATCGGTTGTGTCATTTACATAAACCTTATCAGTTCTGGAGTAAGCCTGTTCAATGTCACAACCCCTTTTGCCTAGGCCTATAATAATATTATATTCGATATTACGATTGACCCTCTGAATAGTGCAGAGAGATGAAAATAGGGGGAGGATAAAGTAATAAGTGAAAGGAGGGTGAACGGAAACCGAAATTCTATGTGGGGTATGAAAGTGAGATTTGTGTATATTCAAGAATCATAGTATACAAAAAAAAAGAAAAAAAAAAAAAAAAAAAAAAAAAAGGGAAAGGTGAAAGATCCTGAATGATCCTAGTTGGCCCCGACCACCCACGTCGACCAAGTGTGTAATCAAGTACAGATCCACTGTTAGGCCATATCTATAACTAAGTTAGCTTATCTCCTCAATCTGAGCACCAGCAATGTCAGAGAATGCTTGGGAGTATTTAAACTCGTTCCATGGGCGCCAAGTGTCAAGAAATTTTTCAACTTGTTCGTTTGCTTGCGCTAAAGTGTCTTCCATTTCGTAAAATTCTGTGACCCTGTTTAGCCATTCCTTTGTTGTTGGTACACGAGTTGATTTCCAATAAATTGGAATGAGGGACTTGGCCGCATTCAATAAATGTTTTGTGAGCGAACGCTTGTATCTTTTCAGAGGCCAGCTCGAAATATGCAGCAGGCAACAGGCTGCGTCTAAAGGTAGGGTAGTCTCAGTGATTTTTTTGATGTATTCTCGTACACTGTCCCAAAAATGGGTAATCAGGGGGCAATGCCACCAAATGTGTAGTAAAGTTCCACTATCTCCCATACACCTCCAGCAACGATCTGAAGCCTGGGGAAACATCTTATTTAATTTTGTTGGAGTTAGGTACCACTGAGTTAAGAGTTTGAAAGCTGTCTCTTGTACCTTGGTGCTGATAGAGCACTTATGAGCTAAGATGCAAGCGTTCCTCCACTGATTCGGGGTTATGTTTACCTGTAAGGCTTCCGACCACCGCTCTCTGAGTCTGTCATCCATGGGTGTTTCCGTGTTCTGTAGCCACGCGTAAATAATTGAAGTGGCCCCACGTATTGGCTCTCCCCTAAGGCACACCGACTCGAAGTCCGTCAAAGGTCTGGTGAAGTCTCCCCCCTTGTTATTAGTGCTTACATAACTTCTAACTTGGAGGTAGGTCCAAAAGGGTAAGTCGGTCACATTGTCAACTCGTTTAAGTGTCTGAAAGTCTTTCATTTTGGCTTGGTGGTAACAATCTCTTGCTAAAAGAGGTCTGTCACTATGAGAGGATCTGAGGTGGGGGTTGCCTACCCCTGGGATGAAATCTGGGTTATCCCTCAGTGGGGTAAGTGGGCCTAAGGCGGATGTGACTCCTGTGTCGGCGGGTATCTCATGAATCACTTTCAGAGTGGTACCCGTTAAGGGATGTTGCTTTAGGTCGTCAGAGTATGAAAGCCATGGTCGCCAAGGCACAAAGGTGAGGGGGAGGGCCTGAAGGGCCATTTCCAGTTTCACCCAGTCCTTGGAATCTCTGTGACAGTGCCAGTCAATGACCCTTGTTACGTGGGATGCTTTGTAGTAGCCCTGTAAGTTGGGTACTCCCATCCCTCCCATTGTCTTCGCTTTCTGCAGAGTTTCAAGTTTGATTCTCGGACTTTTTTGTGCCCATATGAATTTCAAAAACATGGTTCTCAGTATCCTGAACATGTTAGACGGTATTTTAATCGGTAGGGTGCGCATAAGATAAAGGAGTCTGGGGAGGACCGTCATTTTAATGATAGCTGCCCTTCCAAACCAAGAGAAGGTTCCAGCGTGCCATTTGTGTAAGTCCGTTTCAATAGATTTTAAGAGAGGGGGAAAATTTTGTTCGTAAATTGTCGATAGTTGAGGTGTTAAAAACACCCCCAAATATTTCAGTTTTTTGTGGTCCCATTTAAAGGGTGAGTTTTCTATCACTGAAGAGAGTGAGTGGTTGGGGAGGGAAATGTTCATGGCTTCAGATTTGGAATAGTTTATCTTTAAATTAGAGACGTAGCTATAATGTTCAAAGGTTTTCATAAGATTAGGGAGGGTGGTGTGGGGTCTAGATATGAAAAATAACAAATCATCGGCATAGGCGGCAACCTTGAACTCCCGCCCCCCCACCTGAAATCCCCCGATTGAATTATTTGCATTGACCTGTCTAATAAATGGCTCTAGTGTTAAAATGAATAAGAGTGGTGAAAGGGGACAGCCCTGTCTCGTTCCATTCGCTATATGTACCCGGTCCGAAAGGGAGCCGTTTATTTTCAATCTAGCCGAAGGGTTATGATAGAGTGCGGAGATCCGGGCCAACATCTTATCTCCCAATCCAATATGTTTACAAGTGGATAGCATGTAGTCCCAAGCCACGCGGTCGAAGGCCTTCTCCGCATCCGTGGATAGGAGAAGGCCCCCAGACCCGCTGGACCCCATTTGGTGGATCAGTAGGAGGGCTTTGGTGACATTGTCTTTGGCTTCACGTTCGGGCATGAAACCTACCTGTTCCGGGCCAATTATTTTTTGGAGAAAGGGTCTCAGCCTGTCAGCCAGTATCCTCGCGAAGATTTTTACGTCCAGATTCAGTAAGGAAATAGGGCGGTAGCTGGCACAGTCGGAGGGGTCCTTGCCTGTCTTCGGTATTACTGTTATGTAGGCTGAAAGTAAGTCTGGGGTGGTGGCTCTGGGTTCGGACAGGGCATTCAAGGCCGCCGCTAGAGGGTCTGTCAAGAGGTCTGTAAAAGTTTTGTAGTAGATGGCCGTGTACCCATCTGGGCCAGGACTCTTGCCTAGTTTCAAATTCTTAATGGCCATTCTAATTTCAGCCGTGGTTATTGTGTCTTCAAGGGTGTTAGCTTCCGTGGTGTCAAGAGACGGAAGACCACTCTTGCTAAGATAGTCTTCTATTACTTGTGATCTATTACCGTCCATACCCGGTTGCTTGTGTTGTGGCGGTAAATTGTAGAGCTTTGAATAAAATGTGTGAAAATGTTTAGCAATCTCCTCTGTGGTGACATCTAGTGTCCCATTTTTTTTCTGTCGTATGCCTGTGATGTTATTGTTTTGGGTGTGTACTCGTAACGCCCTTGCCAATGTTTTGCCCGGTTTATTGCCCCCCTCATAGTATATTTTTTTCCTAAAAAATAAAAAACGTTTGGCTTTAGCATCAAAAAGTGTCTGAAGTTGTTTCCTGGCTGCTAGCAAATCTGTGGCAGTATCCACTGCAAGAGATTGTTTGTGTAGGGATTCTAGCTTATGGATACGGCTTATTAGATTTTTGATTTCCCTTTCTCTCTCCTTTTTCCTTCTGGCACCCATCGAAATCAGTTCCCCTCTTAGTGTACATTTGTGAGCCTCCCAAATCATTAGTGGGTCCATCCCTGGGGTGTTGTTCTGGGCGAAAAAATTTGACAGGGCCTCTTTGAGTTTGGGAAGGTGAGAGGGGTCCGAGAGTATCGAGGAGTTAAGTCTCCAAATCTGGGTCTTTTTTGGGGCTCTTGTCAAGTCTAACGTTACTGCTACTGGGGCGTGGTCAGAGAAGGATTGTGTGCCTATGCAGGCCTCAGTGAGAACAGGAAGGTCTTTTTGAGTTATAAACAGATAATCTATCCTTGTGTATTTGTTGTGGGGAGCCGAATAATACGTATAGTCACGTCCCTGTGGGTTAAGGAGTCTCCAGGAGTCTACCAGTCCCAGCTTATGGAGAAGGGATTTAATACCTTTCAAGGTTTGGTACCTAATGTTAGTGTTGCCATTGGAGGTGTCTGTCAGGGGATTCAAAGGGATGTTGAAGTCTCCTCCCAATATCAGACACCCCTTGGCAAACTCCTGCAGCTTATGGGTCATCTGTTTACAAAATGGCAAATGGGCTGAGTTTGGAAAGTACACATTTGCTATTGTGATGGGCGTTCCGCTGTAGTGTCCTTTCAAAAAAATGTATCTGCCTTCAGGGTCTATCAGTTGGTCCGTCAGGTCGAAAGGTGCATTTTTACTGACCAGTATTGAAACACCTTTAGTTTTAGCTAAGTTATTTGTGGCGTGAAAAACCCTTGTGAAGTTCGAGTCGGTGAGCCTGGGTACATGACCAGTCTTAAAGTGGGTTTCCTGTAGTAGTACAAAATGTGGCTTACCTTTTTTAATTTCCCTTAGTAATGTAGTTCTCTTCTCTGGGGTATTCAATCCCCGCACATTGTGGGATATTACTGTGGGGTTGCGCCCCAGAAGAGAGTAAGCCATGGTGTAGACTCAGGAGCGGTGCGAAACCTTGGTCTGAAAAAGAGATATCGGTGGTCAGTTAAGGCGATCTGGAGGTCGAGTACGTGGGTGGTGACACCCCCCAAGATAAGTAACGACCAAAAAAAAAAAAAAAAAAAAAAAAAAGGAAGGGGGGGGGGGTGGGAAGGGGGAGAAGGAAACAGAAAGGAAGAAAAAGAGCAGGAAGCAGGAAAGCAAGGAAGTGCAGGTGGGAAGAGGAGCGAGTATAATAAGGATTAGGTTCAACCTCTAGATAGAGCCCTATCTAGAGAACTGTAGTGCGTCTGCAAAGCTTAAAGCAGTGACAGACCACTTGCGGGGGTAGGGGGAGGCGGCTGCCTGGTGTGTAAATCAAACAGAATAAGCCTTTAAGCTTGCACAGAAAACTTGTGAAGGGAATATCTGGCATAACCAACCTCCAACGAACACACAGCCTGTAACTAGAAAAAGATATACTTCTCTTAACTGAAGTAAAATATATATTAATTCACCCTGTAGAATAAGGGTGCCTCACCGGGCCCGCCCAAGGGGTCCAAGAGGTCCCGTTGTCATTTGCACCCTCACGGCGTGAGGACCCAGCCGTTCGCCACCTCTAAAGTGTCACGACTAAGCCGGCGCCCCCCGCCGTGGGGGTCACAAAACTGCAGTAACTCAAACTAATGCCTAAACGTCATGGCAGACAATTGTGGTACGAGATTTGTGCAATAGGCACGCCTATGTCTGCGATGAGAACATGGAAGTCAGTAAAAATTTAACAAAATGAAAAATGAAAAAATGTATGTTAAATTGGGCAGGAATAACTCCCTTTGACTTCAAAGCAGTTGGTCAGAGCGATGTGGAGGATCATAGGCTGAACAGCTTGGCATTAATCCTCTGCGTGTTCACAGTCCCAAAGAGCTCTTGGATTCGGTGTGTTGAATTTGGAACTTCCTGCTTTGCTTGACTTCATTTTTTTGGACGACCTTTTTTCAGGTGTGGAAAATGGCGATCTGGATGGGCTCCTGTTGTGTGGTGGTAGGGTAAACTCAGCATACCAATCCGGCAAGTCCACTGGGTCAAGGCCAAGTCCTGCACAGAAATCAGGGAGGTCCGATGGGGTGCGTAGGATGTGCTGATGCCCATTTGTCGCCACAATGAGGGCAAAGGGGAAGCGCCAGGTGTATCTGAGGTCTTTTTCACGTAGTTTGTCCAGGAGTGGGCGCAGGGCCCTGCGGTTTTTGAGTGTAATCTGTGACAGATCTTGGAATAGCATTATGGTTTCTCCATTGAAAATGATCCTCTCATTCATCCTCGCTTTGCGCATTATGTCCTCCTTTAATTGAAAGCTTTGCAAGCAGCAAATGATGTCCCGTGGTGGTGCAGTGTCAGGGCCTCTAGGCCTAAGCGCTCTGTGTGCCCTAATGAAATCAATCACAGTCTCCTCTTGCCTTTCCAGTAGGCTGTTAAAGACCCTCTGTAGAGCTGGGGCTATTTGGTCTGCCTCCACTGTTTCAGGGATCCCCCTCACCCTAATATTGTTCCTCCTGCCTCTGTTGTCGAGGTCTTCCAGGTGTCTGTTTACTTCTATAAAGTGTTGGGAATGGGACACCGCAATCTTATCCATTCTGTCCAGGGCCTTATCTCTCTGTTTCCCCGCATGTTCCGCCGCTGCTAGCTTTTCAGTGAGGACAACCAGATTCGTTTTGAGATCGGTTATTGCGGCTGAAAAGGCCGATTTGATTTCGGCAGTAAAACCGGACATATCTGCGTATGTTAGGGGTTTATGGAGTCTTGATTTCCCCCTGTTCATGTCCTCATTAACGTCTGACTCACCGCTGAAGTCTTCCTCGTGGAGCTCTGCCTGCTGCGTCGGCGCCATCTTGGGTTCGGCCTTGCCGTTCTCAGCCTCCGACTTTTGTCTCAACAAATCCACGATATTCCTGGCTGTGGAATTCGTCAGCCCTTTGCGGGAACGAGTGTGCGGGGTGCCGTGTGGCTTCCTGGCTGGCATGGAGGGTTCCTGTAAAGGGTGTCAGGCTAACAGGCTGTGTGTCTGACGGAGCTCCTCTAATGTGCTGCCATCCAAGCCGCGCGCCAAGCCACGCCCCCAGGAATGTAAACTTATGAGAACAACTGTATGTAATAAGGTAGCATCTTGGTGTGCTTAGTTTCTTCATACATTATCTTATCCTCTTGGGGATTTATATCTAAGTCCAATTTGTATATTAATACTTCTATGTTTTCTATTGTACTACTGTATTTTTATGTAGACCAATACATTTGTTAAATGTACTTTGGCAATGGGCCCTGCTAAAGATGCATTGAATTATTTTTTAGTTGTGGGAATTATTTTATTGCACCTAACCCCTGTTGTAAAAAAAAAAATCTATCTATCTATCTATCGATCGATCGATCGATCGATCGATCGATCGATCGATCTATATCTATATCTAGATATAGATATAGATATAGATATATATATCTATATATATAGATATATATATACTGTAGATATATATCTATATAGATATATATAAATAAAAAGAAGCTAAACTGTATAGCTTATTGGGGGTTTGGAATTATAAGCTCTGATTGGTTGCTCAGTATTCTATCACTCACTGAGACTTAATCACTAGAATATTGCAAAAACAAAGCAGAAACACTGCACAGGGCAGATAAAGATTTTTTTTCCATTTCATGAATGATTATATTACTACAAGAAACACTGTAATGAAAAATATTACTGTCTCTTAGGCTGTTTAATTCAGAAAGTTGAAAATTATATTGCCTCTTTTGCCTATGCAAGTATTCATTTTTCATGTGTTAAAACTGCAGCTGAACACATTAGCTTGTAAAGAACATGGTTTTAAGAAGAAAAATGTATTTTATACACTATAAAATATATATTTTTAATATTACCATAAATGCAAATGCTTTTTCAGTTATTTCCATCAGCCAGTAGATTCGTAAGATTCAAATGTGTTTTTGTCTACCTCATTCCATATATAATTAGGCTAAAAAAGTTTTACTTTCAATAGGGTTGTCCATTTAGGCGTTTTCCCTTCTTTATTAGGTCTACCTCATTCCATATTTGGTTGGGCTAAAAGTGAAGTTGCCCTGTTAACCCCTTCGCGCCTAAGGGTAAAACAAATGTTCATGCCTAAGCACAATTTTGCAGCTTTAACATGTGTTATTAAAACAATACATATTATCACTACAACTACTTTGTGCATCCAAGTGGATTATACCGCATTTTTTAGGACAAACTGGGCTTTCAGTTGGTCGTATATAGTAATGGATACCTCCTGATTTTTTTTATTATACAAGGAAAACTGGCCCAAAATAGTGAAGAAAAATGTTTGTTTTTTTTTTTTAATTTAGCTGTATATTTCTTGCGCCTACCATAACCTTCCACCAAAGAACATCCCAAAATAAATTCTCCTGCTCCTGATGAGTGCAGCGATACCACATATGTGTATGTTAGTTGTTGTTTGTACCCGTGGCACAGCCCAAAAACAATAGTGTGCATTTTGCTTTTTTTAATCTACCTAAAACACACTGACACTGATACTAAAAAAAAAAAAAAGGAGGCGCATGCGCGGAGGCTCTGAGGATGGCAGTGTAGGACCGGAGCTCCGCACAGAGGCGGCCATACAGCAGAAATAAAAGGCAGGTAACGGCTTTCAGGAGTCCCTAAAAATAACGGGAATAGATTGAGGAGACCCCAGGGCACCTTTCTATATAGATACGATAAGAAGAAAAAGCCCTGCATCTTATCTTAGAGTCCTTTGAAAAGCGAGTCATTCTCCACAAATGGCGGGAGTACCTCAGATAACAGTTCAGTCAGGAGCTGAGGTATCCACAGCAGGCAGGCAAATTGTTAACACTGCGACTCTCTCATATGTTCCACAATTATCAGGATTAGTTCCTTCTCTTAACATGTCATATCCTGAAACTGCAGTAACTTTGATAGAACGTTCTGTGGGACTTATGGAAATGCACTCGCTGGATGCTAACCCTATTTACCCTGACTCTATAACTGTACAAACAGTGCAGACTCCTGAGGCAACTTCTAATGTGACTGAATTATTTGCTAGAATCTCTGAATTGCTAGACAAAGGACTAACCCAAAACGCTGACAGAATTACAGGGGAAATAAGGGCAGATTTCCAGTCCCTGGGAAAAAGAATTGAGCATATAGAACACAAGCTAGATGTCACTATCTCCAAGACAACTCAGAATACTGACCATTTGCAGTTTATGCAAGAACAGCTTGACACTGCTCAGACTCGTATCGACGACCTTGAGAACCGATCGAGGAGGGATAATTTTCGGATCAGAGGACTACCAGAATCAATTTCTGATGTACAAACGGCAGTTCAAGATATTATCAAATCCTTGATCCCTTTAGTTCCAGCTCATAAATTAGAACTGGATAGGGCACACAGGTCCCTTGGCCCTCTGAGGAAGGATGGATCCCCAAGAGACATTGCAGTAAAACCACATTATTATTCTATCAAAGAAGAAGTGATGGAGAGATCTCGTCAACAGGAACAGATTCAGTATCAAGGGTCAGACATCCAAATATTTTCCAATATTTCCCCCTACACCATACAAAAGAGACAATCATTGAAACCCCTCTTGGCAGCACTCACCAAGAAAGACATAAAATATCGTTGGGCCTTTCCGTTTGCCCTGAAATTTACTTACAAAGGCAAACAACATGCATTTCGAAGCTTTCCAGAGAGTGAACATCTGCTGTTGGACTTGAAGCTCATTACACTTGAATCTGATATGGAAACAGCACTCACACAACAGGGTTCAGCTAAACGTCAATCCCCTACAAGCCCACCACCTTCACGTTGGAATAAAGTTAAATACAGGAAAGTCAAGGATAACATCCCACCCTGATGAGGAGTCTCAAAACTATTCTGTGTGAAAATTTCTAATTTCTTTTTTTTCTTTTCTTGCCATGTTCCTCAGACGAAAAAAAAAAAAAGGAAAAGAAAAACATTTTTTTTTGTTTGTTTTTTCATAAATATCGAACCTAGACTGACTTGGTTCTTGCTAAAAAAGACTATTACAAGAATTTAGTTCAGTGGTTTTTGCATAGTTTATCTGAGTCAAAGACTTTACCACTTACACGGAAATCTAGTCAGTTTGGACTCATAGTTTTTTGGGGTTTTTTTCCTTCTCAATTTTTCCCCAAGCTAGATAGTTTGGATTGCTATCTCAAAAGGGGGTTCCTGTTAGCGGGTCCTGTACTTTGAATATTTTATAATTTTTTCATATGCTGTCACTGGCCGGTGCTGATGCATTGTGCCTGCGCCTACTACTCAAACCAGTTATTTGCTGCTTTGTGTGGTAGGTTTCTAGCCCTTTTTATGGGCTGTTTAAATATTTTTGTTCTGAATGAGGGGAGGGAGTCTTATTCCTCCCCACATTCCGGGCCTGGTTATGGCCTTTCGGTGCTTTATATATACATGATGTCTCTTTATGCCTATTCTTTTTTTTTCTTTTCTTCGAACCTCTTTTTTCTTCTAGCCGGTCTGCCGATGGGATTTCCTTATAAGGTGTATTTAGAAGTGTTAATCCCAATAATAGTAAACAATTTTTTCTTCTCTGCTTTTTCTACTACATGGAATGGGGTAGATGACTGTGGATTGGTCAGTGTTATTTTCTTTTTGATCCATGGCTGGTAGTAATGCTACTTCTTCCCTGCTACGTATTATCTCCAATAATACTCAGGGGTTGAATTCCCCAGTCAAGAGACGAAAGGCCTTTCAGGTCTACCGTGCTCGTCACATTGATGTAGTTCTCCTACAGGAGACTCATTTTCAACTGCGGTACACCCCCTCATTTTTACATGCACACTTACCAGTATTTTATTTGGCTAATGCTGAAAACAAAACGAAGGGAGTAGCGGTTATATTTTCTAAACAATGTAAATTTAATTTTAAAATGGAACACAAGGACCTGGAAGGAAGGTTTTTATTGGTTAAAGGTACGATTGATGATAAGTTATATACTTTCATTTCTTACTATGCTCCTAATAATGGACAAACACAGTTCTTCAGACAAATGTTTAAGACCCTTGGCCCACTTATGGAAGGTGTAATAATTATGGGAGGTGATTCTAATACAGCCTTTGATACTGGTCTGGATAAATCTAATCCACTTAAAGCACAATCAGTTAGACCCAGCACAGCTAGTTTACAAATAGCGCAAATGATTTTTCAATCAGGTTTAACTGACATTTGGAGGGAACTAAATCCAAACATACGAGATTTTACTCACTACTCAAATCCACACCAGTCTTATTCGCGTATAGATCACATCCTTGTCTCTATACATCATATTCCATTGGCCATTACATCCTCTATCTTAGACGTAGCTTGGTCAGACCATTCCATGGTTCTATTAACAGTAAGAAGAGATAATTATGGACAACAGGGTTCTCATTGGACTCTTAATCAATCTATGTTGCAGGACCCCATTATAGTGTCTGAAATACAGGAGGCTCTACAGGAATACTTTTGCATTAATGATGTGGGTGATGTTTCTGCAGAAACTCTATGGGCGGCTCACAAGGTGACCATTAGAGGTAAACTAATACAAATTTCAGCAAGACGAAAGAGAGAGAGAATGTCAGAAATAGAGAGATTGGAGAGTGATTTTATTAAGTTAAGTAAACATCATAAAAGAGATCCCTCCAATGTTCCTATTTCCAAGCTAGATGCAGCTCGGACGGCCCTGAATTTGGCTCTCACAACAAAGGAGGACAAATCTATCAGATGGTCTGGGGCCAAGTTTTACCAGACCAAAGACAAAATAGGAACCATGCTAGCACATAAATTGTGTCCTAGGCTTTGTTCACACGCTCTTCCTAAAATTAAACAGGTGGTACCTTTACCCTAAATTCACAGCGCATAATGAAGGGATTCCAGGACTTTTATGCTGAGTTATATAAGGCAGAGATAAATTCTAACCCCAATAAAATAGACGAGTTCCTAGACAACTTACATCTTCCAACACTAACAACTACTCATAAAGCAGAAATGGATGCTCCTATATCCATTGAGGAGGTGTCAGAAGTTATAAAAGCCTTAAAGGGTGCTATAGCGCCAGGGCCTGATGGCTTCTCTACCCCTTATTATAAAACTTTTTCTGATCTTCTAACCCCCTACCTCACTAGATTCTTTAACTCCATGACTAAGGGCACTGGGATAGGTAATCAACTCAATATGGCATATATTTTTGTAATCCCAAAACCAGATAAAGACACCAGCCAAATAGAGAATTATAGAGCTATCTCTCTAATTAATAATGATCTTAAAATATTGACCAAAATATTAGCTAACCGATTGGCTTCATTTATAGGACTATATATTGATAAAGATCAGGTGGGGTTCATCCCTAGTAGACAGGGTCCAGATCAAGTGCGAAGGACGGTTGATCTTATATCAATAATGCAATCAGTAGCCAGAGTCAGACTTCAGGGAATTTTCTCTGACCCAATTAGGATTGGCAGGGGCACACGTCAGGGCTGCCCCCTCTCACCCCTGATATTTGCTATAATGATTGAAACCTTGGCAATAGCCATTCGTAATAATCCAAATATCAGGGGGATTCAGTGTGGCCAAAACAATCATAAATGCGCCCTGTTCGCTGATGATCTTCTGCTATTTTAATCCTCCCCAATTTCCTCTTTACACGAGATATGTTCATTGCTCAATGAATTTGCGTCAATTTCAGGACTAAGAGTGAATATGTCTAAATCTCAGGCTCTCAATGTATCCCTCCCAAGCTTTATGGTCTCCCAATTACAGGAAACATATGAATTCAGCTGGAGTAATTTATCAATTAAATATTTGGGAATTAATATAACTCCCAAGACTGAGAATCTGTATCAACCAAATTACCCCCCAATGTATCGAAAACTTGAGGCTGATCTCAAAACTTGGGAGTCACACAATATTGCCTGAATTGGTAGAATTAATTCGGTCAAGATGACCTTATTGCCTAGAATTTTGTATTTGTTTCGATCCCTTCCTATCCCGATTGGAAGGGGCCATCTAAAAACATTTCAAGGTAAACTTAATAAATTTATTTGGAACAAGAAAGGTTCACGTCTATCAAACCGTAACTTATTTAATCTCCCTAAGCAAGGTGGATTGGGTTTTCCAAACCTCCTATGGTACTATCAAGCAGCCCGATTAGCACAATTGTCCGTTATATATCTTAAAACTGAGCGACCAGATTGGATATTAATAGAAAGTCAAGCAGCTCCTACATTCTCCATGGAATATTTAATATGGTGTCCTCCCAGGAACAGGCCTCCAATACTGTCACCAACCCTTTCACAATCCCTGATGCCGCGTACACACGGTCGGACTTTGCAGCTACAAAAGTCGGACAGCCTGTCCGACATACTTCCGGCGTACCTTCGGCGGACTTGGGGCAGACTTTCTTACGAACGGACTTGCACACACACGACCACACAAAAGTACGCCAGCTTAGTACGCTGTGACGTACACCAAGTCTGACGAGACTATAAAACGGAAGTTCAATAGCCCGTACGACACCCTTTGGGCTCCTTCTGCTAATCTCGTGTTTATCTCGTGTTAGTAGAAGTTTGGTGAGAGACGATTCGCGCTTGTGAGACTCGTATTTTTCAGTTCGTTTTAACTGTTGTTCAGTCTGTGCTTGTGAGGTTTGTATCTGCTTTTCAGTGCGTTTGGTCAGTTGGCATTGAGAAATCTTTGTTTTATTGGCCGCTCGTTCCTGATTTTCAGGTCGTTCTTCACAGGCCTTGCTGTTCTTCAGTGCGTTCTGTTTAGTGCGTTCTGACCAGCCGACCGTTTTGAAGCCATGTTACCTGTACGTACTCGTCGTAGAGCTCGTGCATTGTATGTGCTTGGTGCTGTAGTTTATTCTTCAGCCCAAGACCAGTCCATGAACAGGGCGAGGAGGAGTTCATGGACCAAGAATTGGTTGCTTCAGCGTGACCAGTTCTGTCACATGCCTTTGCTCCGTGAGATCCGTGAGAATAATCCTGAGGATTTCAGGAACTTTCTCCGGATGACGGACCCCGTTTTTGATCGTTTGGTGGCTTTGCTGACCCCCTATATCAGCAGGCAGGATACCTGCATGAGGCAAGCCATCACTCCGGAGCAGAGGCTGGTCGCTACCTTGCGGTATTTGGCCACAGGGAGAAGCCTGCAGGACCTTAAGTTCTCGACAGGCATCTCCCCCCAGGCTCTGGGGATCATTATCCCAGAGACCTGTTCTGCCATCATACAGGTCCTGCAGAAGGACTATATTAAGGTAAGCTATTTTTATTTTATTAGCATCACATGTTCTTTTATGTAATCTTTGATAATGTAATGTATTTCTTGCTTCAAACACTACTTCCCATCATTGCAATATAGTGTGAATGTCCCCTTTTTATCCTCACACATGCTGGGATTTTTTCCTGTTATTTTTTGTCATGCATGTATAGTTTCCTTCAATAACCTTCCCAGCATGAAGTGATGGGAACATATCCACCTAGTCTACTCATTTTGAATGTATTTTGTTGGAGTGTATTTAGTGTGCTGCTAATTAGCAATTAGCTAGATTTCACAACCCCCCCCCCCCACCTGAACTCACTCCAAATAGTGTGCTGCTAATTAGCAATTAGCTAGATTTCACAAACCCCCCCCCCCCCACCTGAACTTACTCCAAATAGTGTGCTGCTAATTAGCAATTAGCTAGATTTCACAACCCCCCCCCCCCCACCTGAACTCACTCCAAATAGTGTGCTGCTAATTAGCAATTAGCTAGATTTCACAACCCCCCCCCCACCTGAACTCACTCCAAATAGTGTGCTGCTAATTAGCAATTAGCTAGATTTCACAACCCCCCCCCCCCCACCTGAACTCACTCCAAATAGTGTGCTGCTAATTAGCAATTAGCTAGATTTCACAACCCCCCCCCCCCCCCCACCTGAACTCACTCCAAATAGTGTGCTGCTAATTAGCAATTAGCTAGATTTCACAACCCCCCCCCCCCCCCCACCTGAACTCACTCCAAATAGTGTGCTGCTAATTAGCAATTAGCTAGATTTCACAACCCCCCCCCACCCCCACCCTCGTTAAAATTTGCTTGAATGTTCTGTGGTGTTGATTTGTATAAAGCAAATCTATGTTGCACTTTGCAAAATGCATGTGCACTCTACAAGTGCATTTGTTCCAGTGCTTTAGTAAATGAGCAGAAGCTCTGCTGATTTCCATCATCAAATCATATGCAAGCCTCAAAGTGTTTTCATTAATTGCCCTTGCATGTGATTGTGTACTCTTTGCAACATGAATGCCTTTTGACATTACCTCATTTACTGTAAGCTGGTTAGCAACTGCAGTCTTGTAGCCTTTGTTATCCCTAAATTCCTGCGTGTTGTTAAAGTAATTTTTTTTGGGGATTTCACAACCCCCTAAAATGTAATCAATGTTCTATCAGAGGGGGTGAGCAATCTGATAAGTGTGCCTTTTTCCATATTAGTTATTCCAGAAGAATTAAATTATTTAATGTTAGACAGATGATGGGCAATAATGTTTTTAATTGTCTAATTTTCTTGCAATGTTAGCTTCCAAATTAATTGATTTTGGTTTTCTTGTTTGATTCCCCAGTTTCCTTCAACGCCACAGGAATGGCAGACTGTGGCATCCCATTTTGCCAGCCGTTGGGACTTTCCCAATTGTGGAGGGGCTATAGATGGGAAACATGTCCACATTGTGCCACCACCCCATTCGGGGTCATATTATTTTAATTATAAGGGGTTCCACAGTATTGTTTTAATGGCGGTGGTGTCGGCACACTATGATTTTTTATATGTGGACGTGGGGAAGAATGGCCGGATGTCGGATGGAGGAGTATTTGCCCAGACGGAGTTCTGCCAGCGTCTCCAGAGTGGTGGCCTGGGATTGCCACCTGATGAGGATAACGTGGAAGGACTCCCCTTTGTCTTCATTGCCGATGAAGCCTTCGCTCTGAGCAAGCACCTCATGAGGCCATTCCCCCAAAGAACCCTCACCCCGGAGAGGAGGGTTTTTAATTACCGGCTGGCCAGAGCTAGAAGAGTGGTTGAGAATGCGTTTGGAATTCTGGCCAGCCGGTTCCGCCTGTTTCAAACAGCCATTAATTTGGCGGAATACAAACTTAATTTTATAATTTTATCATGCTGCATTCTGCACAACTTTTTAAATAAGCATTCTGCCAATTATATAGGCACAGTTGGGCCTGAGGCCGGACAAATAGAAGCCAACCTTACAGGCCTGGATACTGTCCGTACTGGCTTGGCCCCCCAAAGTTCCCGTCAGGTTAGACAGCAATATGTTGATTATTTTATGGGTAGGGGGGCCATTGCAATGGGCCAGGATATATAATTTTTTGACAATAAAAAAAATATTGCTGAAATCTGGCATTATATTTATTGCTTGCCTTTCTTTTGGGCTGTCTCCTAGGTTATGGTCGAGCACTTGTAGTGCCAACTGTATTAGAATTTTAAAAATGTCTAAATAAGCTCCATTGCCACTGTAA